>CM068375.1:198317037-198917037 GCA_034769895.1 Magicicada septendecula | reverse complement strand
GTATAGCTGAATATGAGCTGGTCACAAGCAGCGCCACGCGTGCCACAAGCAGCACTTAAACTGTGACCAATGTAATTTGATGTTATATTGTATTGAATTTAATTTTAAGCTAATTCATAATTTGTCATTTGCTTATTTAACGTTAATAGTTTAAACAATATCTTTTTTTGTTCTACTACTCAACTTTAATGCTTAACTTGAAAACGGTCACATAATTTTAGGGATCGATGTTGGGCGTCAGAAGCAGTATAATCAATAGTAAGTTACTATGACTAGTACTACTCCTAGTCCGACTTCGACTTACTCAATTGATGCCGCTATTCTGATACCATCAGAAACAAATATAAAGACATGTTAATTAGCTTTGACAGGCACTATAATAATTCTCCTAGTAGTGATATAAGACCTTCCTCAAACTTGTATTTTGTACTAACAGTGCAGTGGGTAAACAATTGTCGTCCGCTCTACCACCATTATTGAATTCTGAAGATGACCTTGAATTTTGAAGGCCAAAAAGTGAAGACAAGTAGTAACAATTGTTATAGAATTTCATGAGAAAAAAATTTTTGGATCATCACGCCCACCTTGTAGCGGCTCTAAAATTCACTATATTGAGATATCGTTTTATTGTTACGGTTATAAAATTCACAATGTCGTTTATTGTAATTTCATTAGCGTTTATGTCGCTATAAGTTTTATACACAATAAATGTAGTTATATATATATATATATATATATATATATATATATATATATATATCGCGAGGAATCTGTCCTGTCTTGCTTTAAATCAAATACCAGCATCGCTTTGTCTGAGACATGTGGAATGCAGACACAATGGCTGTGTTTGCTAGCAGTGTACAAATTGACAGACACTGTCGCCTATACTTGAAATTGCTTTCACCGTACTGCACACTGTGATTGATCATCCACGTTGATACGCGCACTAATAGTCAAAGCAGAGTAACGAAAAATGTATAATTTATTTCCAGGGTATTTCATAATACATTACGCTTTCCTAAATTCTTGTTTCAAGACTCGCATTTACAGTTACACGTGGCTTATTAGCAGTTTAAATTACAAAATTGTCAACGTTACTTATCTAAACATTAGTTGCTTTGTCCCCGGCCTTTCGGGATCACACAGTTTTAAGTATCACCACTTCAGAATGATATTCCATGTAAAATGAATATTTTAACATAGCCTCGTGAACATTCGCACCACCCAGAGAAAGTCAGTTAAATACTTAGCAATGCAAAACTATGATTGAAGTTTAATTTTAAAACGTAAACAGGCAGGCAAGATGTTGACCTTTATTTAAAGAACCAGGAATTTTACCCCTATTTTTATTATACGTATCTGAATAACTGAAAATTGTAAAAAGAAGTTAGCAGCTCAGGTGAACTGGATAATTCCCATTATATCTACAATACCAGACATAAATATATTTAAAAAATATTATCTGTTAATATTTGGAAAAGAGATTTAAATATACTAAAATAACACAGTGTAACTATATTTTTTAATATGTACGTATTAATAATATATTAATATTATTTCGTTTCTTATGACTTTAAATATCATTTAAGTTGTAGCTCAATTCAATGAGATTTACGTTTGCTGTCATAAAGAAAAACGTATTCTCTCAATACGCATCCGTGCACATTAAAACATCATAAAATTACACTTAGTGTATGCAAAGTTAACTGACAGACTGCCGAGACTATCAACTTTAGGTTTACAAACCAAGTTATGTAGAGAACAGTGTTTATATGTGGAAATGACATTAGCCTACGGATAGCGGAAGGAATTTTGATATGACGCGGTGGACGAGAACACTATCTCAATGCCTTGACTATTTGCGGATATAGAGTCCATATGTACTTAATTTTAGAGAGTTTGTTCCTTTACATGCTGTTAAACAATTTATGTAAAACTTCTGTGCGGGTAGTAAATGATGTCAATGTATGCCTGTTTTGTGTTTTCCTGCAGTACATACAAATTATTTAATATGTGTGTATGCGTTCTTTAATTTTTGAATGTATTATAAGGTTTTATTTGTTTTCTGAACGGTGTATAGAGGTCGAAAAAAATTGTAAGAAATCCAGTTTTTGCGATACTTTGTTATTACTCGAACAAACTTGTAGTACGTAATTCTTTTAGCTCTAAGAAACTTTATAGATTCCTCGTAACAAAAATTATAGGATTACGCATTTTAAATAAAGGAACTATTAGGCCTAATAGTGTAGTTTTAAAAATATTTTGCTCTTCTCATTGTAATAATTTCAAGTACAACTGTTACTTTAAGGACAACCTGACGTTAGTTTACAAACGTTAATAAATTATCTAGAAATGTCCTCCTTCAGATTCAAAGTTTTCAAGGTTTATTGCCTTTACAAATTAACAATACCTTCAGCAAATACTGTACACCCGGCTAAAGTTTACCGTAACCCAGGAAAAGTATACAATATACAAGAAACCGCTCTATGCACATTAACTATGAAGTATACACACTTTTGGCTGTCTAGCTCTTTACTTTTATTACGTTTGTAGAGTAATATGTGTAACATGTTACAGCCCACAAAACTGGTAATAACTTGTGTTTTATTTTAAACTTAATATTAATTTATATAAATAATGATATTTTATATTTTTATAAGAATATATTTTATTGTTGTTTATTTACATCAATGTTTGACAGGTTATTATCAGAATTATATAATAAATCATTAACTAAATAGATTTGAACATAATTGTTACAACATGTATTTTATATGCATCTGAAATATGTTTATGTATAAAAAATGGAAAATATAACTTTGGTAGTTATATAGAAGTTTATATTATTCTATTGAATTTGTAATTTTGTAAACTTTATCCCATTTGTAATAATTTTAATTTGTTCATTTATTACGTTATTATTTGTTTTATGTTTGTAAATTTCCATATTCTCCCAAAGATTTATTTTAAGATCTTTGGAACTATGTTTAAATAAAATTACGTTATTTAAAGTCGCAGAAAGTATGATTATTCTTAATTGAATGTGTAGCTAAATTAGTTTACAAATTTCTGATTTCGTAACTAAGTTCCGATGTTGATAAAATCTATTAGTTGTTAGTTTGGCCTACATATAATTTATTATAGTGCATTCAGTTTTATATATACCATTTTAATTATGACTTATGTTAGGTGTTTTTGGTTTGATTCTATAAAACTCTGTTTTATTATTATTATATATAGTTTTATAGTTTTGTTGATGAATAGTTTTGAAATTTTATGATTTATTGTTCCCGTGAATGTAAAATTAATATATTTAATGTTTTGACTATTTTGTGCATTTTTATTAAAACAATTATTTAATATTTTTTGATTAATTATATTTTCCATTTTATGTATAAAAATAATTCAAAGACCGGTATACATAAAACATATGTTGCAACAATTATTTTCAAATTTATTTGTTTAACGATTTATTAGGCTTATATGATTTTTATGATGACAGTACATTATAAAACTGTTGAAACCTTGACGTAAATAGAAAACAATACATTATGTTATTGTGACAAAATATAAAATATCATTATTTTTATAAATTATAAGAACATGAATAATGTGAGTAAATATGAATACCGTACTTAATATTAAATACTAAAAAAATTTTGATCACATTTTAGGTCGTCTACTATATCATGGTTTTAAAATGTTATCTCTTTTTTAAAATAATAGAATTTATAGTTGATACGAAAGCGTGTATGTACATAAGCGTTTTATACAAAATGCTTACCATAAGCAAATAAATTGGCTAATGTTGTTTGTATTGTATCAACCGAAAAAATAGAGAAACCTAGTAAATGTTGTATAATTAATTTGGAAATAAGGACTGAAGTTACAATACAATTAAATGGGGCACGTGTGTATGAAGGGTTAAGGAAATTTTAATTTGACCAGTGTTTGTAACGTTAAGAATGTCGAACCCTTGTTGCGGAAAACCTTTGTTGTCACAATGGGAGGTTTGGTTTAATCAACGTTACTTTCCTGGTATGTTGGAAATACGACATTCAAGGTGACATAAGCAGTGAACAATTCAAACACATTATTGATTTCCTCTGTTATCTTCAAACGTGCACTTTTTGTGACAAAGACATTTGACATTATTTGATCAAGCAAATCATTTCTTCTCACTTTTAATTTTACGTGGGCTTTATCTAATTTCTATATTTAATAACGAATTGGTTTCTAGTAATAAATTTGTATTTGCTTAAGCTGATAATGAAGTGTTAAATAAATTGCTTGAAACTGTTGAACGTTTTTGTGTTAGTCAAATATTAGAAAATTGGAGAGAAAAGAATATTTTACAAAACAGATTTATATGAAACCGGTTTCAAATGAATATTTTAAATTTTTAACAAAAACAAAAAAGATTAATAATTTTTAAAAAAGATCGCTAGTTTTGTATTTGATGTTTTGTTGACGATCAAGTAAGTAAGTGACCCTCATAAGTATTGTAAACCGACTCTACAATTTGTGCCTATTAAAAATTATATCGACAATTTATAGGAAATCATTGATCTCATGATAAACTGAAGCTTCCCAAGACGATTGATTAAGGTTAATGGTAAGGATAAATTTAATTCACTCTTATAAAATTGTTTTACAAAACATTGGGCAGCACAAATGAACTTTTTTGTGTTTTATCACTTGTTCATTAAAATAAATCTGAGATAATTACGTAGAATAGAGAATGTATAAAGTTTGCTGAGGAAGAGATTATCTGTGGGTTGTATAAAACTGGGACAATAGTTTTGAAAACATAAAGTATAGAGAGATTATCCATAAGTTCACAGGTACTTAAAAGCAATTTGTTATACAAAAGCGATGGTATCTTATTACACCGTAATCTGAAATACGATAAATTATAATCTGTGCATACTAAATTAATAATCTGGTTGCCGTTGCATTTAAATTTACAAAGAGTAAGTAAATTCGATTGTTTATCAACGTACATGTAACATTCGGCAAGGAAAATTCGGTACAATCAATGTTTCCTTTCTGAAGAAGGTTTATTGTCATACATTTTTCGGACGGCAATAACGATGCGAATGTATTACGGTTACAAAACGGTTTGCATGAATTGTAAACATTTGAATTTCGAGTGATATAGGCCGGTCTCTTCAGCGAATAGGCTGTTGGTTAGACAGATGGTACATAATTAAAATTTGTATGCCTACATTTTTTGTTTAGAACTTAAAACCTCCCTTAAACAAAATACATTTAACTTTTACGTAGACCTAAATCTTTCTATAGCTGATCTGGTTTTTTGTCAAGTTTTTAAAATTTGAAATTTTTGTTTGATTATTTCACGCTTTTATTTTTACAATTGTATAATGACAAACCTAACAGATAAAGTTTTGTTAATTCATGTGTTAACGCTTGATAATTACGTATAAGAAGAAGACTCATTTTGTATACAGAGGCTACAGACTATAAGAAAAATACTATACATTTCCTGTAGCTAACTATTTCAATTTTGTTGTTAAAGAAACGTTTTCAAACTAAAAAAAAACACACAAAACATTATATTAACTGAAACGAAATAAGTTACTATGTATATATTTTAAGAGGATATTAGTTTTTATGTTCTTAAAACATTTTATAATTTGTATTGTCATTCTTATAATTTTTGTAAAACAGCTTTTCTGTTACTCAATTATTTGCATACTACTCAACAATTTCATAGAATGTTTTAGTGTTTGTCAATACACTTCGATATTTGTCAATATCGAATCTTTACATTCCTTCACGCCTTATTTGCCCAGACAGAGGCCTGTGCATACAATGTCATCTTCCAGCTTTCGCAAATATCATTTTAGTAATACCACGAGTAACATACTATGTAAAACATTAAAAACAACGTATGTCATATAAAACATTTCTTAATGCTAAGTTTTAATTTGTTTTTATTATATTATGTTTTCGCGTTAAAACATTTTGCCGTGGAAATCGAGAAGAACGTATTTTTGTAAATAAGATAGCAATTGGGAATAATTTTATCACACACACACACACACACACACGCGCGCGCGCGCGCGCGCGCGCATACAATAAAATAGCCATACAATTTTAAACCGTAAATAAGTTTTAAAATTGGTGATGTTTACTGTCCGGGTCTTATTTTTACTGAACTCTCCTTGATCTGGTATAATGTCCTTAGGTGATACAATACGGTTCGTCAAATATTTACGTAATGCAAAGTATGTACACAAGGGATGTTCAAAGCGTCTACAACAATGGAAAACTCGTATGTGAGATCATGTGTTAAGCGAGCCCCTGCGGCGATCACATAGATTTTGCATTGATGACAGTTCTGTTGAATCAAGTGTAGCTATTATATTTGTTAACTAATTTCATATTAGAAAGGTACGGATAATTGTTTAGGCTATAGTATACAAATCATTAAGGATTGTACTGAAGTAATAATATTTGTGAAAAGTAATAACAGCTTTTACTTTAGATAAAAATGTGGTATTTTAATAAATTTGTACAATTTATCTCTAGAAGAAAGTTTATTTTACAGTTTCTGGCAAAAAGGAATATACCTTTAATATTCTGTGAGAAATGTAAAGGCTATGGGAAATATTTGTATACTCAAAGTGTCGTCAAAAACATATACGGAGTGGCCCATAAGTCAGTTGGCAAAATTGCAAATAGCACTGTTATTGTAGAGGTACAGCAGAGATACAGATACAGATAACGCATACAGATAGTTAATAGCATAGTTATCATGATCTACAAGAAATGCTCAAAGTGGCCTCCATCCTTTTCTATGCAAATTTGACATCTTCGAAGCACTGAAGCACAAATTATGTCCGAAATATTCAGGGATTGTAGGTGTTCAAATTCATATTGAATGCGTTCCTTCAATTGTTCCACATCACGAATTTTCACGGAGTACACTGAATTTTTTTAGTATACCCCAGACCAAGAAATCCATCGTGGTAAGATCACGAGAACGTGGAGGCCATTCAACACGACTCCGTCTGCAAATCCATTCATCGAACGTTGCATTCAAAAAGTCTCTCACAATCAGTCCATAGTGAGGGGGTGCCCCATCTTGTTGCCATATTAACTTTTCTCGAATTGGCTGCAGGTGTTCAAAAAGTGGACTGTTTTCTAGTTCCATCAACACTTCGTGTAGCATTTGTAGGTAACTTTCAGCATTCACTGTACCATTAAAAAAGTAGGGTCCGATGATCCCACCGGCAAAGATCCCTGTCCAAACAGTAACCCCCGGAGCGTTTAACTCTGTCCCTATCACCACATGTGGATTCGCAGTATCCCAGTAAACACAGTTGTGCCTATTCACTGTACCATTCAGCTTAAAAGTAGCCTCATCACTCCAAAGAATGGTTTTGTAAAATTGTGGATCGGCTTCTTGTCGTATTGCGTACCATTCGCAGAATTCTGTACGCCTATCAGGATCATCTTCATTTAGGCTTTGGAGTAAAGTGGGCTTATATGGTCTCAACTTCAACGTTTTCTACATCCTTTGTAGTCTTGTTCGAGGTATTCCATACTGACTGGACGCTTTTCGTGTTGATTTCTTTGGTGACTGCACAAAACATTGCGCAACGATATTTAAATTCTCTTCTGTTGTAACTGTTTTTGGCCTACCTAAGTTCCGCTACCATTCCAGTCTGTTCAAGCCTCTTATTGAGTTTACGAATACCTTCTCTAGATGGAGGTGCAATGTTTGGAAAACGTTCCGCAAATAACTCAACAAAATCACTGTAATTATGGTCCTGTTTCCACCACATCTGCAGTACAAAAACACGCTGCTCTGTAGATAGTTTTCTATTCATTGTCTCGCAAACAACACGAACAACAAACAACAATCAATCGCTAACAACAGAGTACACATCAATATCAACCTAACCTCATAACCTCAAATCTCAACTGAATTATGGGAACTACTGCTCTAGTCAAGTCAAGTAACTACTATGCTAGTCAATCGAGCGTCTACATACTGCTAGTGCCAACTGACTTATGGGGCAGCCGGTATATTGTTTATGCATATCGAAGTTCTGTAATCCAACTGAAGGAGTCAGGTATGGAATATTTGAGTCATCGAAGGCATTCTGACGATGTTCTTTCTAGTTGCAAACAGATGAAATAGAAGGCAATCACGATTCCTTGCCTTTCATATTTGAACGCATATCCTTCTTCTATTGGCGTCTTCAATGCATCAGTTGTTGCGGGCTTTCTGCTATAAGTCCCCAAACCTGAACCTGAACCTGAACCTGTACCTGAAGAAAGTCTAGCGGTGTGACGTTGGACTTATGACAGGGAAAGTGATTTAAAATTTGATTGGGGGTGTAACGTGTCTATTTACTGTCGTTACGTACAGGGTCCGGCAGAGAAACCTGACGATTTTTGAAGTAGTTCTATGGAGTGTAGCATGGAGCGCTGCAATCGAGCTTGCGCTCATGTGTTCGACAGCTCAAAGCATTTCAGTCGCCATGGAGCGTTGGTCAGCACAACATCGTGCGTTCGTAGTGGAAACGTTTTTTAAAAACAATGAGTCAGTTATTGTTACGCAGCGCGCTTTTCGCCGCCATTTCAGCATTCATCGAAATGACAGTGTTCCAAGCCGCAATACCATACTGTTGTGGGTGGCGAATTTTCGGGAAACGGCCTCTGCCTTAAAGAAGATACCACCAGGGAAACAGCATACTGTTCGAACCCCGGAGAATGTTGAACGCGTGCGTCATGCTATTCGTAGGAGTCCTCGGCGATCGGCATTAAAACAGGCAAGTGCCCTACAGATTTCTGACCGCTCCGTACGCAGAATTTTGCATCTGGAACTCGACTTTCATCCCTACAAACTTGTTATAGTGCAAACACTGAGTGCCCAGGATAAGAGAATTCGCATGCATTGTTGCCATGGACTTGTGAATATTGTGAATGACCAAGTGTTAAACAATCTGCTCATGACCGATGAGGCCAATTTCCATCTGTGTGGTTATGTCAATACGCAGAACTGCCGGTACTGGGGATCGCAGAATCCTCAAGAACTGTTTGAACGACCGTTACACAGTGAGAAGGTTGTTGTGTGGTGTGGGTTAACGTCCTACTTCTTTGAAGACGAAGAGGGGAATGCAGTGACTGTAAATTCACAACGTTACGTTCACACGCTTACAACATTTCTCGCACCTGAGTTACGGCAACATGGAATTGCACTGGAAACCACATGGTTCCAGCAGGATGGGGCAACTGCTCACACTGCAAGGGCTTCCCTGAATAAATTGAGAGAGATGTTTGGAGCCCGAGTGATCTCACACCGAGGGGATGTTCAGTGGCCTCCAAGATCGCCCGACCTCTACGCTTGCGATTACTTTCTGTGGGGGTATCTCAAGAATAGGGTGTACCAGAACCGACCAAGGACAATCGTGGATTTGAAGCGGAATATTCGGACAGAAGTGGCGGCAATCTCTCCGGAAGTTCTGTGGCGCGTAATGTACGGTTTACCGTTACGGCTCGAAGAATGTGTTGAAAATGAGGGACACCATCTAAAGAATGTGATTTTCAAAAAGTAATTAATGTAAGTAAAATGCTTTGAGATGTACTTTAATTCTAAAATAAAATTTTGTTTATAAACTATTTATTCTGGTCATAATTTCACTTAGAAAACCGTCAGGTTTCTCTGCCGGACCCTGTATAATTTAAAACTAGGCATATAGCCTAGATGGAAGCAAAAGTGTGCTGGACCCAGACTGACAGGATTCGGAATTTAACTCTCCTTTAACATTAACAAGTTCGTTTATTTGTGTTTTCTAGTATTACAGGTTTTACATACGTCCAAACAATTGATATTGTATTCTGTTAGCAGTGTTAATCCAGAACAATTACTCATACATTTTTTTTTAAATCATCAAAATAATTTATAAGAAAACACAATAACTGATTCCACAATTTAACAGAAGAATTCGAACTGTAATACTGTACTGGTGCCTTTCAATTTGAATAATAAATCACAGCATAAAATAAGTAGGATAAAAATTATTAATACTCAACACATGTTCATACAGGCCACCATATCTTTTGTTTAAAGAAAGAAAAAGGTTACAAGAGGCTGCCAAGGTTTATTATTATTATTAATAAAACTTCACTTAAAGCGCATTCTCACAGTCTTGCTGTGATCAAGAAAATTGGCAATATGCATATCCTTCAGACAGCTGATAATAACTGGAATTTAAATTAAAATTAATTTTTCTGATTATGTGACATCAGTATTTTAATAAATCAGACTATAATTTAAAAATCCCTATTCCATTACCAGATATAAATTTATGAAGGTATCATTCTTTACAATACTTGAATGTGCAGTTAATCGCTATACATTTAGTCAGGTACAAAATTTAAATTGCTTTTTTTACATTTCTAGTCATCTGCATTAATCCTCTCTTGAACTACCTTAACATATTTTACATGATTGAAAAAGAATAACTGATTTTAGGTATATAACAATATAAATCGGAGCTAAGAAAATGCTTACACCTTATACAGAAACAGGGTCTATCGTACATGAATACTTGAACAAGAAAGTCTATCAGTCTGTCCTTTCACTTGTAACTATAGGAATGTAGTTGTAGTTGATGAATGTAATATATGGAAGTTTTTCACCTGATATTTTGGAGCACGAGGTATTCACTGGTGACCCGTAGTGATGCTAACGAAACGTGGCACTGCTAAGGAAGAAGTGTGTGAAGTTGCTATTTCTAGTGGACGGTCCTGGTGAGTTTTTGAGTGAGTCCATGTGGCTGACGGCAAGGGAGCCTCTTGGTTAACCTCTCCGCCGATGATGTCCGGTGTTCATGACATCATCCAACCTCGCATTCTTCCGTCGATCACATTTCTACTCTCACCAGAACTCTGTCATAGACCATAGGGGAGCTAGATAGTTCACGCTTTGCATTTCCTTTAGTATTAGCAAAATTCCAAAATTTTCTTTAATTACGTTTCCGTTTATTTATAAATTGTCTTTTAAATTACTCAATACTTCGTTCAATATAAAGTTAATGTCCTTTTAGATTTTACGATTACATTTCTGCAATTAGTTAAGTGCAAGATCAGCACGTGGTTCCCAAATACGGGAAAAAACATGTGGGACACACACACACACACACACACACACACACACACACACACACACACACACACACACACACACACACACACACACACACACACACACATTCTCGTATTCTTTCCTTATTCTCTTACATTTAAAACATAACCTCTTTATAATATAAGTTGTACAAACTTTGTACAAAGTACACCGGTCCTCACCTGAGACACTCTACGAGATTAATTACTCATAGTTAAACACAGCGAAGCCAATTGCGAAAAAACCCAGCCGCCAGACCACGAAGAGCTCTGTCGAAAGGCCAAGAAGAGAATGAGGCCGAATAACCGTTTTATTCAACCCAAGATAATTCAAGAAAACCAAGCTTAAAATTGTTAAGCACCTCGGCTGGCTGCCTACAGTATCGCGTGACCGTTGCCTGGCGAAAAACTTGATTTCGTCGTCGCTGCTGCATACCTTGCGCGAGCACAGCACAACTCTCTCACTCTAACTGCCGAAGCAACGAAGGCAGTGGAGACGGCGCGACTAATGACCGGCCGCGGTTTTCGAATGTCGATTTTAATTGCTTCGGCACAGGGGGAGGGGACATTCGGTACATGAAATCAATTTTCTTAAGATAGAAATATTTTGTTTTTTTTTTTTTGCAAGAGACTGCATGTCTGAGAAATGTTATCTCTTAATATGTAAGATATAATTATTATTAATTCTTTATCTAATTTTAAAGTGTGTGAGTGTGTGTGCGTGCGTGTTAGCGCAGGTATTTTTCGTATTTATGATAGTGTTTTTATCAATATCAAAAATTTGTATTATTTGAAATAAGAAATAATTTTGGATCGAAGTATGAACGTAGAGTTCATTGGCACACAGAAAACGTCTCGATTGGGTCTGACGGAGTCTACTGTTAAAACAAGAACTAGACTGCAAATTCAAACAGCTTAATTCTGCGTATAAACAGATAATAGAGTGACTTTTGTGCCCGTGAGTCTTCTTTCTTTGCGAACTAGTGTTTACAGACGATAGTACACGGACTGAAGACTGTTAAATCTGATTTAGAGTTCAAAGTAAATAGATTCGTCAAGTGATTTTCACCATGTGAATTGTGTCGGCAAGCAACTTTGTACTTAACGGATGGGTGTTAAAGATAGTCGTGTTGTCATCGTACACAGAAAGCAAACATGGCTTGGGTAAATGAACTGCACTCAGCTCTTCAGCAGGAAATAGTGTCAAATTATATAATAAGTTACATATTTACTTATCCGTCTACTTACATGTGCTCACCAGCTGTACAGTCACCGCTGAATATAGTAAAACAGCCTCATAAAGGAGTTTATTGCATTTAATCTGTAAACTGGGGAGGTTCTGAGGGGAGTGATAAATGAAATAAAATTAACTCACCTGGCATACAAGGGTAATTTCGTAGATTTTAAATGTCAGAACTAGTGGATTGGTAATAGTGATTCATTTATTACTTTATTTGGCAATTATAATTAAGCTTTTTATTTTAAATTTATGAATTAGTAACGCTAGAAAGAGTAAGTGTTTTGATCCACGTATATATTTTAGTTGTTAAACCTAAATATTCATGATTTTCTGAATACTGACTATTAGAGGTATACTGTAGCATTGCACAACTAATACTTCAATATATACAAGGGAGTAGCCATATTGACTTGTAGCCAGATATAACATGTTAAATATTTTTTCTTTCTCGTCATAATTGATTTCCTACTGGGTACCCTAATATTAATTTCATATACTCTGATTTACCAAAGACTCACGCACAATCATTTCCCCAAACAAAAATATTTTATCCATGACTCTGCAATTATATCAACTCTTCTCCTCCTCTTTAACTTTTTCCGACAGCTAATTTAAGCTGAAAATTTCAGAACAAAAAATTGAATAGCTAATAATACATTAGATGAAGAAAAAAACAAGAAATTCTAGTATTTATAAGGGCAATTACAAATCTAAAATGCTCTGTGAAACCGAAATGTTTTTTACTTTTGTTTGTATTTGAAACTTCTTACTGTTGCTTTCTTCATTCTATCATTTATCCAAAGTAAAATGAAAAATGTTAAAAATTTGAAAGGTTAATAGGCTCAGAAGTCGAGAAAAGAGTTAGTTTGGGACTTCAGAGCAACAGATTGATTAAAGGTTATCGTGTAAACTGATCTCGGACTTTGTGTGGCTTCAATTCCTTGCCTATGGACCTATTTTATGTTTTAAACAACGTTTTGCATATATTACATTGACTACTCGTATCAAAATTAATGCAACGTACAATACGGTAATTAGCGTTGTAAATACGTAAATGAGATAAATATAAAAGGCTGACAGAAATTAAAGGGTACGAGTACCAGGAGAAATGTAAGGTAATAAGAAATGTACAGTATCGGATTGAGCAAAGATTTAAAACACACCAGAATCGTGATTATAATGAAATACCGGAATATAGGGTTTCCCGTAAGAGTTGTTATTCGTCTCGATTTTGTGTTGTTTGGCGTCAGTTGGTGACGATTACTTTATTGTCATCTAATCAGTTTTTTGGTGAGTTTCCCCTACAACACTTGCCAGCCTCGGCTCACATTGAAATAACTTACGACGACTGTTTAGTATGCAGGCGTCATGTTCTGATCAATCACATTAAGTTTAATTGGATATTTACAATAAGTGAATTACATCCCTTGAAAAATAAGAATTTCGAATGTTTTCATTTTACTCCAATCAACTGTGATTTTAAAGAATCTGTATTATCAGTAAACATGTACTGTAACAAATTTTTAAATTAATGAATTTTTCAGCCTGACATCTCATCACCACATTCTCATTTGAGGAGGAGGTCATGGAAGGAAGAGCTGTAATTAAATCCGAAAGCAAGTTTTAGCTGTTTTTTGGTGAGCACAACATCTCGAAACAACGACTGCCAACGAAACTCAATTTAGACCAGACCCCTAATATATTTGTCTATTCATGTTATAATATATCTATATAGCGTTCAATATTGTTTCTGAAGACAAAAAAGCCTGGAAATTACAGAAGTAGGAAAACGCATATCAATATAAACTAATAATTTAAAACTTCATAAACAAAATGCAGATGTGAGAATATAATATTTCAAAACGCTTGTATATGTAGACGTACCTGGAGTTATAACGGAGTGGTACACTAGGAGTCGCTAGATATTAGAAATTATCCTTAGTTTAGTAGTGATACTGGATTAATTCGTAACGAAAGGTTTCGAAAAGTTCGGTCACTAACTAGACGCAAGTCTAAAATATTTCGATCCACTTTTCAACTAAATTTATTATCGTCATCAGAACCTGTATTCAGGCTATACAGAAACAATTAGTAGGACTACAAATGTAATTAGTATTTGTTTTTTAGGAATGGGCGTGTATTTGTTGTATGAAGAATAATAATAACTATTATACGTATGCTATTATTCTTACATTAACAAAGTGTAATAGTCCACAAACATTAATATTCACTCTGTGTGTTTATTAGTTACTTCCCTATTACATGTATTTGTATACAGGTCCTAATAATGGCAACACATTTTATTAAACCGTTTATAAAAATGTTTTACAACTGTGTCTAGTAAATTCTGTCTAAAATATGGTGAGTAGAATCCAACAAAACCCTTCGTCATTAGAAGTTATCAAAAAATGCGTTTTTGTTGGGTGACTTATGAACCCGCGCGTGTGTATATATTAAGCGAAAAATATTTAAAGATAATATTGATGCATGATTCCAAAGAAGTTTAAAATAGGAATGTTGTGCAAAAAGCAAATGAAATGTACTATCAGATGTCTAATGTTATTGTCGCTAGGAATTAAATCGAGGAAGAATCAAGTTACGAAATGATATTTTTGAGGCGAGCAACTGCGAAAACTGGGAGAGAACGATTCATGAATGTAACCATCAGAAATCTGTTCAACAGGAGTCAGTGGTTGATGTAGTAGAGAGAAGAGCACTGCAATGATTTGGACACATAATGAGGATGGGTGGAAGAAGCTAAAGCTCGTCGTGGAAGCATGCCCAGACGGAGAGAGAGGAGGAGGAAAACTAAGATTGGAAGGATCAAGTGCATTGAGAAATTGGTAAATAGAAGGGGAAAGAGGTCAAATACACCACGTTAGTGGTCAAAAGCCTCGCCCAAGATAGAAGAGAATATCGAAAGTGGCTGTAGGACTATGACGCTTGGGAGCAAAAGGGAATGAAAACTAAAAAGAAGAAGAATAATTCAATTTTCAAATTTTGTTGCAATTTTATCACACTTACTACGGAAACAATTAAACTATTATTGTTATGAATTTTTGAAGTTAAGATGTCAAATGCGGCAGTATGGTGCCCAGTTCACTTCCGTATACCTCGCGCTCCTAGGGGAGTAAACCGATTCATTGTGTTATGAAATAGATAAAACGAAAAAGCAGTGTTGCCAGGTCAATAAAGTGTGCTCTTTTACCCACATAGCTACCAAACATTTCCCCACTACCACAAGTATGTGTGCTTTAATTACGGCATAATATTTTTTAAAATGTCAGCATTTTATAAATGTTTAAATACTATTACAAGAGTAACGTAAATATAAAAATGGTGTTATTTATGATAAATAATAAGATGTACTTACATGCTGATAGATGAATACTGTTCTTGTACTTATCCAAATATATTTACACAACTTTCCAATTGTTTAGTTCATAAAAACAACGTAAAATTAGTGACACGAATTTTTTATCATAATATTTATAGTATCGTCAATGAGAATGTTTGGGTACATGTTTGAAATGTCGAAAGTGAATAATTTTGTGTTTTTATTTACGCTGTACGGTTTGTAGTTGATCAGTGAGTTAGATTCTGGTTTTTATATTGCATTTGGCTGGAAGATTTTTTTTTCGATTCGATTGCTTAATTTAGCTATTTTATGAGTTGTAAAAATTGAATTATTGCACAGCGTAAATTAATTACAATACAATGTATAATATAAATATGTAATAAAATATATAATTATAATATAAATTATAATAATTGTCACATTCTACTTGTCAACTAAATATTGCGTGAATCATATTGTTTTATCGGAAAAGATTATTTGTTAACACATTGTTTGTATATGTATGTATACTGAAAATAAAACAACGTGAGATGTGATTCTGTTTATGTTAATCTAAAATATCTATTTCGTATACTAAAATAAATGTAAATATTGTTATGCCCTCGACTTACTATTATTTATCTATTCACTCTTATTTGAATATTAATTTTTTATAGTAAAATCTCTCTTACTCAAAATACAACGAGCAACTTTTCACACGTTGAGTCAGTTCTCTCGTTATTCGACACTGAAGTACTTACTTCTGACATGTATCCCACGACACACCCAATTTCACACGTTGAGTCAGTTCTCTCGTCATTCGACACTGAAGTACTTACTTTTGGCATGTATCCCACGACACACCCAATTTTTTTTTTCTCCAACGCACATTTCATCAGTGGCAATATGTGAAAGGTATCTCTGATGATACGATGCAGTTATAGTGTCTAAAACGTGAGTTAGGCAAAATGATTTTGTACTTGAAAAAAATTATAAAATTATACAATACCTTTTATATAAGCAACGCTACATTCATATTATTTATGCTTTTCTTCCTGTCTTATATATTGGGTGTATCGGAAGAAACAGGCTCAGAAGGGCATAAGACATGCGGAAGGTAATGTCCTAAATGCTCCACTGTTTATGAACAATTGTAGCGCACTACAAGCAACACAGTTACGACAACGAATAGAAAAGTACCTATTAGATCATCAGACACATTTCGATTGACGCTAAGGAAACGTAAATCAAATATCAGTCTTCAAATAATGTTTTCATAAGTATTTTCTGTAAAACATTATTTCCTTTACAACGTATTTCAGTGCTAGTGCAAACTGTACCGGTAAAGAGAAACTGTCTTTTATACGTCCCGAGCGGACAATAAACGTCAAGTCATCTCAGCAGTATATCTGTACTAAATTTCTTATACAAACATGAAGCATTATTTGTACTTTACGTGATATGATTTCCAGTCTGCTTTTGTTATTCCTAATATCTATTCGTCTCCTTACTTAAGACTTCGTTCTTCAATTGTGTTGAAGATTACATTTGATAGCAGTATTGCAGGTACCGAGGTATTACTACCAAAATTTCACTCACAACAAATAAAAAGACCACAATAGCATAAAACAAACAAGATTTGCATTTGAACATTTTAATAATATAACTCTGTATATTGTATCTATCGGAAGTACATATTGTTCACTGCTAACGTCACACTGAGCAGATGTATATAACTTTACTTCAATTAAATCTATGCAACCTTTTGATTATTCCTCAATAAATTGCATTAGAAGGTAAGTAGGTTTGGATAAGATATGCGTATTTCAGTTCCTTTAGTTTTACGTTCAAAAATTACACTGAGTTTAATTTAAAATAATTTGCGCCAATAATATACTGAATTAAATGACTGTATTATAATGTAAAAATGAAACAACCTAGATACCTTGGATTAGACTAAGGAAAATTCAGTTCAGGAGCTAGTTCTAATAATTAGCTTTGAAGTTTCATCAAAATATTTTAATCTATAGTAGAATATTCACTGGATTTTAGTAGAGCTCTGATTCAATTGAATTCTCAATAGAAATGTACAAATGTTTTCCACTCTACTGGTACCTTTCCTAAGATTATTCCTGTCTCAGAAAAATAAGAAATTTTGCTGTAAAGAAGCTTTAGTCATCAATAAAATAACATTCGTAGTCATCTAAAAAAGTTTTTCCAGCCGTACCCATTTGAAACTACTTCTGTGGAAGAAAATCCTCCAGTCCCTTATGACACGCATTCAAATAAACCTTACAAGCAAACAATAGAAAACAATAACGATAAATTCAAATTTACGGTGTTCATAATCTGTAAAGGTATAAATCACCTGTTCACGAATTAATTATTCTAATAATTAATTATTATAATTACAATAATTAATTATTGTAATCAGTAAAATAACACTTTCCTTGCCAATATTCTCCTCGTGTGAAAATCATATCTTCCTAACAGACACTATCTGGAGCAAACTGTACTTTTCCCACTAAATTCTGGGGGACATCAGGAGAGTAAATTTTGCTCAACACTTATATAGATGAAGACACAGAAATACAACGCCGACGATACAACCATATTATCATCTGACTTTGATCAGAGAACAGCTTTCTGTAGTACACAGATTGCAAATGTGGCTAAAGAAATTCTTCATTAAAATAAACAAAATCCACACACATTTGGTTCACACTAAGCAGACAATGTGTCCTTCACTTATGCTAAACAACCAGCCGAGTATTTGTCCGTCGACCCGCGTGGAAGCAGCATGTACGGACAGAAAGAAAACATCTTTGCTTAAAATATAAAAAACATGTACTGGTTGATAGACGTAATTCACCATTACTAATTAACTGACAAATCCTCTACAGAATTATTATAAGATCTCTATGCACATACGGTTTGCAATTGTGGGCATCAGCAGTTAACACCAGCATCGAGAACATCAGGAGTCTTGCAGAAACTCGTGGATGGACCGTGATACTACGTGCTCAACGAAGTTATCACTCGCGGTTTGGGAACAAGTTCAGTAAGCGAGACAAGTTCAAAACTCAGTTTAAACTATTTTGATAAACTAAGTGTTTATGTATAATTTATTATAGTTAACTATAACTACAGTAGCTATAATTATTTAACGGACTGTTAAATGCTAAGAATGAAGTGGGCAGACTTAAAAGAAATGTATATCTACTAACAAACAGATATGTGTATTGCATTGTGTTCTTTCCGTTTTAAAAGTGTAAGGTAAGTAATAGTAAATGCTTGTCCTAGGAAATATCCTACAAGTCATAATTATGTGCCACACATTTTACTGAATTTCCTACTGGATTATGGTAATTGTAAAGTTAATAAATATTAAAAAGTTAAATAAATGTTTGCGCCCAATGCCTTAACCACTGTGTTTTGTTAATATATATACAATCTGTACTTGATAACTCTGGGCAAAGCGGATTGTGTGTTGAGACGTTCCGGTAGGGTGAGTACCGAGCTCCTCACAAGCCTCTGTCTCGTGCTCCGGTCTAAGACCTAATCGTTTTCCCCTTGGCGTACAAATTGTGCTTGTACTAAATCAGTCTATTACAGTATGTGCAGAAGTCTTTTCCAAAGCTCAACTGGTTGCAAATGGTATCTCGATATGAGAGGGTTGTCTGGGATCCTTGCTGCTTGTACGTAAAATTATGTACAATGTGTCTCACAGCGTTCTCTTCCAAACATCGAACACTTGATTCTATTCTCAGAAAAAGAGGAGAAAAACAACGAAACATTTTGGTTACTAGTCAGCACTCCCGTCTAATAACAGCTGTTTGTTAAAAAATCTTTTTTACTCCAATGCAATACTGATAGAGCAATAGATTAGAAGCAAAAGATTAGAACATCTGTTGCGAGCACGACAAGAGGTAATGTTGTGCTGCACTTCCCACGCCCGACTTAGCAGAAATATGTTGAAGACATTCAGGAAATTTAATTGTAAAAAATCATTTTTTAACACGGCATAATATTCATTTTATTTTTGTAGTAATGCTTTATTAATTTTATACTTTTTACGTTTTAGGGCAAAAGCACTTAATGAACTAAACTCACTTAATAAATTATTTCTATCTAAATACGAATGCGTTACTTTTTATTCCTACTGAACACTTTGAAACATTAAAATTTTCAATTAACAGACCTTTATTATGTTAAAAACTCCGTGCTCATATATTCTGCGATACAAAACATTCTCGAGTTACGTGATTTTTTTTACGCGGCCGTTCTTAAAAACGGATGTATGACGTATATCGAGATTTGCCTATAGCTAATGTTCATGCAATAGTGTGTAACGCGCAGTTGATAATGAAAGTCTCTAGTCAACGAACGTCGCCGCTTTGAATTAATCCGTGAGAAAGCGAAAGTTACCTACTCAGTTAAATTAATCCTCTCAGTAGCTTGTACGTAATTGGCTGTACAGCTATTAGTGTTCATGTTATGCGGCTGTTAGCTGGTTTTACGTGTGTTTCAGGAATACCATCTGTTCTTAGAGTTTCCTTAATAAACATAAAACATCTACTTCAATAATAATCATTTGTTTATAAACTTCATACCGATTACAATGCTGCTCTGTTCATATTAATTTTTACCTCTTCCGTTTCAGTCATTAAGTTTGTTTCGATAGTTTTACGTGATTACTATGAAAACCATATGGCCATCGCGTACGACGAACTTAATTAATTTTCTTCCGCTATATGTAGTTCTGTGTCACTTACTTTTTGTATTTTATTAAAGAAAGCAAAGAAAGAATATTTACAATTTAACATTATACAGATTATGATTATTATTAGCATGCGTACATATTATTAGAATACAATTTTTTTTTTACTTTGTGCCTCATTTTCTTTTTTCAATTTCTTACTTTCACCGGCTCTTACCTCTCTTTTTAGATCCGCTTACACTAACAATTAAAACAATTGTTTGCATAAACTACTGTTTCAAAAATAAAAAAAAATTTTGACGAGAAAAAAGGAGAAAGTTATCTAAGAAAGATATTATATTCATAATATCTTGTTTTAGCTAAGCTGTTTTACAAGTACCAGTATAAATATAAAACAAATACCAGAAGCAGAACTAAAACTTCTAAGGAATAAAATAATTTTGTTTTAACCAGAATAGATCTGAACCACCAATTTATAAGCATTACACTAGAAACGTATATTCCTATTCTACTTTATTAAAATCTGTGATGGGTAAAAACTAATCACTCCATCGCTTCTTACTGATGATTCGTCTTTTCTTCCGCTGTATTTGAGGATATGATTTGCAGATGTCAGACATGGAACCTACTTAGATGTCCACGCAATTCCTGCGTTACTGGTAAATAATATCTAAAATATTTATCCCACATAGTTCTTGACGTATCTCTTAGCTTTTTCTCAGACCTCTAGCTACAGTGCTTAGAAGCCGCATAGTTCTTGACGTATCTCTTTGCTTTTTCTCAGACCTCTAGTTACAGTGCTTAGAAACAGCATAGTTCTTGACGTATCTCTTTGCTTTTTCTCAGACCTCTAGCTACAGTGATTAGAAGCCGCATAGTTCTTGACGTATCTCTTTGCTTTTTCTCAGACCTCTAGCTACAGTGATTAGAAGCCGCATAGTTCTTGACGTATCTCTTTGCTTTTTCTCAGACCTCTAGCTACAGTGATTAGAAGCCGCATAGTTCTTGACGTATCACTTTGCTTTTTCTCAGACCTCTAGCTACAGTGCTTAGAAACCGAATCTTAACAGTGTCGACCCACCTCATTGTGCTCTGACAAATTTTAGTTCCCATAAAGAAGGAAACGTGTGGTAATACTAGAGACGTGTCTCCTTCCTTGTAGTATACACTTAAGTGTACTGCACATATGTTTCTTCTTCTTGAAGTCATAACTCTGTCGTCTAAATAACATATTAAAATATAATAAAATTTCAAAAAGTTTAGTAACAAAACCAGAATTTAATTAAAAATTTTTTGTACTTAAAATTAACTATTAAAACAAAACAAAACAATGGCACAGTAGGCAAATACCTGCTGTTAGGTCAGTGTATAGCCTATATTGTGTTGCTTTCCTTAAATTTTTACTTATCAGTGTTAAGTAAGTTAACAATTTTTCAATAATTCACGAAATTCTAGAAACATTGTTGACCTAGCCTTTATAGAGCTGATGATAAGCATAGTATAATGGTTAATAATGTTCCAGAGAATAAATAAGAACTGATCTAAAACAAATCTGCAACGAAATTTTTAAACCATCTTTACAACACAATTATATCTTAATGATCATCATTTACTTTAATTTGTTTGACCATATAATTTAATAATTTGTACTTATGCACTTACTTAATAAGCTAATTGTATTATATTGCAAATGATGCTTTGAAAATTCGGTGGTAAAGTGGATATGTCCCAGCAGTATAGTGTCGAATGAAAAATATAACTTAATTGTACGTTGAACTTAATTTATATTTCCCACGCACTGAATTGATTCTTGAGTGTTGTGGGTTTGTTGCATTTAATTAATCTTCCAAGCGCTGAACTGTCTTCACTAACGATTTTCGGTCCCTTCCCTATTGTTCAAATTTCATTCCTTGATTAATTCGACACTCACAGAACGGGTCTAGTTCGCTGCTGTACGCTGACAATTTATAGCCATGTATCGCTGTATTGTTCTTAGAGTCTGTTAAATTGCCTGGCCACTTTCGTAATGTCTCTGTTTTTGACAATGTTGTTTTGCTGATAGCTTTCGCAGTTCTGCTACTATTCATACAAAGTTCGGGAAGTCTCTTATTGTTAAAGACCAAGTTTTCACTAACCGATGTAGGAAACTTCAAGTTCGTTAATGTTTGTTCCATAACAGACGTTAATACATACTGTAAAAGAATGACCTCATTTGTTTCGCCTGAATAATTTATTACTTATAGGTGATAAGGAGCACATAGCCTTTTTAGACTTAAAAGCACAATATCTCGTATCATCAGTAGTTACAGCATTCAAATGTAAATTTAAAGAGTAAAGAACTTCATTGATCATAAAGCAAATTTACAATTTATACATAAATACAGATACAACGTTAATAAGATGAATCAGATTAGGGGTTAAGGAATGTAAAGGCGTTGGAAGTTATGTCTAATTCAGATGGCTATCAACAAAACAATTGAAAAATTTGGATGTAAATATTTTGTGTAGCCAAAATATTTTAAAGTTTAATAGCTTTCAGAATTATTATTACGTTTCTGCCAGCGGAAGGTCACTTGAGGTACAGATAAAATAATTTGACACGAAACGGTTTCCTGGCGCGGAAAGATCTCACTGCGCATACGTAGTTGTGACGCATTATTTTCGCAGCAAACATTTTATGTTCATAACAGCTACATGGTAGGTGTGTGCGTATTCCACTCCCAGCACTCCCTTCCCTGCTCCCCGCTACGATCTGAACGAACCATTTTATGTCTTACTATTTCACCTGTAATCTACAAATTTTTGCTTTCTATCATGCCCTATCATCGGTTTCCTTCTTTACGTCTCCGCATGTCATTTTTTATCGTCAAACAGGTGAATCCTTTTTCTTATAAAGTGTGGAATTACTTCCAAATTTTTTTCTCGTTGACATCCATGCAACAGGCGAATTCTTCCCAAGATATGTTTGATTCAGTTTGGTGTCGTATGACGAACTGTGTTAAGGCATGATATCTTCTTGTTTACTTTTCTCATGATCCCTTCATGTGTCATCTTGTCTGGCCACTTTGTTTTCACAGCCAGCAGTACATTTCAAAGCTTTAAGATAATTCTATAATTCTTGAAATTTTAATAGTAGTCTATTTCAAAGTTAAAACCACTAATTAAAACATATTGATACTTGCAACACCATACTAGTACGTTCAAAAATAAAAGTATAAGCATATTTAATAACACGTACAAAATACTTTAAATGTGTAAATTATCAAATCAGCACCCGGGCGATACTGCCGTGTGGTTATAGCACAGGGCTCCAAAGTCAAGCGCAACGTACATGAATACAGGAACCTGGACAGACGACTACAAAGACCGAAAACCTATAAAATAAAAAAGGCAGATGGAGAAGATGATTAATGATTAATTAATTGATCAGAGTCAGTGTTAAGTGTTTATTTGAAAAATACATAAAACATTTAACATTTAAATAATTTGATTATTAGGAGTGTGTTATTACAAAATGGCTCACTTCTTTAATAAAAATGCGTAATTAAAACAATTCTCTGCTTACAATTGTTGACAAATTTAATGTAAAAAAAAATGCTTTGGAAGGTAGTTTTAATTTGCCGTAAGGTTAAGGACAGTTTGCCTATGTTGGAATTGTTATTGTTTGTAATGAAAATTTCGGATAACTTTTCGCTGTTGTCGCAGGTGTTTATAACTTTGGTAACTGCCCTACGTACGACACTTCAGCTTTCTTCGCTCCAAATAAGAAAAGTTAGTGAAATAATTTTCTAAATACACAAAGGCAAAAAAATGGTTATTTCTCTGTTTTTCAACAAACGTATTACGTTTAACGAACGTAGGTATGTACTTCTTTTAACGAATTGTTTGTATGTTTTAGAAATATAAACAGAATTATAAGTGTGATCAACGACTGATAAATCATATGGAATGTATTGTAAACATATTATTGGAATTTCATATATTTACCAAAATACAGTACACACTTGATTGCAGCTCCTCCCGATTACTGCTAGTGTCCCGTAAGGAAGTGTAGTGGGGCCAAATTTTACACCTTTCTTTACAGCTGATCTACCAAATGCAGGAACACAATGTAGGAAACGTTTGTGGATGGCACGGGTATCCTTTCCTGTCAAATCACATTAAACTACTTACGAAAACATCTCAATATAGCAGAAAGTTTGATATGCAAAAGGAAGATCAGAGTCAACGAATTGAAATTCAAACATACAACATTTACAGCTTGGCGGCTACAATATGAACTAGTTACAATAAATCAGTCATATGCTCATAACGCAGTAAGTGAAGTTGAATATCTCTGTCACCACACGGACAAGCAACTAACCTGGAAGCACTACATAAGGAAAAAAGAAAAGAAATCGGACTGATCGCTAACAACGATAGCCAGACTCACTCAGGCTTTGACGAAACTGGCCTTCGGATCTTACAATGTAAAACTATCGGCTACTGCACCTTCAATTCAGTAGAGGAGTTGTGAAGCGACGCCGTTGGATAGTTGGCCTCTTCACATTCCTTTCCGCTTAGCCATAATTTACTTACAGAATATTATGTAGTATTATTTTAACTGCCAGCATGCAATAAACTAGGAAAAAGTCATTAGATTTTTGTTATATTACCAATGTATTACTGTTATCAAACGGCTCTCAATCTCTCTCGCTCTCTCTCTCTCTCTCTCTCTCTCTCTCTCTCATACATACACGCGCGCGCGTACACACACATATACACACAACATTTTAAAAAACATTTTATAATTAAACAGTATCAGAATTACAAAGCATTAAATGTTAAATTGTTGGAAAAACTTATATTGAATAAGAGATTAACGTACTGTTTGGCCGCGACCAGATGATTGAAGCTGCTCTGCCCCACCAGGCGGCCGTTTGTAAGCGATGTCGGGTAAAATACGTGTACTAGCCGTTTGGTTTGCCTACGCTAATCTGTGTGCAGTTCCCCTCAACCTATTTCATATGGAATGATTGACATGTCGTATTCGTTGGAATTTTCCAGTTCCTAAATGATTGCTACTCGTTACCTGTGTATCTTTTGTTGTTTTGTCGCGTAGGCCTAAGAATAGGTACTGTATTCTTAGACCTTATTAAGTTTATTTTTACAGTGTTACTTTCATTTACATTTAGTTTGAATCTTCCGACTGTCTGTTAGTGTGGAGTCTACTGTATTTAAAATTCATAAAATATCAGGCATCAAACGTTAAATCTTAACGGTTTATGAAAAAGTACGATTAACTCGGGTTTAGGAAGCGGTACTTCTAATTCAACAGTGTCTAAGAAATACTGTTTATCGGCGTTTGAATTATAACATTAGATTTAAATTTACTCGAGCTTCTGTGCACTACAGTGAACTGTAGTGAATTACAGGTAACTTAATTATTTTAGTGTATAGCCTACTAAACAAAAATGTTAATATACATGATTAAATTTTCTAGTTTATACATTTTCTTAGTTAATTTATTTTTTGAAATTAAATTTTGTAATTCATACATCTCTTTCTAAAAAATTATCTTTTACAACATGAAGCCTATCTCTTTATGGGAAAATTTTCTTTATTTCGCGAGGAAAACGAATATCGGTTACAAGGCAGAAATTTACGCGTTCGTTATGAACAAGTTCCACTATATTTGCTTCTAAAGTATGCTTACATGGTAATATGATTTTGTTCAACTTACCTTCATCAATTAGCTCCTTTAGTTTTGTCATGGTCAACTCTCCTGTAACATTTTTGGAGCGGATGTGTCGCTTCAACTTCGCCCAAGCTAGTTCCATCGGGTTGAGGTCGCAGTTGTACGGTGGAAGACGCACGACCGTGGGCCTCAAACACCATATCTATTTTGAAAACCTTTTCCGGCCGTTTCTTCGCTTTTATTAGCTCGTACAGCGTAGTTTTTCTGAAGATTTCATCGGCTACAATTCCATTCTGATGTAACCAAGTAATCATCTGAGTTTTAGTCGACGATCTTGCGGGCGGCTTGTTCTGTTCTACACAGTGGTACGGCGCGTTGTCCATAATTACAACACTTTGAGGAGGAAGACCAGCCGCTGAGGTAGAGTTTGCTGTCAGCGAATGGTTCCGCAAACAGCCGCAAGAATTTTACCAGCAGGGAATCTACAGATGAGTGCAGCAGTGGGACTAATGCCTTAATGTTAATGGCGAC
The DNA here is from genome assembly GCA_034769895.1 of Magicicada septendecula. Lineage (NCBI taxonomy): Eukaryota > Metazoa > Arthropoda > Insecta > Hemiptera > Cicadidae > Magicicada > Magicicada septendecula. Next base: position 198,890,369 of record CM068375.1, on the reverse strand, counting down.
TTCTTTTAAAATCGTTGAATAAAAAATGCTTTACAGCCCCTAAACGTGTTTATATTGGACAATCTCGTAGTTTTTCACACTTACGGATACGTGATTATCTGAATTTGTGTACAAATAAAAATAGTAATTATTTATTAATTAGTCTATTTATAAAATAGTTAAGGAGTTATAAAAACGATGAGCTGTGGTGGAATGTGTTATAGATTAGTTAATATCATTGGGTTACATGTAAGAGTCTTGTCTGTACAAAGCGTTGTTAAAAGCAAATAATTTTAAAAATGTAGAAAATAACGCTAAAACTGTTGTAACAATCGTTGACAGGACCAATCTAGTTAGTTAATCTCTGTGAGGAATGGAAAGCAGACTACACTCTGGCTTACTATTGTCTGTTGCAAGTTGCTCGTCGAGGTGTACATAAATGTTAGTGTCGGTAACGTGCCACCAGAGTGTTCCGTCGCAACGGTGTCGTCCTAGCAGCGCAGTTTTATTAGCGTAATTCTTGATAACAGTCACTTGGGGTTTAAACGATAAAAAATACCTGACCACATCTTTGTGATTTTCCCCAACTGTGCAATTACCAGAGGGGGACTGAATGTAGAGCATAGTGGCAGTAAAGGTTATACAGCGAGCACACACATACACGCACACACACACGCGCATACATGTAAAGAAATACTGCTCTAATTACTATTACTTCTGAAAATACTTTCGAAGTTACTAAGTTCCAAGGAACCCGTTCTTTCAATAATTACACAATAGGTACATAAGTTTATACTTATGAGAAAATTTTTGTATCAATTAATAAAAAAAAGAGAAATGCACTAGATTAGTATAAACAACGTAAGCTGTAAGTGAATATACGTACGCTGTAAAAGCTAACATTATGTTATATGTGTTTATGTTATGCATTAATCTCTTGCTAGTATTTACTTATACTATGTAAATAAGAAACTGTTGTAACAATCGTTGACAGGACCAGATCTAGTTAGTTAATCTCTGTGAGGAATGGAAAGCCAGACTACATATACGATAAACTCTGCAAGTTGCTCGTCGGGGTGTAAATGTCAGTGTCGGTAACGCGCCACCAGAGTGTTCCGTCGCTACGGTGTCATCCTAGCAGCGCAGAGTTTTATCAGCGTAATACTTGATAACAGTCACCTGGAGTTTAAACGATAAAATAAATCGATATATCGTTTCTTATAAAAACGATAAGAAAGTAAATCAACGTAAATATTCATATTCAACGTGAACAAGTGAGACCCGTCATATGTGGATATGCAGTTTGTGATACGAGAATGTAACAATAATTACGCTGATGTATTTACTGACAGTATTCTGAACACTTCACACGTAAGCCTTACGATATGTAGAATTTGTCAATCGATAAAATTGATTTTTCATAGTGGGCATTATATACTGCTATTTTCAGTCAACATTTTACCAAGTCTAATTGAATTATACATGACGTGACAAATGTTCAAACGTCTGTACAAACATTATAATCTCTGGTCAGTTGTGTGTATTAAACAGTTTTGTTATTAAAATAGTCATGCAAGTTGTAACGTAAAAGTTACAAGTATAATTACAGTATTGGATGTTCTTCGTTCTGTAGATTATTATTCTTAATGTGGTGTATTCGTGTGAGTGTAGACACGCACTGGTATCTACGATAATGTTGTTTATTAAAAGCTGTAATCGTAATTGTTAAGGTTATTGGTGTTATTGTATTGTTTTTAATGGGTACGTAATAATAGTCCACTCCTTTTATTTTAAAATGGTTCGCGCACTTTGTTGTGTACCTCTCTCACTTACCACACGTGAATACTTCAATCCTGTTCTGTGACGTTTCTTCTGAAATACATGCACTTCAAATACAAGTAAATATTCGGATCGAATATTTAATATATTATCACACACAAAAATAAATGAAGCAATATCTGATGAATATTCTGAATTATGTTAAATCTTTTTAAATTCTTCCGCCACCTGTGTCAGAACTCATTAAAAAATAAATGAACTTATTTTTAATAGAAATGATACTCCTTTTACTGGTAATAAAAGTGGAGGTTTATTAACAATTTAATAAATAATAAAATCTTTGACAATTAATAATCAAAAACTAACAACCTTTCAATTACTGATTACAATAAGAAATTCAAATAAGACTCTGTCCAATTCTCAAGGCTGGTAGACCTGTTATTGGTACAATAATTTAACTTCAATAGGTTATGTTATTTTGTTTCAGTGAATTACCATATTTCGTTAGGTTCTTTTAGGTAACATGATACCAGGCACAAGATGTAATACAAATAACGATATAAAATTAACAATAATGCATAATAAGCGAATAAATATAAAAATCAAAAATTGATACCATATGTCTGGTATTTATGGAACTATCGTACGCGGGAATGCGCACGCTTCTTATTATACTAGGTTGCAATTGTCAAGCTGTATGACTTGTACAGTAGTTAAAAATGTATTACTTTCGTTTAATAATTCGTTTTAAAAATCATCTATTCACAAGAGAAAAATTTCTCAAAAAACTCTTGTTAGTAATTCTATCTGATTTGGATGTTACTTGAGAACAGATCGGTAATATTGAAATTATCAAGTTACCGTAACGATTCTGAGGTTAGTTATAACCGGTGTTGTTACAATGGATAAGTATTTCTTAACAGTTATTATTTCTTAAACTATACATATAAACATATCATTCGTAATACTTTAATATACTATTATCAGAATTACATTTATTTATACTGTATGAAAATTAATAAAGTATATTTCAAAACATCGAAAAAATCAAGAAAAATAAGTTTAGTCAAATGAGTGACTAAATATTCTTGTATTCATTAATAATTATTTCAAACATGATATTTTAAATTATTATAAATAATTAAAATATTTTTATAATATTTTAATAATTGTGAATTAAATTTTTCTTTAATTCTGATAATTTAATTATTGTTTTCGATACTCTGCATTATCTGACTTGCGTAGTATCGAAAGTTAGTCATTTACGAAATTATTATTTTCGTTCAATATTGTTTAAATAAAATTGTACTCCCTGTTTCTTATTTAACACATCACTCGCAAGTATGATTAAAACCTTACTTGTTTTAATTAAATAACTCCGCACTTTTCACTCGTATATATAGATGTTGTGTTAAGGTTATGTTATTTTGGTTACTTAATAAATATGTCGCGCACGAAATTCAAATATAAACTCCTTCATGTCTGTCGAGTTGCGTGGCCTCTCCGTTGAAAAGCTAGACGTGAACTGTAATGTTTCCTGAAAGCGTCTCTCGGTCGTCTGTCGAAAGTCATTCATTCTATTGGCTGGAAACATTGTACTCTCTGACCCAAACGCCTTTGTTTTATTAAAATATTTAATTTTTTGACAAAATCGAGTTTGGTGTTGAGGCTTTTTGACGTCAGCACTGGTACAAAAATTTAACTGAAAAGTTTAAAATTACTATAACTTTCTTAATTTACGTCCTATCGTTAAATGGTTGATGTCAGTGAATTGCGGACATTCTGCTTGTTAATTTAAGCCCAAAAATGCTTATTTTCCGTTCATCACTACTATCACAATAACGATTTTATTTATTATTTCTGGTGTATCTTATTTTTATAAGTCCGTTACACCAGATTTCACTTAATTATAATAAAACACTTCTTAAATAAACACTTTGAGTCTATATCTCAATTGGTTTGATTTACAATTTGGGAATAATTGTTCCCTACACAAATCTCGTTATGGCGTCATTAAGCGTCCATGTTTGATTTTCCATAAATGTGCTTAAAACTAATTTTCCTTAACTAAAACAGCAATATTACAATCTAATAATACTAGTAAAGTTTATTTACACAATTTTACACTATAATATTTATATATGACTGTGGTTAATTTAATATTTACATAGTTTCAGTCCTCCTCTATCCCTCTTATACAATTTTTCACCTTACTTTGGGTTTTCTCTATATAAATCATATCATGTAATGATTGTAATTAGTGTACACACATAGTACCTAATTTATCATATATAATGGTTATCTTTTAATTAGTTCAGAACCCTTCAATGTTTCAGTAATGGCTCTGTTTAAGTTGTGTCATATCATAGTAGTCATTTATTTTTTGTTAATACAACAACTAAATTGTTATTGTTCTACTTGGTTTGGATTTCCAAAGTAGCATTAGATATTATTCTAACTTTTGGTAATGTTTTCATTTACTTTTACACAAGTTTATATGTTATATTTTTCATAAATAACTTGCTTGTCATTGTTTGTTTACATTTGGTTTTCTTCATAATAGTCATTTGGTTTTTAATTGTTTGTGTATAAAATGACTGTTTTTATGGTCATTTCCTGTTCTCAAAGTAGCATTGGGATTTCCTCTTACTACTGGTAACAATTGTAATAATCTGTGTTCAATATTTGATACAGTATTTTTCTTAACTAATTAGCTATACAATGTTTCAGCTTACTTCTGGTCATATGTACATAGTTAGTTAGTTTACAATAATTTAGTTACAATATTGTTCTTATTCTGTTCAGAATCTGTTCTCAATGTATTATCAGATATTTATCTCACTACTGGTAATACTCTTATAAACATTGATTTTAGTTTTGATACTGTACTTTGCCTAACTAAATTGGCATACTTTTTCATCTCTGTTATTCTCTGTGTCATTATGTTTGACTTGTTCTATTTGCATTGTTTTGCAATATAATACATTGTCTCTTAATATTTATTATTACTACTTATAATAAATTCTCGTTTGATAACATAGTTGATGATCATATATTTATACTAATATGTATCATTTTCTGTTGTAATAGGTATCTTCTCTGTGGGTTGTGTAACAATGTACCATCTGTTTTAGTGCAGTATTTTTCTACTACTAAACTGACTTCACTACGGTATCTTAATATAATACTTTAACTATTTTGTTACACATGCTTATACAACTCCTTCTTAAACACTAACACAAATCTTTTTTGTATTATTTACAATATTTTTCTGGTCAATGGTGGAACTTAATTCCTGTCATTGTTTGATACATAACAAATGTCTTTTATTTGTTGTCAGTTCTCTATGAACAATAACATAATTGTTCTATTTTGTTCTATCCTGGTGGTCTTATGATTATGTGTATTGATCACAACTTTATTAAATTAGTCACACTCATTGTCTGTGTTTATTTGACTATTTTAATTTTTGTTGTTTCATCATGAAATTAACATATTTCTCACACTGTAAACTTCATCACTGTAATTGTTTGTGTGGTTTATTCAGTTGAAATTAGTTAATTATTCACAGGTTTCACATTTGTATTAAGTACACACTGTAATTGTTTGTGGTTCCTTAAATGTTTCACACTGGTTTTCTTTTCACGTTTATAATCATCATTTCTTTTGTCACTTACATTGTTTTTAGTACATGTGGTTTATGTTGAGTCCTTATATCTTCTGTCCATCTTCTTTCTTCTTCTTGGTGCTCTTCCTGGTCCTTCTTCTTTCTTCTTTTTCTTATATTTTCATTGTAGTTGCTATTTTTATTTATCTCCATTGTTGTTGGAGCTTGTTGGTCCTTGTTTCGTTGATTCCCCTCACTGTTGGATCCTATTGGGTCTAGTTACTGATATTTTGTTTTGGCTCGTGGCATTTTCTTTCTTCATTTTGTATTTAATGTTGATATATTAGTATTCTCTTCTTCATCGTTGGATTTTTTATTAATATATTTGTAGATACACACTTATATACACTTAGGTTTATTTATCTAGACATACTTCCATGTTTTTTCTCATACTTGATGTTACATTAGTTTATATTATGTAACTACCATATTTTTGGTACTGTTACAAAGTTTTAATCAACTGTTCAACGGCAAAACATTATTTACTATTCTTCTTTACTGAAATGCATCTATCGACTCAAAAATATTATTTGCATATAATTTACGTTTTACTGTACGTGCAAATGGATAATCGCGGGAGATAAAAGTAGAAATAAGTAATTTGCATAGGTATAAATTACATTGCACTGCGTTGGTTTGACAAGGTTTTAACTGACAAATTCGACTAAATTGAGATTACGTGCTTATATATCAGTTGTAAGTAGAATCTTTACAGAAAATTGACTTTACTTATAATCTGGAAAGAAATAAAACAACTACAAAAATAAGGTTCTATCTGAAATGCACTTAAACTATGTTTAGCTGTGATAAAGTACAAACTGCACTTGACTTTCACAATCAAATGATGTTGTCACCATCTAATTTTCATAGCTAACAAAATAAGTTAACTTGTTTCTGTTAAAGTTTATACATTTTAAAATTATAAGTTATAAATTATAATTATAATTATAATTATAAATTATAAAATATCGTTATACATTATACACAATATAAAAACATTATTACGACTACGCCTACCCTAGGTCACAGAGACAAAAAAGGAAGTAGCATGAGAAGACCTCAACGAGACATTGATGCTGCCAGAGCCTATAGGCCTATTAAGTCTTTCCCAGTAGTAGAATCTCACAACTTAAAAACAACACAAACAGATCTTACCTTTAATCTCACTTGAATATAATTGTAAAATGTGTAATGTGTACAAAGGTCAGTGTGTTGAAGAAAATATTGACCCAATAAAAAGTCCTTGCACTACTAAACATTTGCGATGGAATATAATCTAATCTTTCATGTTCCTAACGGTGACAAGTGTGATTTGTTCAAAAACGTATAAAGTAGCAAAGTAAAACAAATCCATTAACAGGAGATTTCAAAGCAGAGTATGAAAGACATCAAGTATTAAAAACAGAAAAGAGAGAATCCGTAATGAAAAAGAAGAATGAAAGTCTTCTTATTTTATTATTTGATCTCCAAAATGGTACTTGATGTCACGTGCAGAAATCAGTTCTCTTTTTTATCTTAAGAAATTAAATATCCACTGTTTATTGACTTGAATGTCTATTATAAAACTTGACTGTACTATTCTGTAACAGAAAAGGTTTATTATGCACTATGGAATAAAACAGTTTCCGGCCGTGCTGGAAACGGTATTCCTATTGCCTTTCTCACATTTCTAGAGTCCCTTCCCTACTAACTCCAGGATTGCGCTCTTTTCTGGTTGGGTCTTGCCCCCTCCTATCTCTTAGCGGATTTCATATTATCGGGTGCTGCCAGACTCGTGTGTCGTGTAGACACTGTAACAAAGCAAATTCTCGAACATCCAATTATTTGAGATAACTTTGAAGTACTAAGAACATATGAAGGAATAGACAACACGCTGTTATATAAAATTCCGTATCTAAATGGGTTGACCAGTGACGTAGCTCATTTTATTTCTGAGAGCTACGAGCGTCATATGAATCGCATGACAATGAAGGAAGGAACGTAAAGATGAATAGTGCTGTCGGACAATATGATCCACAGAAATGAGAGAACAATAAGTTGTAATGGTGAGAGAGAGGGGGAGAAAGAGAGAGAGACAAGCAATAAGGCAAACAGATAAATAGAAAGGTGGACGATTTACCCGACTTTAAAAAGGGAGATAGTGGAGAGAGGGAGAGCAAAAGAACAAGTGTCAGGATGAGAGTAGGAGAGGGAGAAAGAAGGAGTGGTAAAATCCTCATGCACGTCTAAAACAAGCATTTTGCGTTTAACACATAATCGTTATCACCCTAAAAATAAAACGATTATCTTGTGCGAAGGGGATACATTAATCTGTATATCAAGAATAACAAGTGTAATTTTTCCCAAAACTAAGCTCTCCCCGCAATTGATGTTGCGAACAAAATGTAAATAAATAGCTTTACATTTTTCATTTACGACATGCTGACTTAGACAGAAGATAAGTTACTGAACGGCGAATCTAATTAAAACCTTTTATGATTGATAGTCACGTTGGAGTCATAAATCTATCTCACGTAAAACAGATAAACGTTTTCAATTTTCTATACTCCACTTTATACCGAGGTATTGTTACTCGTTTACGTTCTTGGAAGTTTAAACTTATAATTTTTGTATTTTAATATAACTAGAGCTTATGTCTTACTGAATCTTAGGAATCAATCGAAACGTCTTATGATTCTATTAAAAAAATTAATAAGTAGTAATTCCATTGCATGTATGCGATTTTTTTTATTGAAAGCGTTACTGAGGTAGAGCAGCTGATTCGTGAATTCAATAACAATTTTGTAAAAATTATTTAAGAAACTATAAAATGAAAACAAAATGGTTTTTGAAATAAGGATTCAGTCTATTCTACTCTTAAACGCTTTCAATGAGAGAATAAGCGGGTTGAGGATCAGGATATCCTTTTTTCACTGGGAAAAGAACCACTCAAATTGCGTATAAAAGCCACAGTTTCAAGTACCAACATTGAATATGCATTTTACAGTCTTTCGTAGTCAACGAAAATATTGTGTTAATTTTTAGACCTCAACAGGCTTACAAGATGTAGCATACTACCGGAAAAAATGGAAAAAGTCAATTAAAATGTTTATATCGGGTGATTAAAAATTGCACAGCAATCTCTCGGAAGCTGCTTCTATAGCTAAAAATAAGAAAAACGCCCATATATACATAGGTTTGCAAACGGTTTGCTAGCGAGTTACGGCTCATAAACTAGTTCGCCCTGAAGAGTAAATCTGGTGGTTACTTATGGTTTCTGATCTGAAAAATTGAATGCACTCTTCATTTTATACCTGAAGAATTTCAGTGTAGCGTCATTTTACCGTGGAAGCAGAAATCAGGGTGAACTGGTTTGGGAGCAGTAACTCGCTAACAAACCGTTTTCGAACTTATGTTTATATGTAGGCCTACTTTTTTTCTTATTTTTAGCTATATAATCAGGTCCCGAGAGATTGCCGTGCAATTTTGAATCATCCTGTATATTGTAACAAATTATATAAATAAGAGTGTGGACTCGCGAGTAAACAATGTAACAATTTATGTTGAGAGACGAGTTCTTATGCTCGACGTTGTGTACGTCAATTTGTAACGATTTATTCGAGACGACTTATTTCGCCTTATTTCGTTAATTTTTAACAAATAATAATGTATGTGTAAATTTATATTAAACCCCACTGTTGGGTTCGTCGATTTGTAACAAATTTAATACGTAAGTTGAACGGTAAATTATTTTGCTACGGTTGTATTCTGCCGCTCGCTCCCACTATGCGTGCAGTTCCAATGACGTCACTCGGAGTTGCCAACAGTTGCTCCGTCCGCTGTACTATGTTAACGTAATTCTTAAATGAAACAGTAATAATAACGCAAATATAACACCAAACAGATATCTTCCTTTTAACGATCTTTATTCAAATGAAGCATTGATTAATTACTTCTCGTTTTTCTTTACTGTAATTACAATTATGACAAAATTATACGTCTTCTTTTATCAGTTGGTAGTAGCTAAAAATAATGTTCTTTAGTCGGCCCAGCCAAAAGAATGATGCAGTTTGTTATTATTTCTATTAAAATAAATTATCTCAGGGCGTATCTGGTTCGGGGATTACGGTTAAACAAATAATACAATTCTTAAAAATCAAAATACAAATTTCACAATATAAGGATATTACAAGGTTTTGGTGTGTAAAGTGCAAACTGGCAGTCGTGTATTGGTTACTTACATTTATAGGTTATGACCAGTTTAGATGCTTATTAGTTGTCGTTAAAGTTTTTATGGTGTTCAAAAAAGGTGTAAAACTCAATTGGTGTTATTTTTGAGTGTTCTTTAGTGTTGGTGTAGTATAGTGTCTGTAGTTTTATTTTGTTTAATTTCTAGATAGTCGTGTACACAAATGTTGGTTTTGACACATAAGATAATAAATTGTTCAAATTCACCAGATCCTCTTCTTTATTCTTCCAGGATGAAGATAGGGTCCAAGTCTTCTTCGCTTCTTCTCTTCGGATCTCAAATCTTCTGAATTAAATTCTGGATGTTCTTTTATTTATTATAATATTTTGTATTGAGTATATCAGCTCGTTTTACAAAGTCTGGTTTGTGTTTTCACTGTTTAAAATATAATTATCTGAGACGTTTTATTAACGCGTCTGTCTTCAATGACTGTTGTTAAAGAAGTCCTATTTTATTTATCTGAATTTTTGGTTGCTAAGGTAAAACTTGAAATCTGGTTGGTTGATTCAGATATACATTGTCATACAAATTCATTATTTCAATGTCTGAATTTGGTCAAAACTTTTAAATTAGTATAACGTTTCTGTACTGATTGGGAATTTAAAACTACTAGCATCATTATTTTGGTCTTAACATTTGTGACATATAGACACCCAACATGCCTATTTTTGCTTAAGAAATACTGATGTTACATTTTTGCTATTTGAATTTTTCTTAAATAACTTAAAAGTGATTATTTCGATTCCATATTTTTTGTGTATACCATTAACTATAAATCTATCCATATTACAACATTTGTTTTACAAAATTCTAACAGTATTTCCTAAAATTTACAAAATTCCAAAGTTTTTATAGGCCTATGTCTTGACATGTTAAATTTCTATTTTCTGTTATTGTAATCCCTATTAATTATGCAACTACCATCAAAATTACTCCCTATAACTCTATTAGTATTATCATTTAAAAATATAACAATAATTATTACAGTAACAACATAAAAAAACATAATTCACATATTGTGATTAAACAATTTGTATATGCCTGGTTGCATACATACTGCATAAGGCATATCATACATATATTATTTAATAAAACTATAACTAACATCAACATAACTTTAAACGTGTTTTAAGAACATAACAAGGAAAGTAATCATTTAATAATGATTTTCTATTTTTTCCATTTTTCCTAGGTAGTTCAGCCGTTGCTGTAGCCTACTAGGTACTCTTTCTGTTTCTTTTTATACATTGGACAATTATTATGTGATTATACATTATTTTCTTGACAACATTATGTCCACTATTATTTACAATTAGTTGAATGTTCCATGTATCTATAATAATTGTTTTGTTGTATTATTTCATTATATCATTCAATTAACAATTTACTAATATATCATTTTACATTGTATTGTATGTTTGGGCCTATTATCCCTCAATTTGTATTTTGATTATTTTTATATTTTGATACATTTAATAAAACCATTTGTTTACTTATAGTATTGGTACATAATGCTGTCTGTCTTTATAAGTATTATTCTTGTCATTATTTGAAATTCATGTCATCATCGGGGTATTTTGCATTACTTTGCCTAAACATTAATTTGGGTACGGTCAGTTGTAGTACAAGTCAGTCTAAAGTAGTTATTTGTTCATCTTCACTATCATTTTTGAAAGATATTTTTCTTCTTGTTTAGTTTCTTATCCATGGTCTTCATTAAATCTGGTACGATATCAAGCTATGCCAAATGTAATGTTACAATATAAAGATCGTGTGTGGGTGCGTGCGTGCGTTTGATAACAGGTTAGTAAAGTATTAGGCCATATGCTTTAATTTCATTTTAAAATTTAGTGAAGCTCACGAGTTTAAGTAGTATACGGCAGGGTTCCCATCATGAAAACACAACACTTTTATGAGATTTTGCAATAACAAAGATTACGATTTTCAGGATTTTGTGAAGCAAGTATGGAATGGAGAAGTTGAGTTTAAAACCGTGAAAGCATAATATCGTATTTTTTGGTGTTTTTTTTTACCGGAATATTGACGAAGGATTTATCCCTCCTTCAACAACTTCATGTGTATACTTAAGAAAAGTGTTTTCCTTAACATCTAAAATTTACACTGAAACGATAGCAAAATATTGTGACTATAGAAAACTAGTTATACAATATACATCTCAGACCACATAAATCATATTTAATAATAATGGTATAGCAAATAACGATGTAGAAATAAGGATTCAACTTCGTAAAAAATATCTTAGGATAATAAAATAACCATAGCATGGTTTTCTTACTAAGGAAAACATATCTACAGAAAATTTAACTTTAGAGATCATTAATACAAAATTTATAGCAATTCGCATTAACATTACAATGAAAACGGTTACGGGTAGAAACCCGGTGAAGAGCGGGAACCTATGTTATATTGTGTCGTGGGCAGAGAAGGGCTGTTGCATGAGGTTTAACAGAACGTCGCTATTCTTACTTTATAGTATATACCAATGTGACCAAGTCAATGCGAGTGATATAGCTGACGGCGCTGCTTGTACGCAGTGCTAAGTTAATGGCTCCTTTTTTTACTTAGAAAACTATTCAATTTACTTTGATTATAATACTTATTGTAAAATAATATCTAATTTATTAGTAAAAATACATGCGAACAATCTGTTAAGGCTGGTTTTCTAAAATGACAAGTGAACACGACTTGGCAGTGTTGCGATATGACTCAGGGGTCACACTAAATTCGTACAATATGTAACGAAATTTATTCTACACAGTTGGGGTTCCAAAGCTAATAAAGTGTCGCGTCCTATATGTAAAGGTCTGCATAGTAATAAATTCAGACACTTGGTGCTTCACGTAGCTAAATGTCATTCAAGCTGCATTGTAGAAATGTCGACATGTAGTGTAAGAGGCGCCTTAACATGTTTAGAATGTTTGTTATTTACGCGGTGAATCAAAAGATGTCATGAAAGTTTTGATGTCTTCATAAAATTATTCTGTTTGACTTCTTAAATCTAATGTTTGCTTTAGTAATATTATTTTTCCATGAACGTATAAATATATTTAAAAAGTGTTACGCTGTTGCGTTAGAAGTAGCCGCGGAGAAATCTGTAGTGAGTTGGTTGGCCACGCTCTGTACATATAAGGAGCTGGAAGACCGGCACGTGTTACAGGTAACAACTCTTGTTAAACACGTCTACTCATCATTTACTGTGTAGGATTCTGTAAACATGTGCACCATGGGTATATGCATACAGGTTACTGTCGACTCGACTTCCACAATGTAGTTGCTTTTGCCATGGTGTCTATTCATTTAACGGTTGGAACGTCGTAATACGTTTTTGTGTAGATAGTGATACTACTTAACAATCTGTGGGTATACACAGTTGTACCCACCTAGAAACATGTTATTATTTCTATGGTTATTATTTATTTTCTAAAATACTCATCTTTCGGTGTCCTTGTTCTGTCTAAAGACGGATGCATCTCTTTAGGTGATGTTTACATCTGGAAACGACTGACCATGACGGACGTTCTGGGATAACAGTATCATTAGGTGTGTCGTCTTTTGGCTGTTTGATTCCGCTCAGCTGAACGCAGGTAACTAAACCAGCCTTTCAGCTACCAATTCCTAGCGATTTCGCCAGTTGAAAAGGATTCGGAGATTCAGTCCCTTGCATTGGAGCAGCGGTTGAAGTGACCCCGTTTTCTTCAAAGTGGCGCTTGTGTATGAAATTAGTGTGCATCTTTCTCTCCGATGGGACGGTAACAATGATCATCTCCTTGAAAGCAGTTAGACTATGTGCTATGGTGGCTTATCGACCAGGATTTTTATTCTTTCACGTATTTGGCAGAGTGATCTCCGTCTCTCGTTAAATAGCAAGTGATGGGAAGGGGAATAGAACGATAGGGAATAGATTAAACGAACAAACTCAATAGATTCAATACAAACTCTTCCACCGTGGGTAGACCAGTCCTGAGTTCTAATCACTGTTGAATATGGTAATTCAATAGTGATGCAGTAGTGGTTTTTAGACGTGCATTAATAAAGCTGGAAACAATATATTTTGATTGCAATGGAGATGTTAGTTGATAATTGGCTTATTAGACTTACTGTGTCTGATTATTAAATTTTCCTGGGTGTGTAATGGAATTGCGTGTTGCATATGGATGCGTTTTCGTTTTGTGTCCTAGTAGAAAAAATAATACCAGTTCTGTAAAAAGTATGGTTTTCGTGAAGACCTAATTTCCGTGTATGGTCTGGAATTACAGTAATACCCTTGTACTACTTGTAGACAAATAGAGTGCTTTCAGCGTTTATTGGACATCTACCTATAGCAAAGAGATAATTTAGTTTTTCTGACGTCGGTTCCTAGTTCTGACATCTTCTTTCAAACTTATCTAATTTAAATAATTTTTCTATTAAATTTGTCTAATTGATTAGTAAGTAATCAATTTACTTTTTTTTCAGAATGGCCTCGGACCGTCAACAGTTGAGCATCTCAGAGCTTCTTGGAGCTATAGGAGATACCAAGCGTACCAGTAATTCCACAACGACTTACGATCCACTCAACAACTCTCTGGATATTGATTATCCCAGCCTTGAACTAGTCGAACCTCCCTTTCAGATCGCGTTAGTCCTGTTGTTTTCTCTGACAGCGACGCTCAGTTTAGGTGGCAACATTACTGTCATATTCATACTCAGTCTTGGAAAACGGTAAGTGCCTTACACGTGTCTAGAGTGTACTTTTAAAATGTAGACAATTTTATTATACAAGGAATACTGCCCGTTAATATAGGTTTTGCGCATGCTGCTGTGTTTTATGTGTATAATTTTTCAAACATTCTTACTTTACAAACGTAGCGATAAGTGGAGATTGGAGGTGACAGGTTCACTATTATCAAAACCTATAATAATAGCAAAACTAAAATGCAAAAATGCATACTAAAAAAACACCGCTTTTTGGGGAGATGGTTAGTATACTTCTTTTGTGTTAATAATAAACGTTTCGCTTATTCTGCAATGGGGCTTCCTTAGTAGTTTGACTAAGTCTGTGTGTGCCATTTTCGAGAGCAGATTCAAATAAATACTCTTGTCATGTGATACTGAATGGTACTTTGCAGTCGCTTAGATAATCATCACATCAGATCATCTACTAATAATAATAATCATCATTATCATCATCATCCTCAAGGTTTAAACCAAGAATGGTTTGTTCCGGTCTCAAATAGGCGAATATTACAGCTGGTTACTCCAGCGCTTCCTCGGGCGTCCCACACCTCTCCGTCCCCTCAGCTTATAGTTCCATAGTTGTTTGGGGATGCGGCAGTCATCCATTAGGCAAAGATGTTCCCACCAATTCAGCCGATACTGGGCGATCCTGTCGAGTATACTCATAATATTCAGTTCCTGCCGTATATATGTGTTTCTTCTTTGATCATGGAGAGTATACCCTGCCACGTGTCTGATAAATCTCATTTCAGTCGCTTGGATGCGACTGGTCTGGCCTTTCGTTAAAGTCAAATTCTCAGACCCATAAAAAAGTGTGGGAAGAGCCATCACCTTGTAGAATTTTAGGCGTGTTCCTTTACTTGCTGACTTAAGGATTCGCTTGATGGTCCCGCACATAAGGTTGAACTTATGCACCACGTTGTTGCTGACATTATAAGACACCAGGTAGCAGGTAGCCCAGGTATTCAAAACTGCTAATTTGTTCCAGGACAGTACCATCTAATACAATTTTTGCCCGTACGGGATCAGTTCCACAAAAAGCCATCACCTTGGTTTTAATTGTGGATATCTGCAATCCAGAGTCTTTGCTGATGTATACCCATCTGGAATCTGTTTTCAGAGTCCGACAGAATAGCCTGATCGTCCGCAAACAACAAAGTGTTAATTGTAGAGCAACCAATCATAAAATGGTCTGGAAGACACATCTGCCAGTTTTGTATGACATCGTCAATATATAAATTAAAAAGGAAAGGTGATAATGGACACCCTTGTCGTACTCCACAATTGATCAATTGTGGAGATTGTTCTCGGTCTCCCTGCTTCTATTAAGATTTTATTCTCCATATACAGGCTCAGTATTGCTCTAATTAGATGTT
Source organism: Magicicada septendecula (assembly GCA_034769895.1). Classification (NCBI taxonomy): domain Eukaryota; kingdom Metazoa; phylum Arthropoda; class Insecta; order Hemiptera; family Cicadidae; genus Magicicada; species Magicicada septendecula. The sequence goes on along the minus strand of CM068375.1, from coordinate 198,874,603 downwards.
GTGGTATCCATTTCCTTGCCATTACTGCCCATAGTTTGCTCCGATTCACTCTGTTAAAAACCTTTTCGAAGTCGATGAAAGCTATGTATGTGGGCAGCTGATACTCTCTACGCTTTTCAATGAGCGTATAATAATAATAATAATAATAATAATAATAATAATAATAATAATAATAATAATAATAATAATAATAATACAAGTAATTAATTTTAACGGTAGTAGGTTTAGCGAGGACTGGTTACATAACAAAATTTTACATTATTTGTGTCGACGTTTGCCAAACTTTATTGTCATCATCAGGACAAATGTTGTTAAAATGATATGACGTCAAACACACAACAGTTGTGGGACGTCGCAACAACTCAACAACTCAACAACAATTGTCCTGATGATGTCAACATTGTCGAAACTTCGACACAAATAATGTAAAACTTTTATTATTCTTATTGACCTATCTTCGCTAAACCTTTCATCGTTAAAATTAATTGATCGATGGTCATTACCAAATTAACGAATAATAACAATAACGATAATAATAATAACATTATTGATGATAATAACAACAACAACAACAACAATAACAGGGGAACAGACAAAGAAGCAGAATGACTGCACTCTGATGTAAAAGAGCGCATAAAACAGTGCGCATAAAACAGTATTGTTGTATAAATCCTAAGTAACTGGGACACATTTTAGAGGAAACTTCAACAGAAAAAGAGTCAACGTCTTCATTGTCACAAACTTTGTTTGCCATTTTGATGGATCTCGCCAATGGAGCCAACACGGTCTTATGCAGGTATCTGAACAAGACATGATTAGCTGACTGGAAATGACGACTCACCCAAAGAAACACTATCTCCCCGCTCTACATCTACATGGTTAGCGAAACGTAATCACAAACCAAATTAACTGCGCGTATACCTCTACCAGTACTATGGTAGTTGTATTTAACTACCGTTGTTTTCCGGGAAAGATCATAACCACTGCCCTATCAGCGGGATGCAATTTGTAGCTGAGAGTTTATATATTTTTTCAGCATAATTTTCAAGGTCAACAAACTCCTCATAATTGTTTACTTTCGCTCAGAGCTTCAAATAATTAACAGGAATTAAAGTCTTTGAATGAATGCCTTTCCTAGTATTGTTAGTAACAAGACAAACTATAGTAGCCCCAAATTTGAGATCTGTGGAACACCTGATGTAGCTTTAAACTGTTCAGAATTCTCCCCGGCTATCTTAACATGAAAGGTGAGGTAAGACTTAGGTCTACGCTTAACATGGATTATGTAATACCACAGCAAGAGAGTTTCCTTAGCAGAATATTGTTAAGCATCATATAAAAAGACTTCCTAAAATAAAAATAAATAATATACACCTGTTTATTCTTTTCCAATCTGAAGAGCCACAAAGGACATCATGTTATTTAAGTTGTGACTTTGGATCTTCTGGTCATAAATTTGCGTGAATCATTAACTCTGTTCAGTGTCTTATAAATATGATCACGAATAATTTTTTCGAAGACAATTGCTACTGTATTATGTACCGACACGGGTCTATAATTCTTAAGCAATCTTCCGATACTCTGGTAAAACGGCAGATTTTAGGCTCAAATTGTATAACCACAGTAGAACTAGAGCAATAAGTTCAGCAATAGGTGTAAAACCAAAAGGTGGAATGCCAGCTGCGGAACAAGCCTTAAGTCACGCAATAGCTCTTAATGATTTCGCTTTAGTTATCGTAGTGCCTATATATTGTACTGCTGTTAAAATGCAACAGAGTACATAAGAGGAAAATAATAAATTTTAAAAGAAAAAATATATAAATTTATTAGAATTGTAACATATGTTTGAAAATGTAAACAAAAACATTGTATCGACTCACCCATCAACATAGAGGTAGATGCCTATATGAGATAAAACAGTATAAAGATATATGTTATGAAAAGAATATATGAAATTTGAAATGAATATTATAATAAGAGGAAATAGTAAGAGAATGATCATATTATAAATACAAACTAGAATTCAGAATATTAGAAATAAAATAAATATATTTAATAAGAAGTAGAAAAGTTATATAAGTTTTTAAGAGGTATATGATAAAAAGATGTAACGAAGGTAGGGAATTATCAATGTGGCAAATATGTAAATTGTTAGAGATTGTTTTTTGGTGAGTGATGAAGAAAAAATGTATTAGTCTAATTGAATACCAAATACTATAAAGATGAAAGTGAGGAATTATGTAAAGAGAGTCTAATTTAATACCAAATACTATAAAGATGGAAGAGAGGAATTATGTAAAAGGAGTCTAAATTTATATCTAAGGAAAGTAACATGAGTAGTCTAATTTAATATTGAATACTATAAAGATGAAACAGAGGAATTATGTAAATAGAGTTTAATTTTTAATTCAATCAGAGTCACATTAAGAATATTAAATTATAATAACTGTTGTACATTATAAAAGTAATGTAACTTGGAAAAGAAAATAAAGCAAAGGATTTTGAATAGTGATTCCAGAGTTTGATTATAATATCGAATAAATAAATAATAATACAAAAAATATAACAATATCCTGAATAGAACGACGACAGAAGAGGAAAATCTTGGACTGGAGAAGAGTTTCAGTGGCCCTAACGAATAATTAAGTGTTCAAAGGAGACATCGGTGTTGCAGTAATCTTGGAGAGCGGTATCCAGCGGTAAGAGCAATAAGAGATTCGTGTGAGGAAACAGATTGCCAAGCTGAATATTGCTGTTGAAGAAAGGTAAACAACAACCAGAAGTGAACCCGTGGCAGCTAGAAGAATTCAGAGACGGTTAAGTTACACTAATACGTTAGTTATTTTTTTTACATGGTTAATTACCAAAGTACTACCCATTAACTGAATCTGGGTTGGTTTAAAGAAAAGAATTTAATAGATATAATCGTAAATACAATAAAATAACTTAATAATCATTAACCCTGAGAAAAAGAGTTTCTTTACATGTACTGGTAAATAAAAAAAATATAATAACAGTAGGTACAGATCTTTATTACAATACCTGTAATAAAAAAATAAACCAGTATAAAATGGCGCCCATACGTGAAAGCAAAGATTTTCTTTAAACCAGCACCAAATAACACAATTTTGTTAAATTTAATTAGTATAAAAATCTCCTTGTAATTAAATTAAGTTCAATATTGAAAAATGGCTAACAAACTAGAGCACCGATATGAATTAAGGAGTAATAGGGTTGAAGAGGAAGAAACTGAAATGGAAATAATAGTAGAGGATGCCCAAGGGGACCAACCAAAGAAACCAAACCAACCAATGGATGCAAATTTCCAGGAGATGATGAGAATTATAATGGACGGGAATAACAAAACCAAGGAAAATTTTAAACAAATGAGACTAGATAATGAAAATTTATTAAAACAAAATAATGAGGAATTAAAGGAGACCATTCAACAACAAATAAATGAGGTGAAGAATAAATTAGACCAGCAAAAGGCTGAAATCAAGTTAATATTACAAAATTGTGAGGAAAGGAACATTAGGCAATCCGCAAAAATTAAATTGAATATAGAAACAATGAAAGAAATAATGAGTGATGAAAACCAGTCAATAGAAACAACGATAGAAGATGACAAGCAAAGTGTGGAAACATTGAATAAGATAACGGAAGAAGTAATAAATGATAACAAAACGGAGATAGAAATAATACCAAACGATCAAAATAGGGAGCAAATAATTAAGAAAACAGAAGAAAGAAGAATAACACATCCTAAGAAAATTAAAAATACACGAGAAGAATTGGAGATGAGGAACAATGGACTGATTAATGTACTTAACATCATAAGTACTGACTACAGAAGAATAAGTAATTTTAAAAGTAATAGAAGGAACTTAATAGAATATTTCAAAGGGAATCACAATAAAATAGTGAGATAAAACGTCAGAAAGTCTATAGGTTAATTAAATATCACAGAAATAGAAATGTGTAGCAAACTGTCAATAATGTCATCAATAATTCAAATACCATTAAAATATCTGTTCAATAAAATAAATAGGAAAGTGATTGATGTAGGCATAGATACAAATGAACATGTAGTATTAAAAGAATGGGAGTACAGGGTGACAGAGAGATATTTAATAAAAACAGAAATCATTATGGACACTGTAGTAATCCCAACAACAAGGGTAAATGAAGTATTTGACAACGGATGAACTAAATATAAGAAATATGGAAAGAAGGGACTGATTTTCTGGGTATTGACCAAAGCAAACTAATTGAACAAAGATTAGATTAATTATTAATACAAACGACATAATATGAAAGTTATTATGAATTAAGATGAAATAACCCACCAAATTCTAAAATAAGTAAGAACATCTTACCGGATAGTTAAGAGAAATTATTTTTGAATCAACTAAGAAGAGAAAGACAGTTAATAACCATAATAATTATTTGAATAACCATTTTAATCAGTATAATAACAATGATAAGAACAATTAAGACTAGTTACTATTTAAGAATGGTAGAAATGAATTAGATGAAGAAAGAATAGACAAATACAACTTACGATAATGATGAAATTCAGTACTTAACTGCATAATTAAAGGGGAATAAATAAATAAAAATGAAGATGAAGATAGAATCTAAAATATCATAGATTGACAACACCAAGATGGGAATAATCCAACATGTATGTCGAATAATGTTAACCAGTTACCTGTGAATGATAGAATATTAATTGAAGTGATAAAACACCAGAAGTGAAACAGTAATGGAATAAAATGTGAAGAGACCTCAAAGAAATCATGTAACAATCCCTTGAATATAATTTTGTAGCGAAGGAGCTACCTTATAGGTAATAATTATATGTATTGTGTTCTGATAGTGCAACTTTTATTTTTTCCTGGACAGAGATGAAGTTCCTCTGATTTCAGATGATATATTTAGGGAAAACGGCGGAGTAATGGAAGCCAATAGTGCCCCTCCGAATCCGAACCCATGTATAGTATGTAATGTTAGGGAATTATGGTATTTTAGGGATAATACAAATAACGAGGTAAAGAGATAAAAAATAAATATGACAACATGACTCGAGGTATGAAAATTAAGAAGAAATTAAGTGTTCCAACATGAAAACAGGAATATAATTAAAAGTAACCAAATAAATGATAGAATAACCCAAAGTGTATAAAGAATCGACATCAAGTTTTAGGTGCTAAGTTAATATATGATATTTGTAAAAATAGTCAAGGTAGCCAATGTCAGATATGACGGAAGGTGGATAAATCATCAAGCATGGAGAGCGTTAGAGCAAGTTTTATTGACATTTGTGGACCATTATCAACTAGTGATAGGAGATGTAGGAAATATATACTGCTTGTCATGGACAGCTATTAGGTTTACAAAGCATATCACATCATTAAAGCTGATACCCATATTATAATAAAAATAATTAAAAAAAAAGAAGAGAATTATGAAATAAAAAACACATGAAATTTATGACCAGGATTGGGAAGGTGAGATTTAAAAGAAAAGACAATGTTTAGTCATGTTTTTGAGTTTTTTAGCCATGAAACTAGGCACAATTGTTATTTTATACTTATTATTTTTTATGTAAAACCAGTTGGTTTGATTAATGTTATTTTTAGCCATAAATGAGTGTGTAAGATATGGTGATTCTTGATAGTGATGAACCATACTTGTTATGTTAATAAAAGAAAAAACCAATTTATGAAATGAATTTTGTGATATACAATTAGCGAATTAATCATATGTTTTCAATATTAATGTTCGACCATGTGTATGATAAGAAATTAATTATTTCAAAATCTCATATCAAGTTGTATCTGAGATTATGAAATAAGGGAAGGTATTATGTACTGCTGTTAAAATGCAACACAGTACATAAGAGGAAAATAATAAATTTTAAAAGAAAAAATATATAAATTTATTAGAATTGTAACATATGTTTGAAAATGTAAACAAAAACATTGTATCGACTCACCCATCAACATAGAGGTAGATGCCTATATGAGATAAAACAGTATAAAGATATATGTTATGAAAAGAATATATGAAATTTGAAATGAATATTATAATAAGAGGAAATAGTAAGAGAATGATCATATTATAAATACAAACTAGAATTCAGAATATTAGAAATAAAATAAATATATTTAATAAGAAGTAGAAAAGTTATATAAGTTTTTAAGAGGTATATGATAAAAAGATGTAACGAAGGTAGGGAATTATCAATGTGGCAAATATGTAAATTGTTAGAGATTGTTTTTTGGTGAGTGATGAAGAAAAAATGTATTAGTCTAATTGAATACCAAATACTATAAAGATGAAAGTGAGGAATTATGTAAAGAGAGTCTAATTTAATACCAAATACTATAAAGATGGAAGAGAGGAATTATGTAAAAGGAGTCTAAATTTATATCTAAGGAAAGTAACATGAGTAGTCTAATTTAATGTTGAATACTATAAAGATGAAACAGAGGAATTATGTAAATAGAGTTTAATTTTTAATTCAATCAGAGTCACATTAAGAATATTAAATTATAATAACTGTTGTACATTATAAAAGTAATGTAACTTGGAAAAGAAAATAAAGCAAAGGATTTTGAATAGTGATTCCAGAGTTTGATTATAATATCGAATAAATAAATAATAATACAAAAAATATAACAATATCCTGAATAGAACGACGACAGAAGAGGAAAATCTTGGACTGGAGAAGAGTTTCAGTGGCCCTAACGAATAATTAAGTGTTCAAAGGAGACATCGGTGTTGCAGTAATCTTGGAGAGCGGTATCCAGCGGTAAGAGCAATAAGAGATTCGTGTGAGGAAACAGATTGCCAAGCTGAATATTGCTGTTGAAGAAAGGTAAACAACAACCAGAAGTGAACCCGTGGCAGCTAGAAGAATTCAGAGACGGTTAAGTTACACTAATACGTTAGTTATTTTTTTTACATGGTTAATTACCAAAGTACTACCCATTAACTGAATCTGGGTTGGTTTAAAGAAAAGAATTTAATAGATATAATCGTAAATACAATAAAATAACTTAATAATCATTAACCCTGAGAAAAAGAGTTTCTTTACATGTACTGGTAAATAAAAAAAATATAATAACAGTAGGTACAGATCTTTATTACAATACCTGTAATAAAAAAATAAACCAGTATAATATATATATATATACCTATATTGTCAGTAATGCAATCTTCATTATTATTTAATTTTTTTCTGCTTATAATATTCAACTGATGTAAAGACTGGAAATATTTGCCTAACTCCTCACAAAGATTTTCTGCATCCGACATTACTTTTTTTGTAATTTTTAGTAGACGCACACCATTAAAATCCTTAAAGAAGGACTTAACGTATTTAAAAAAATCTGTTGGCTTTGCGAGGAGCTCTTTCTGCACACACGCTGCCCTTCTTAATTTGTATTATTGGAGAAGCATCTTTGCTTTCTTTCTGATAACCGAAAGAAATGTTTGTAATTTTGAACCACGCCCGTTTTTTAAACTTTTAATATTCTGCACTCTTTTGGTTTAGGCATTTTATTAGCTCTATAGAAAACAAAGCTGGATACTTCTTGTACTTTAATTTTCTTGCTAGTACCAGCTTGGTAATAATAGCAGATGAGGACATTTTTAGATAGTAAGCTGCTGTGTCTACATTACAAGCTGTGCGGATTTTATTCCAGCCAGCTGCTACAAGAGCATTAAAGATCCCGAGGTAATCTCCTTTCCGGTAATCTAAAATCTACTTCTGTTGTAACCACAGTGACACCTGAAACAAGTGGGTCATGAAACATATCAGGGAGAACAAGGCAGCAGACATCCCACCTGCGGGTATACAGTAATTGTACTGGCTCCAGTCAAGGTCATCCAAGGAAGCAAACAGTGGCTCAGATTTTTTACTTGACTAAATGTGCCTCAGAGTTCAAAAAGCGGTCATCCCAATTCATGGCGGCAATATTGAAATTGATTGTTATCAAGAGGACCGGTTAGTGATAAATCTCTAACTTACTTTCAATGCTATTAACATATACTGCCATGTATTCGGTACAATAATAATAATAATAACAATAATAATAAAAAGAAGAAGAAGAAGACGAAGAAGAAGAAGGTGAAGAAATAGAATGAAAACAATAATCAATAACCACGTCCTCTACATCAGCATCTCCAGCACCATCATCACCAACAAATTTATCATCATCATCATCATCGTCGTCGTCGTCCTCCAGCCCTTCGCTTGTATTGTTGGGCTTACGTCGCCCCTAAAAACTTCCATTCGTGTAGACTTTGTACTGTTTTGAGCCACCCTATGTAATTGCTTAATGTAATCAATAAGCAATGTGGCAGCGCGTTTCCGGTCTTCCCCTGCCACGTCTCCGCTCTATTCTAGTAACTTATACTGTATGTCGAACAGTTTTTCGTATTCTGATTGCATTCCTTAAACTATTCAATAAACGTTTAGTTACAACTATACGTTCTATTACTTGAACATTTACTTTCCATTCACTTCTACAGCACGTAGACGGTATTCTTTTAAAATCGTAGTTTACGTAGATGCTATTTTGTGTAATTGGGATATTGCTCTTGAATACATCTGCTGGCCTCACGTAGACTGCATAGGCCACAAGTTGGCGAGTTACGTTAAATCAGTTATCCTGATTTAATAATGAAAGTAAGTTCATGAGTATAGTAACTTTACTTTATGATTTCAGATAGCTTGCTCATTTGGCATTACGTTTGTCAAGAAATTTTGTTTTTGTTAAACAATTTATCTACACGCTGTAATATTTATTTCCATTTCACACCGTTCTCAAATTATAAGTTATTCACAAAACGATAATAAACAGAATTATCACTGTTGCACACCACTATAGAAAAATTATTCCGATTAGCGCTTTCAAGCTTCTCAGCTTATCGTCAGATCGAAAATCAGAGCTCATTTTTTCCGATCTGACGATGAGCTGAGAAGCTTGAAAGCGCTAAGCGGAATAATTTTTCTATAGTGGTATGCAAGAGTGATAATTCTGTTTGTGATTATAACCACCAACACAAGTTTCTTAATTAAAAAACGATAATAGTTAAGACGTTGCCTATCCAAAGCGATTCCCTATTATCCCCGTTTAGTGATTCGAAAGCGTATTCAAGAACAGCCGTAAACAACTTTGTTGGAAAAACTGACTCTTATCTTACTCAGAACTGATCCTCTTTTTGATTCTTACTTATGAATTTTTCGTATAACAGTCGTATGACGGGCAAAATTTTATCTATTGGAAGAAATAAACAATAGTTATGAATTTATGCATTTTATTATGGCGTGACGTAATGAAACGTAAGTCATGACGTAATGCATTTTAACGTTATGAAATTTCTTACCTAAAATTCCACACGAGGTCACTTAGTGGTACCTGCTTCAAGTTACGTATACTTCGTAAAAATCAACGTCGATTTCCTTATCTGTAATGTGTTGCCATTAATTTGTATTGATTATTTGCACGCTGATTTGATTAAAAACATCTACTTGTTGAACGAAAACAACACTTTATATAATATATTTGTTAACACATAATTTATACTTTCGTATTAATATACCAAATGAACATGTATATATAAACGCGCACGCGTGCACACAAATGTACATGTATGTACACAAATACACTAAATACTTGAACTAATGATTTGTTTTTATTTCATATATTTTCAGGTCGTCTGGGGATCTCAGGGCTTTCCTCATCAACTTGGCAATATCGGACGTGACGATGGCCGTGTTCTCCATTCCCTTCACGTATACCTTGTAAGTATACGAGAAATGTTTAATAGTGACTGACAAATTGTGATAAAAGACACTGAATTGCCTGTAAAGAAAAACTGTGTCACATTATGTTTACTACTGCTATTACATAATTTTTTTAAATTAGCTGGCGCAATTTTATAGATTCATATATAATGAAGAATCTATTGAGTTTTAATGTCATATTTTCCTGAAATGATACGTCATATGACTTATCAGGCAATCGTATATTTGTGAACTCTCAAGTACGTATTTAGTATTTTATACAACTTGGGCATAAAGTAAATCTGTGTTGAATTATTGGTCGTAATTCATCGTCAATCTTAAAAAAACACTTGTTTACAAACCTGTTTTAAAGTATATTTGGTCTTACGGCTTATAACTTTGGGGAACCGCCTAACATTCAAAAATAAGAGTCATGCAGTAGTTTCAATTAAAAGCTCTGAGGCTGATTAGAGAAACCCCGTGATGCGTTAGAATTGCGACATCCACCATAGCTCGTGACTATCTACTGTCAAACAAGAATATATGCGTGTACTGAACGATGCGATTAGAGTGTAATAATACTTTTGAATCACATAATAAACAGAACATCACTTTAAGAGCGGAAATTGAAATTCCGAGTGGCAGCTGATCTTGTGTGAAATGGTGATGCCTTCAGCAGTCTTTAAGACTGGATTAAAGTAGGGAATGTATCGTCGGATGCTCTTCTGACAACACAATATGATGTTTGCTGAATGTCATGTTTATAGTAGATAAATTACTTAAGAAAAGAAATTTAGTATTTACAATATACCTTACAATTACCCTTTATTTGTAATTGACATAACAGTAAGTAAAAGCTCTAGGCGATTGTGCCTTATTTTTATAAAAAAAATTTTTCTATTAAAAATGTCTGGAATTTTATTTAAATTTAACTAATAACTTGTGTTAAATATACTTATATTTAACTTAAGGGTACTTGGTACAAGGGGTTTTGTAATATGTGGCTGACAAAATATTATACTGATTAATATAATAATAATAATTGAATGTGGATTTTTATAATTATTTACTTTTACAATAAAAAAAATGTAAGCTATTTCACTTTTTGATTAATTAGATTAATTTAAATCCCATTTTATTTACGGAAAACCTTTCCCATAAAGGTTCTTGCAGAGTAAGATACGTGTAGATTACCTTGTGGGTTTTTTCCTTCTCAACTGGATGAAGTGATTTGTTTGTTATGTGTCTCACAATATTAAACGTTCTGAATGTTCAAACCACAGTAATGTGTGCAACATATTTTATTTATAATTTTGAGTCCAATAATATAAACGGGACACACACACGCATACAAGGGCGAAATTAGTTGTTTATCTAAACTTGGTAATTATAACGTCAAAATTGTGTATAAATTTGATGTATTACTATGAGAATATTAACACTGTCTCTCAGTGTCTTCCATTATAATATGACTACACCAGTAGGTCATTCTGTTGGCTTTAATTTTAATACAAAGTGTAAACAGATATACCTCCGGCGACATAGACAGTGATAAATACGCTAAACTTCATGTTGCTATGTTAATATGTACTAATTATTATAACATAATTATTTTACTATTGCTACAGGAGTAAAGTAGTTTTCAAACAGAACGAAAGTGATTTAGTTGATGGGCAGACTGGTGACGTCAGTCTTATTTCTGTCGCTTGATGTTTAATTTCCGCTGCTTAATCGAATGAATATTGTATACCGTATCTAATATCTTATTAATTAATGTTATCATTGAATATTCTAACACAACTGAGACTCGACTTTGTACTTATGACGAATCATATCTACAATTAATAACTTCATTAATGGAGCAGCTTGAATCAGTTTTCTGTTATGCATGTTCGAGGAATTCCTTTTGCCCGAACTAAAGGTAATAATATTTTTCTATAGCCAAACTTAACTTTATTGGTCTTATGCTCTTTAAGTGCTGTTTGTGGACAAATTACTTAAAATTATTTTTTTTCAATGTGGCAACAAAAGTTTGTTTATCTCTTCAGACTTGTTCTTGGGCAAACAGAAATTAAAATACATTGCATATGTTTGTACGGTGTACACATGGTATATAGTCCTATTATTGGGCGTGCGCACGTTTGTGAATGTAATCATAGAATCAATTGTAAGCAGGTTACAATCATTTACTTAATTAGTACTGTACATAATCGAGTGGCATCTAAGTTTTCAATATTAAGAGTACTCAAAAATCAATTATTATTATTAATTTTAATGTAAGAAAAACGATTATGACATTTAAATACCATACTCACCTCTTGTTTGTACCAACAACGGGAATTTCCTTTACGATTTAGTAAAATAGACCCATTCCAATTTTGCTAAAGAAATTTGAGTTCAAAAAATTGAGCTGGCAACACTAAATAACAATCTTATTTTTACAATTTATTACATTTTGTTTATGTAGACTTCCTTTATTGTGCCGATACAAAGCCAAATATCTTGCCTGCTGGTATCAGCCTGAAGGAATCACCTAAAGGAAAACGTGAGTGTCTGGATATAGAAACCAACAAAACGACTACTCCATTTTTCAAAATGGAAAAAATCTTGTTGCCACCAGTAATGAGAATGGTCTGAAGATTTATTTGAGAGCAGAGAATCCACAAAATTAAAATGGTTTTATAAAGTCATCTAAATTAAAGTTTTAAAGCAGTTTTGTTTTACAGTGAAAACTCACTGCCGTCTATTCCTGTAGAACATATCCATGTTTTCCTTTACATGTACATATCAATGAGAGCTGTAAAAATGTTTAATCTCGGGAAATTAAATACGGAGACAGCCAATAGTAGACATGTGGAGATATGAAGACTTTTAAATGTTACTTAAAATGCAGCTAGGGTAAATAATGCTGGTTTCTCTGCTACAGAGAGATAGCCGTAACAGGTCTTCACACTACATGACAAAACTGGCCTGAAATGGCATTATTGGAGTCTGCAAAAACAAGATTAATGAAAGAATACATTAATTAAATAAAGCACATTTATACGCTGTAAACTCCCTCCCCCACACACACACATAGCGCGATGAATATATAATGGTGAAGTAATTGGACATTATGGTACTGCCCTAGTGGTCCTATTATTTGTTGACTGTATCGACAAAAGCGCAATCAGCCAGGACAATAGGTCAATTCTACAACTTAATTAAGGTACTTAGTGCAGGTAATTTACGTACAACATATTGTTACGCTGAGTAGGTTTGTCACGCATTATGTGAGCAGGGAAGAGAGGTGAGGATGTGTGAGCTTTCTCAACTTCTCGACATTTTTTAGTCTTTCAGACACTGGTCAACGGCATCCACATCACTCTTATTATGCACTACGCTGTAGACACTGAGTTTAAAAGCGGTTTTTCGGAAGCGGCAGACTTAGTTTAGTTGCGAGTTGAGTATTACAAATGGAAGCGATAAGACATGCTTCTAGCAGTTAGTTGTGAGAAATTCAGTGTGCGTTACTGGACAATGGGATTTGTGTAAAATGTTAATTGTGAAACACTGTACGCGGTCATCTGTAATTGGCTACTGGTATTATTTACTGGTGCTAATTAGGTGACAGTTATTGTTTGTTATATTAGTGCGAATTGGACAATAGTAAACGTAAAAGAATTGTTGCATACAAATGTCCTTATTTATTGACTGCCATATTAAAGTTGTAGTTTTCAATTATTTTATTTCTACTGTTTAAAGACGACTACGGACTATGAGACTGTCGTCGTAACAATATTATGTGAAACCTAAAGTTAGCTTTACAAACACTAACTGTATTATTATTTGCAATGGCGTTGTAAATATTTGCACGGGCTTTATCATTGGGAAATAATTTTTATGCTACTTCAAATACGTACTATACATATGGTTGTTACTGTCATGATAGCTAAAAACAGATTATCAGTTTAAATCTAAGTTGATGTGTCAATAATAAATTATTACTCTTTACGTATATTTATTTAAATTTTTCATTATAATACACACGTCTTTATGAGACAGTAACTTATTTTAATTGAACATAGTGATCATAGAGGTTAGGAATTTAGTTGAGTTAACTTAGAAAGAAGAAAATCAAACTTAATTGAAGAAATTGATTAGAATTTGTGTTTTGCTTCATCTTCTGTGATACTCTGGGCTTACACGCCTATAGTTAAGAGAATGAGTGAATATATATAATATGAGTACAATAATGTTAAATTATACTTAGCTATCTACACTTGAACAGAATATTAAACAAAATAGTAAATAGACAGTAAAATAATTAGTTTGATCAAGAAATCTTAATTCGTTCTCAATTTTTCATATGAAAGGTAATTAAGTCGTGCGTTCATATACTTGCAGAAAAATATATAACTTATGTAAATTTATACTATCTTGGGTCTTTTTAAATACGTCTTTATGTTACTTATTAGTATAAAAACCTATTAATCGATTTACAAACAGAATGTTCAAAGTTTCTATAATTGTTTTATAGTTGTTTTAGTCGTGAAATATGTAAATATAGAAAGAAATTTATTAGTCATTTTAACACAAATGACCACGAGCTCAGTTAATATGTGACTTCGGAATGTTATTTTATATATTACAAACAGACTATATTCTATATTTACATTTTTATCTACATTTTATTTATATTTACATTCTTATTTATATTCTTTTTTCATAGTTAAAAAATGTGTTTTGTGGCCTAAAAAACGGAGTATTTTATTTAAAAGACATCTTTCATTTCAAATATGCAGATTGAATATAAACCATTTCCCGATGGTAAACCCTAAACTTGGTCTTTTATTCTGTATTTGGTTTGTAAGTTATTAAAACGCAAGTAGACAATTTTTAATATAACATTATTATTTCATTATTATATTGTTTATGTTTATATTATTTAATGGCTCTATTAACATACACGTAAATAGTAGGCCTATATGTAGATTGTGATATATATTTATATTACACACGCGCGCGTAGATAGAGATATGATACATAGACAGATAATGATAGTGGTAGTGTAGATAAGTAGATAGTAGATAGTTATATATAGTGACTACTTGGATTTTGCTTGTAACTTGATAGCCTCGTATTTAAAAATATTATTTTATCTTTCTTAATGGCATCTTTTTTGTCTATTATATTTTAACTTGTTACAGATTCATGTTAGGGAGATGGGTGTTTGCGCCATGGTTCTGTCCCGTTGTAATGGCAATGCAGCATGCATCAGTCATTGTGTCAGTGTACACTCTCATGGCAATCGGTATTGACAGGTCAGTTCATGTATCCACTGGTATCAACATTTTCAATGTATTCGCATGAGTTGTACTTATTGACATGACAAGAGGTTATACGGCTTCTGATGGTGAAGTGATAATATATTCGAACACAACAATATTTCCCTACAAACACTCGATCCAGGCTAAAGAAATCGTTCAACACCACTAAACTGACAAGCCGGCTGCTATGGCTTTTTATAAGTAGCGCATTTTGGTTATTCATTTTCTGCTTTCCTAAGCAGGTATGGCAGTGAATATATATTTATCCCATCTGTAACACAATTTTAGGATAAAGAAATACAAAGTGTTACAGAATTTAAATTTACATACATGTAAAACTGACTTTTACTCTACTCTGTATAGAAGTGTTTAATGTATAATACGTAACCCTTCCAAAAATATATCACTGATAAATAATAATGTATTGTAGCGCGAATCCTATCGAAGAGCCCAGAAGATTCCCCTCGTCCAGTGTGGCAGGTGTTGCCCCAGTCAAGGCCGCTCTCAAGTAGGTTCCGGCGTATTAAAGAACACTTGAGATACGCATTAAGTGGACTGAAGTGGGGATGGAATATTTCTATGAGACGTGCGCTACTTATAAAAAGCCATAGCAGCCGGCTTGTCAGTTTAGTGGTGTTGAACGATTTCTTTAGCCTGGATCGAGTGTTTGTAGCGAAATATTATTGTGTTCTAATTAGTGCGGAATTCTTTGTAGTTGACATTATTATTGCGTGTGGGCATTTTTACTTGAATTGCTGTAAGAGACTATCTTGTTGATTACGAATTATTAATTGGGATAATTAAAGCTGGTTATTAGTGATTTAATTAGTGCCTTCTATTTTGTTTTCCACTGTACCGCACAACGATCAGTGAGACCGTCGTAACAGGATAGTTGCGTAAACTTTAATAAACTAAAGAATAATTGAATGGGTGAGAAGAAAAAGGAAAACATTCCACAGATCGTCTTTTTCAGAAAACGATACAAATGAGTAGCTAAATGAGTGACTGAATGGAAAAACTTCCAATTACAAAGGTACTCAATAAAACGATAATTGACGGCACCAAATTACAATATTAGCGCAGTTTTAACAAGTAAACCATGATATGATAGTAAACATTGTGGAATCTTTTCCTTTTTGCTCTCAATTCCAACTGATAGAGGTAAGATTTAAAAAAAAATCATAATTAAGTATTTTCTTACTGTTTTACTATTGTTCACAATTGTTTTACTATTGTTTTACAATTGTTTAGATTCACAGTAATCTTTTGTTTTGTATATTACAAAATAACAAATAGAAACAAAAATGAAAATAACCAGGGGTTTTCTCTTGTCAGTTAGTAACACTTTTTATCACTTTGTGTATCATTATAAAACAAATAAAAATATATAAAGTAAAAGTAATCAGTGGTTTCATTTTTTAATATTAAAAGCACTTTAATCACTTAGTTGCTCAGCATTTTCTTCTCGTGTATTTAATTATAACGTCATATGTCTGTACATTTTTTTATGTTCATCTGCATATATTGATTTTAGCCACATCTTGTATCTTCTTATCATTTAAAGAATTTCCCTACTATAAACATTGCTAAAGGTGAAATAGTATCTCCTTTAGAGCTTGAACACTTCACTGTAAACCCTATCAATAAACTCATGTGCTAGCACAATCCCCTGTTGTTCTTTCTTGTAGATAAAATGTCGATATTACCTGAAGCTTTTATTACTTCTTTTTAAAAACGGAGGGCAACACTCTTTAAAATTTAATATTTGTTGAATTTCCAGTGTTCTTACTTCGAATAATGGCTCTGTACTGTAGCAAACATACAATACAGTAACTACGTATTAAGAGTAAGAAGGGACACATTACAGGAATGTTTTCCTTCTTGCACTCAGACAAATTTTCAACCTGTTGATAACTATATTAAAAATCAAGCTGTGTTTTCCTTGTATACATCAACTGATATATTTTTAGTTTTTTAACACAATGGATATCTCGTTTAAATTTGAACAAAAAGTGGAATATTTTCCTTCTTCTTCTCATCTATGCAATTATTGTTTGTTCTTCAATTTCAGGTACAAAGCTATCATGCACCCTTTTGACAGACGCTTACGAAAATGTAGGAACAAATTGGTCATAGCCGGAATATGGGTGATGGGCGGCCTGATTTCAGCCATTCAGCTCCGAGTGTCGTCTGCAGAGAAATTTAAATACGATGGACAGTAAGTATTATTAACTACATCTACTAATCCATCAAAAATGGTATTAAGTTTTTGGCGGGGAGTAGAAACGTATTTAAGGAAAAAATTCACGTCAACTAAATTGACAGAAACGTTTATTATTATGGAACTAATTAAATATATTTAAAAATTTAATTTTCATAAATTTTGAAATTAAATTACATTAAAGTCAAATTCATATTCATCTTTAAATTTGTATTTTATAAAATTGTTGGTAAGAATTAAGTAAATACGTGAAATATGGATATAATATTCAAAATATTGTTTGTGAAATCTCTGTAGGATTATTGATAAAATGACAATCCTCTGTATTTAAAAAAAAAACAAAATTCTGTTCCCGAATATTGATGTAATTAATTCAATTTAAAATTCTGTTTGATTCATATAGGAGAAAGGAGCATATACATATTTATGAATTTAACAATATTATCTTTAGTGATAAATCTCTAAATAATGATTGTTTTCCTTTTGAGTTTACCGTGCGTTTCAGGAAATAATTTGGTGACTCTTGATGCAATAAAACCACCGTGTATTTCTTTAAAAAAGGAATTCAAAAAAGATCGTCATATCCGACTTTCCAATATGATACGTTAGTGTGGTCTTAAACACTGCTAACAATAAATTTTAACGTGTAAATATTGTGTTCCTCTGCGTAATGGAAAAATGTGTCCAGTCAAAGAGAACTAACACTGTATTATGTATTACAGTATATATGTTTTATAGTATTGGATACTTAGCAAGGGATTATACTTTTTTATTTTTCTATGTGTTCTATTCTCTGTACTCGCAAACCTGTTTTTGTCAGGATATATTTTTATGAAATTTTAATTAACAGCAACAGCTCAGTGTTATATATTTGCCTCAACAGCTGAGGAAAGAGAGAACGAACTATTGCATTGTATTCTAAGTTGTATTTAATGGTGATACCATTTACAACAATATCTAGGTTGTATGGAGATTTCACTGAACACAGAAACGCGGAAATGTTTACCCTCTCTCTCTCTCTCTCTCTCTCTCTCTCTCTCTCTCTCTCTCTCTCTTTCACACGCGCGCGCGCGCACAATTTCCTTATAGAATATTTAAATTCTAGAAATTGGTATTGTGTACTGCATAAATTTCTATGATGGTAAACTGACTATAATAATACGTTTCAAATAATTTTGTAATTTGCATAAATTATGTCAATAAAATAAAAAATATTAATATGTACGTAACTTGTTTATATGTTAAAAATTTCTGCACACACACACTGTTAGTTCCGGCACGTGTGTACCGAAAAATGTTATGTTTCGTCCCGTAGGACCTTTAAATGTTAGGAAGAATGATGCTTTGTGGTGCTATTGCCAGGATGCAGAATAATGACGATAGTGGACTGTATTTAATACATTTATTAAGTTTGTTGTACACTTAAATCAGAGTGCTAAGGTTGGCTATGTCTGATGTCATTTTAATTTTGAATGAACCGAGTCGTATAAGAAAGCTACATGGCAGATGAGGCACAAATGTGCGACACTCTAACTACATTAAAAAATGTTACGGCCTAAGGCCTAGATAATTGTCGTATGAACTGAGGCGCGAGTACGCGGCACTCAAGCTACATGAGACCGAGAATTAGCAATGTATTGCTAATGTATTGCAGGTATGCAATATAATGCTGTGGCCTAAAGCCTACATAGATTGTCTGACGACAAGAAAAAATGATGAATGACAGAACAAGCAAGCAAACGTTCTGACGTCTGCCGCTCGCCAACGCTCGGTGAACTGTGTCGTTGTATAAACATGATAAGCGCAATTTCAGAAAGTACAGATTAGCCAACCTATGAATGCGAAAATTACCACATTACTGTCCATAACTGCCCGCAAAAAATCAAAAGATTTTTTAATACATTTTAATAACTTATTGTACGAAAACACAGTGTGTTCTTAATAATAGAAGTCAACCTCAAAAAATTGTATTGAACCTTGAGATTGAAATGTTAGATAACAGTTATGACATTAACTGTTTAGAGATAAACTTGAGTGATGATAAGAGTTGAGCAGGCCAAGGTCATCTTGCAACCTGATTTATACATGAGTATAAATGCAAAAATTAGAAATTTATTGCCAATATATATTGTATGTATACAATATAAAACATGAAAAATACATAGTTTGACAATGTATAATGTGAATAATCGGTGACTCATCACATGATGGGCCCGATACAAATTGTAATGTTTATGCAAGTTATAATGGTTAGCTTGAACCAGTCAAGGCCAGTTGACCTATACAATAGTATTGAATGTAAAATGAACAGACAAAATTATTATAAAATTATACATGTAAAGACATAAATTTAGCATGACGCCTTGTAGTTGAACGATGCATGCTATACCTGAAGTTTCAGGAATGTACAATAAATTGTTATGTGAAAACAAATTATACATTGTTGAATGATTGCAAGCACAAGTGTAATGACATGTATGTCATAATTAAAAGCATGAATAATAATTGTGCAATACGTAATCACAAAATACAAATTATAAAATATAAATATAAAAATATAGGCGCGGCGTATGGTTATAGACAGTAGATGCGGGTAAAACAATGCGTTTTATATAGATACAAGTTATACATAATAAATACAATAGAAATCGGTTTAGATAATTACAAATACATGAATACAAGGCACAATAGCATAAGTGACAAGTACAACAAATGTGGTTATACAAAATGTAATACATGTGTTGAACAATTGCGAGAAATAAATTCATAGAGTAATAAAATATCACACATATTGACAAAATGTGCAAGAAAATGCATACATGGTTTGTATAGCTGCAGACCATGCGCATATTATAACAAAACTTTTACATAAAAACAATAGTAAGCAAAGACATGAGGCATAAATCAAATGTTGCATACACGAAAATACAAAAAATAATTAAAGCTTTGCAAATTAAATAAACTGACACTTGCTTGAGTAAAACAAACAGTTTCTGAATCAAAAATATACAAATTAAAGCTTATGCTAAAAACAAAGGTGCTTATAACTAACAAAATCTTCTTAGAACATCTGATTTATGTGTGTTTGACAAGTATATACAAAGGAAAATAAACTCTTTTTACTGTTCGTCCCTCGCAGGGACCAAACATAATTTATGAATTGGTCTGCGATAGATGCCAGTAGGCGTGCGAACGTCAACTACTCTAATTAAGTTGTCTGGGCCAGGAAATGTGGCGGTAATTACACCAAATTTCCACGCTAATGGAGGTAAGTTATCCTCAATCAGTAAAACCAGGTCACCAATGGAAACGTTATCCTTGGCGAATTTCCATTTGTGACGTTTTTGTAATTGATGTAAGTAGTCGCGAGACCAAGCCTTAGAAATGACTTGGACAAACTTCTGGAGAAGTTGCCAACGTCCAAGACGACAGATGGGAACGTGAGATAAGTCAGGATCAGGAATCGCCGTTAATGGTGCGCAAATTAAAAAATGGCCAGGTGTAAGTGGCACCGGATCATTTACATCCGATGAAACGGCAAATAATGGACGTGAGTTTAGACATGCCTCTATCTGAGACAAAACAGTCGTAAACTCCTCGAAGGTGAGTATAGACTTGCCTACTACGCGGCGCAAATGATACTTTAAACTCTTTATACCGCTCTCCCAAAGACCACCAAAAGAGGTGAAGAGGGCGGAATAAATGACCATGTAATACCATGAGAGGTCGTAAAGGATTGGATTGATGAGGTGGCATCCTTATTATGCCAAAGATTGTAAAGGTCATGCAAAACATTGCGGGCCTTCCTAAAGTTCGTGCCATTATCAGAATATAACTGGGTGGGTATGCCCCTACGGGCCATGAAACGACGTAAGGCAGCTTTAAACGCGTTGGCCGTAAGGTCGGAAACCAATTCCAAATGAATGGCCCTGGTCGCTAAGCAAATGAACAAAGACACATAGGATTTTGACAGAGTCCTAGATTTCTGCCCGCCATGACGAATCATGAAGGAACCACCATAATCAACTGCGCAGAATAGAAACGGCCGTGAAGGAGTGACTCTAGGAGATGGCAAAATACCAAGCCTTTGAACCTGATG
The DNA here is from genome assembly GCA_034769895.1 of Magicicada septendecula. Lineage (NCBI taxonomy): Eukaryota > Metazoa > Arthropoda > Insecta > Hemiptera > Cicadidae > Magicicada > Magicicada septendecula. The sequence goes on along the minus strand of CM068375.1, from coordinate 198,853,172 downwards.
TTTGGCACTAAACCTGAGACACTTGACGCATCTACGAATGATGGAGCGAATGACTATCTTGGCGTTAATGATCCACCAACGTTGACGAAGTGAATGATGCACGAGTTGAGCACAAGCGTGGAGTAGACGAATGTGATATGAGCCGATGGATGCAAGACAATAGGATGCTTATTGTCTTAAGGTAGCTGCGACTGCTGTAAGCGTCCGCCGACGCGTATGACGCCAGACTCATCAAGAAACGGGTGCAGAGAAGACAACTTACTCCTGATAGAAACAGAAGACCCATTACGAAGACAATTAAGCTCAGCAGCGAAGTGGAACGACTGGGATTTCTTTATGAAAAAATTAAGAGTGGAATGAATTTCAACGGGGGTAAGAGCGCCCGAAATTTTTTCAGCCTTGGAGAGTCTAATATTTTTGATCAATCGAAAGCAATAAGCGTATACGCGAGTCAGACCTTGCAACGAAGAAAAGTCCTTTGAAAGATCAATAGATAGGGTAGATATTAGCGAAAGTTTGGGGGTTTGTTTCTCCTCCGCAGTGAGTTCAGGAGCCGACAGATTGGAAGGTAAAAAGGGTGGAAAAAGATTGGACTCGGAAGATTGAGACAAACAAGCGGGACCATGCCACCAAAGCGAACAATCGCGCAAAACTTCGGGGTGACATCCCCTAGAAATAATGTCAGCAGGATTATGTTGTGAATTGATGTGATGCCATGTGTAGGCTTCAGTAAGACGCTGAATCTCGGAAACACGATTAGCGACGTAGGTCTTCCACCTGGAAGACTGGGCATGAATCCAGTAAAGGGACACCATGGAGTCAGAATACAGGTGAACACTATTGATAAGGACATGAAGAGCAGGGGTGACGTTGAATAAGATTCGCGATAACAACAAGCAAGCGCAGAGCTCAATGCGGGGTAATGACACCTGTCGTATGGGGGCCACGCGAGATTTGGAACACAGAAGGTGACAAGAGGCCGATGAATCTTGATAAATGACTCTAATGTAAACACAACATCCATAGCCCCTTTCAGAAGCATCCGCAAATCCATGTAATTCAACTATCTTTGCCTTAGACTTGCAGCGAATAGAACGTGGGACAATAATTTTACCGATCAGACATAATTTATCGCATAATGAATGCCAATGCAAGTGTAATTGCCCGGAGATTGGCTCATCCCAACCAAAATTGCACAGCCAGAGTTGCTGCATAAACTGTTTGTAAAGGAAAACAGTGGGACCGACGAGTGGGTCGTATATGCCCGCGATAATCGATAGGACTTTCCTCTTAGAGATGCTTGATTCAACTGAGAATGATTTGATGTCAAACAAAAATGAATCTGTAGAGTTATTCCAAAGAATGCCCAACGTACGTACATTACCTTGTTTGTTTAAGGGGAGTGATAAATTATTATGATCTGCGACCACATTGGGTTCATTTGATGCCCATTTATGCAGAGTGAGGCCGTATTGACTCAACAACGTACCTAAGTCAGCTTTCAGCTTGGTCAGATCAGAAATGGTGTCTGCACCGGTTAACAAATCGTCGACATAGAAATCAATAATTATAGCTGACGCAGCGTCAGGAAAAGAAACTTCATGATCCTTACCAATTTGATTAAGACAGCGAGTAGCCAAAAACGAAGCACTAGCAGTACCGTATGTTACAATTCGCAATACAAAATGTTTAAGCTGTTCGAGTGGAGAGTTACGCAACAGAATACGTTGATAATGACAATCCTTATCAGATACCAGAATTTGTCGATACATCTTCTCGATGTCGGCGATGAGAACATAGTTGTGCATACGAAATCGCAAAAGAATAGAAAAAAGGTCTTGTTGGACGTTTGCGCCTACCAACAAAATATCATTGAGAGAAAAGCCATTGGTAGTTTTGGACGAGCCGTCAAAAACGACGCGAAGTTTTGTCGTAGAACTAGAATGTTTAAAGACGGCATGGTGAGGCAGATAGTAGGTTTTTGAAACCCCGGAATTGATAGAACAATCGTCGACAAGCGTCATGTGGCCAAGATCCTTATACTCCTGAATAAAGTTTGCGTATTCGCGAGCAAGCTTAGAATCACGCATGAACCGGCTTTCTAAACTCAAGAATCTCGCTTCAGCGCTAGCATAGGACTCACCCAACTGGGGATTGTCAGACTTAAATGGTAGCGAAACAACGAACCTACCCTCATCATTGCGATGAGTGGACTTAACAAAATGCTCATCACAAGCTGTATTGTTACTAATGGATGGCTTATCAGGGATAGTTTCGGTCTCCCAAAATTTCTCGAGAGACGCCAAAATTTGACTGTCGTTGTTCCTAGCCAGGAACGAAACAGCAGGACCCTTATAACGGCAGTGTTTGGGCAGATTGCCTGCTAGAATGTAGCCTAACTTTGTTTCCTGTATAATAGGAAAGTGAGAACGCGTACATATTTGTTAGCTAAAATTAAATCTAAATAAAATTGCGCTCCTAAAAGTATGTCAATGTCAGCTGATATGTTGAAATGTGGATCGGCGAGGAAAACGTTATCTGGGACGTTAAACTGATTTATGTCGAAAGATTGTGCTGGCAGTTTATGGGTTAATGCAGATAAGACCGCGCACGTTGCTTGGAAGCTAAATCTTTGATAGCGAGAAGTAATGCGTATAGACGCCAAGTTAGTGGCACAACACGCGGCATTATTAATACCTGTAATCGGTATGTTAGATTTAGTCAAGTTAAGCCGTAATTTCTTAGCAAATGATTCCGTACAAACATTTACCTGTGACCCAGCATCCAATAGAACTCTTGTAAGTTGTCTGTTGCCAGCCCGGTCGATGACAAACACAAGTGCTGTTGATAAGAGAACATTGTTCGTAGACTGTAATTTAAGTGAACAATAGTTACTGCTGCTGCCAGAACCTGATTTTGACACATTATTTATGTGCAGCAATGTATGGTGTCGTTTTGAACAGATCTTACATGATTGTTTGATTTTACAATTAGATGAAAAATGATCTGGTCTTAAACAATTGGTACAGCATTTATGATTTAATATAAATTGCCCTCGTTCTGATGTGCTTAATGCACGAAATTTGTCACACATGTAAATTGGATGACTAGATTTGCAGCATGGGCATAAATAATTATTTGAAGCTGAGTGATAACTTTTAAATGCAGTGCTGCTAGCAGAGTTTCGTAATTTATGTTTGTCAGATTTATTATTGAATCTTAAAGTTAGCTTTATGAGCTGCTGTCCGGCATCGATAGGCAATGTATTTTCTAGCAACTGTCTACGTGCGTTTAAGAACTGAGTGAAGCTTTGAAAGTTAGGAAGATTATCGGGGTCTATAGACTCCTTCCATAATTTAAACGTGGTGTCGTCCAGTTTTGCTGACAATAATTGTACAGTAATAAGCTCAAATGAATCCACTGACAGTTGCATGGCTGCCAGCGAATTAACTGAAGACGTTATTGTATTTATAAATTCTGCCAAACTTTGGACAGAGTCCTTAATTGTTGACTTTACTTCAAGCAAATTTTAAATATAATACTTCGCTAGTATGAATTTGTTGTCATATCTAGCGGACAGCAAACTCAACGCTATCAAATAGTTCTCATTACAAACAGGTAATGCTTAATTAGATCTAGCGGCTCATTTTTAAGAGATGAGTACAAATAATGTAATTTTGTGCACTGACGTTAAATCAGATCTGGCGTGCACAAAGTCCAGAAATATTGAATAGAAGTGCTGCCATTCTAAGATATTGCCTGTGAAGCAGGGCAAACTTATAGGTTTTAATTGCATATTGCTTGTTAATACGGGAGATACAGTCTGAACGTTGAAGGTTTCTATTAATTGCAAGATATTGGGTGTTGAATATAACAACTCTTCAACCTCAACTCGGTCTTCTTGAGCAGCGTTTATGTCTTTAGAAATGAGTTCAATTTCGGACTGTAACTCATCGTATTTTGTTGCCAAACTTTTTAGACTTTCGAGTCTAACCGTTAAAAATGTTTTGTATTAGTGTTTTTATCAAAGTTAATTATAGCCGAATTAATTCGCACTATGGCAGACTTTAAGCCGCCTCTCTTTCTGACCCAACACTTTGAGGCCTTCTTCAGCCATTGTACGCACCTGTTAATGATGTTAATGACGTCGTACCTGGTATGCGATGTCCTAGAGCGTCAAAGCCGTGGAGTAGATGGCAAACACACGGACTGGAGAGATGACTGCTTAATCTGGTGTGTAGACGGTAGCACATGGATGGTCTTGCAGTGGTGTCTTCACGAGGCTCAATGGCGACGAAAGAAAAGCTGAATAAGTCCCGACACGGTCGGATCAGCGAATATGCTGAATCGCCCGTGATGGCCAGAAATTGGGCAGAAAAAATGGTGAAAACCGCTGTAATAAGTTGCAGAAAAATGAATGACGAATCCAGGCACGGAGCGACCAAAAAATGTTAGTTCCGGCACGTGTGTACCGAAAAATGTTATGTTTCGTCCCGTAGGACCTTTAAATGTTAGGAAGAATGATGCTTTGTGGTGCTATTGCCAGGATGCAGAATAATGACGATAGTGGACTGTATTTAATACATTTATTAAGTTTGTTGTACACTTAAATCAGAGTGCTAAGGTTGGCTATGTCTGATGTCATTTTAATTTTGAATGAACCGAGTCGTATAAGAAAGCTACATGGCAGATGAGGCACAAATGTGCGACACTCTAACTACATTAAAAAATGTTACGGCCTAAGGCCTAGATAATTGTCGTATGAACTGAGGCGCGAGTACGCGGCACTCAAGCTACATGAGACCGAGAATTAGCAATGTATTGCAGGTATGCAATATAATGCTGTGGCCTAAAGCCTACATAGATTGTCTGACGACAAGAAAAATGATGAATGACAGAACAAGCAAGCAAACGTTCTGACGTCTGCCGCCCGCCAACGCTCGGTGAACTGTGTCGTTGTATAAACATGATAAGCGCAATTTCAGAAAGTACAGATTAGCCAACCTATGAATGCGAAAATTACCACATTACTGTCCACACACACACACACACACACACACACACACACACACACACACACACACACACACACACACACACACACACACACACACACACACACACACACACACACACACACACACACACACACACACACACACACACACACACACACACACACACACACATTTTTCTTTTCAGTTTCAGTCATCTAGTGTAAGCATATGTTGTATTTTAAATTTATGTTTTCTCGAGTTGGCTTAAACTTTTTTTCAAACCAAAAAATAATTTTGTTTCATTTCGTTTATTTATGCCATCCTTTTCATTTATTTACTTATATTCTTTATTATTTATGCCATTTATTTCATTTTTCTTTATTGTCATTTATGTGTGAAATAATTATTATCGTTTTTGAACACTATAAGATTATTTTATAAAATAATGTGGTTATAAAAACTTATTTTATAAAAAATTTGTATTATTTTAGAGTTTTTAATTTGTGGCACTAATCTAGCATCATATTAACTGCGCCAGCGCAAAAGCTACATTATTCTATCCTTACCTTTCTTGTTTTAACAGCTGGTTTTACGTGACTCATAGGTACAGGTCCTCATCACTTGATTAGCTGTGGTTACTTGAAGGCTCTGGTTGCTAACTGTACCGAAATACTCATTAAGCTTCCTACGTATTATACGTTCCTGTCTTCAAATTCGTGTAATTTATGGTTACCACTGTTTATAAAATTTATCGTTTTCTGTATATAACAATAATGCGACCTTTGCTTGCAGTTACTTAATACTCTAATTTGAAAAATAATTGTCTGCCTTTGTTGTTAATTCTATAATATATTTAATTCACTCTACTTCCTTTAACGCATTTCCGATTTAAGACAATACTTACACAAGGTCACTTCTTGTGCTTACTTGTTGTTACATCTATCGTGTAGTCCTCGACACAGATTCGACAATTGAAATATCTTAAGAATTGTTTATTTTTCATATAGAATTCACATGATGTTTCAATTAAATCTTATTTAGTCAGTGTTTTTTTTATTTATCTACTCTTTTTGAATATTCTACAAATATTCAGTTTATAACAGGTCTATCCATATAAAAATGATGTTTTGACATACGAGTCCTTCCATGTCATTGAAGTTAACGATAGCGTATATTTAACTTCAAATGTTATTCCTGTAAGATCATGGGTTTTGTTGGTATGCCATCGTGGAAAACGTATTGGGTACATGCTACTGTGATGCATGGAATTTCTCAATACATTAGCTTTATTTTTTACTTTAACATGTGTTGTAAAAAGAAATATAAAGAACCAGAGACAATAGCCAAAACAGTGACTTAATTACAGCATGACCATTTACTAGGACGTGAATTATTTCTTCGTTTCGAGATTTTGCTTTAGTGCACCATTTATATACTTTGCACTTTAATAAGAAGGATATTTAAGATGTATTCTTTGCATCCTTATAAGCAGTTAATAAGAAGGCTCTACAACTCACATTTCTAAGTTTACTGACTGAGTATTTAGCATTATGTACATTTATACAGTACAGATTAGATGTAAACCTAAGTTGATGTAGATGTAACCTAAATGAGAGAGAGAGAGAGAGAGAGAGAGAGAGAGAGAGAGAGAGAGAGAGAGAGAGAGAGAGAGAGAGAGAGAGAGAGAGAGAGAGAGAGTGAGGGAGAGAGAGAGAAACATAATCAGACGTCTCTACACCGTGTATATATTTCTGTGTTACGTTGCAGATGGCACTACAACTGTGGGGAACACTGGACGTCAGAGACGACCAGCCGTCTCTACACTGTGTTTATATTTCTGTATTGTGTTGCAGGTGGCACTACAACTGTGGGTACCACTGGACGTCAACAACGTCCATCCGTCTCTAAACTGTGTTTGTATTTCTGTGTTGTGTTGCAGATGGCACTACAACTGTGGGGAACACTGGACGTCAGCGACGACCAGCCGTCTCTACACTGTGTTTGTATTTCTGTGTTGTGTTGCAGATGGCACTACAACTGTGGGGACACTGGACGTCAGAGACGACCAGCCGTCTCTACACTGTGTTTATATTTCTGTATTGTGTTGCAGGTGGCACTACAACTGTGGGTACCACTGGACGTCAACAACGTCCATCCGTCTCTAAACTGTGTTTGTATTTCTGTGTTGTGTTGCAGATGGCACTACAACTGTGGGGAACACTGGACGTCAGCGACGACCAGCCGTCTCTACACTGTGTTTGTATTTCTGTTTTGTGTTGCAGATGGCACTACAACTGTGGGGAACACTGGACGTCAGCGACGAGCAGCCGTCTCTACACCGTGTTTATATTTCTGTTTACGTTTGCGATACCGCTGATGGGCTTAGCGTGCACCTATTCGGCTATTGCGTGGCGAATGTGGCGGCGATCTTCACCCGGTAATGCTGACCCAGAACGGGATTTGGTGCAGCTGAGAGCTAAAAGAAAGGTACGTGTAAAATGTGGAATTGGATTCATCTTTTCAGACTACAACTGTAAACGCCTGCAAGTAGTTAGATACTCATAATAATTAATTAATCGTTACATGCACTGCAGCACGTTATTTTTTATTTACAATAGAAGTTGTTTAATTGGAAGCTGAAGAAACCAGTAAAAAATGTTAATTATCTAAAAATTCGAGTTAGGAGATTTCTAAATAGGATAGAGAAATGAAATGAAAAATCAAAGCTCTATAAAACAATTAGTTTTATTAAATGAATATTATTAAATATTCTGTTAAAAACATTACTTATACATAAGTATGTGTTGGCTGTATGTTCATTACAAAATATATACAGTTTTCTAAAAAAGCTGGAGCATTTTATTGGATTTTATAATTAAAATCTTGTAGTGACTTGTAGTAAACTCTTCAAGATTATTAAGTGCTTGAAAAATAGCTTCACTTAGGTTCTGCTGTATTTCAACAACCGTCTCAAGTCTTGAACATAAATTGATGGATGTGAAGGCGTTGTAATATGTATTTCTGTAAGTTCTGGCTGGTATCCTTCTTCATCTAAAGATGCCCCAGGAATCATACAAGCCGTCTGCATAAATGCTTAAAATTGTTTATTGTAAGTGTATTGTATTACACCCTGGTTCTTCATAGGTTGAATCATTGAAGTCATGTTTGCGGGAAAACACAACCTTTCCATTTTCCATTACAGAAATAGTGTTGAGCGCTGTACAGTTAACAATAAACAAAACAATTCTTCTATTTTGATTCTGAAATGTCCTGTCCATTTACAGAAGCTGTCTTTGGACAACTTCACTTATTATCCAAGATTTATTGTTTGATTCATACTCAACTGATTTCGTTATTACATTTTTAAAGCAACGTGGATTGGTGACTTCCCTATCATCAGTAAAGGCAGTTTTCCTGTTTGCTCCAAGCAACAGTGTTATGCGCTCTTTTCGGTGTTTTCTGCAGCTAAAACATTTCCCTTTAAACGCAAGTGTTTTGTCGGAGGGGGGGTGATATTCGAAGATAATGCACGTAAACGTAAAATGTTTTTAGCATCTCCATCGGAAATCGTTTGTAAGAAATTGTGTTTCCAACAATTTACAGCTTCAACGTCAACAGATCCAGTTTTCCCACAAATATTTTTGATATTTTTGAAAGAAATGCCATTTCTTTCTTTAAAATCATCAAGCCGACCAGTACTTAAAATAATTTTTCCCTACGCTACATGAGAATTCTTTAGTTTGCGTCTAACAAGGGGCCCGCTGATGAGTATAGTTTTGCTCATAATCTAGAAAATCATATACTTCAGGATTTTCTGATCTTCGGGCTGTTTTCCTATCTTTGTCATTGACTTACAGTACTGTATGAAGAAAGGCACTGTTTCTCACTACAGGAGATATTACGCACGGTAAAAACTCAAAAAACACTTATTCCTTCCACAATAAGCGTAGCATGGAACAACAGACAATGACAGAAGGTACCGTCACGAGTCACTGCGGCATACTGGTCTAGCCAGTTCCAGGGATTTGACACAAATGATGAGCGTCTGTTCACAACAGTGATGATTCTTTGTATATTTCCAGTCATTTCTCAATTATTACGTGGTAGAGCCCATACTACACAAGCATTTTACAGAATTTGAGCAAAACGTTTACTCTGAATTAAAAAAAAATGTAAAAATAAAATAAATAAATAAAAGTCAATTTCCAGACGATGTTACATAGAAATTTAAAGCGATCACGGTAAACGTTTGAATTATGCATTTCCGATTCAGACAGGTTCTACTGTATCAGAAATGATATCAATTGTAGCTGTGCATATGTTAACAATTATTACTAATTAGTAGCAATTATCATTTACGTTATACATTTTGTGTTCTTCTCAGAAAGGTTGTTGGTGTTGTTGTTGGAAGCCAGTTTATTCATCATCATCATCTGCAAGGATTAAACCAAGGACGGTCTGTTCCGGTCTCAAACAGGCAAAAATCTACAGCTGGTCACTCCAGCGCTTCTTCGTACGTCCCACCATTCGGCTTATAGTTCCATATTTGTTTGGGGATGCGGCAGTATTTCTTTCATCCATTCGGCAAAAATGTTTCCAACAATTCAGCCGATACTGGGCAATCCTGTCGAATATTATATTCGCCATAATATTCAGTTGCTGCTGTATATCTGTGTTTCTTCTATGATCATGGAGCGTACACCCTGGCACGTGTCTGAGAAATCTCATTTCTGCCGCTTGGATAGGATTAGCCTGGCCTTTCGTTAAAGGTCAATTCTCAGACCCATAAAGAAGTGTGCAAAGGACCTTGTAGAATTTTAAGCGTGTTTCTTTACTTCTGACTTAAGGAGTTTGCCTGATGGTCAGTTAGCCAGTATATTCAATTAGATTATACCTGATTTATTCCAAAATTAGTCACCATTTGCTTGAAGCAGTCCTATTGATTTTCTTTTGTATCGCCTTCAAATACACTTATGCATGTGTGAGTTTTTTAAACATAACCGTTGGTGCTGTTTGTTTTCTAGAACGTTTGATGATGATCTTTATTCATCTATTCTTTGGCGTTCTTACTGGGTTAGTCATTCTGTCTTCAACTTTAAGTGCCCGTTTTATAGAATGCTTAGACAATTTCACTGGATTGAGGCGTTTGTAATTGCCAGAGCCTCTTCCAACCAAGGATCAATCGTATTTGTAACTGATAAATAGTTTAAACAGCTGTTAGTCCCGAAAGAAAAGGAAAGACTGCACTTCGGCTGAAAAAATTTCCACTTGAAGAGATTAGAGAAGGATAAGTTTTAAGTTGCGCCGGCACCAAGTAAGGTTGAATGCTGTAGAGAAGACAGAGCTCTGGAATAGTCTACGAGTGTTAACAAATCAGTTTGGAAATAACAACACAATGTTTATATGACTGGCTAAGACTGCTGTCAGTATAATGACATAAATAGCCAGTTAAACTAGAGTGTTCACCAGTGTCACTGGGAAGGTAATAAAACCACTGAAGAAGACGTTTCGCAGACTTAGAGAGATTTCTCGCTGAAGAGGTTATCAAACAGTGAACCACGTCAGTTATCCACACAATAAAATAATCCACACAATAATATATTACTATTATTTCAAATACGTCTACGTATTTAAGCATAACCAAACTGCTATTCTAATTGGTAAATATAAATTAGCATTTTATGATTGACTACTCTGAAATTGACACTTTGTTGTTTGCGGACGATCAGGCTATGCTGTCGGACTCGGAAAACAGGTTGGTATACCTTTGTTAAATCGAATCTGCAAAGGCTCTGGATTATAAATATCCACACTTAAGACCAAGGTGATCGCTTTTTTTTTCGCTACGTGAAACTGATCCCGTATGGGCAAACATTATTATAGATGGTACTGTCCTGGAACAAATCAGCAATTTTGAATACCTGGGTTGCAGAGTGTCTTATAATATAAGCAACGACGTTGTGAGTAAGTAGCATAAGTTTAACCTTATGCGCGGGCCCATCAGGCAAACTCTTAAGTCAACAAGTAAAGAAATACGCCTAGAATTTTACAAGGTGATGCCCCTTCCCACACTTCTTTATGAGTATGAGAATTGGACTTTAACGAAAGGTTAGTCCAGGCCAGTCGTATCCAAACGGCAAAAATGAGATTTCATAGGCTCGTGGCAGGGTATGTTCTCCATGATCATAGAAGTAACACAGAAATACGGCAGTAACTGAATAATATGAGCATATTCGACAGCATTGCCCAGTATCGCCTGAATTGGTGGGAACACCTTTACCGAATGGATGAAATACTGCCGCATCCCCAGACAACTATGGAACTATAAGCCGAAGGACGGAGAGGTGTGGGACGTCCGAGGAAGCTCTGGAGTTTCTAGACTTTGCTTGTTTGAGACCGGAACAAACCATCCTTGGTTTAATCTTGGAGATGATGATGATGATGATGATGATGAAATATAACTATAACTATCATTGTCTGTCATGATAGATTAAGCTTCTGCATTATTTCTTGTTTTACAGCATACACTTTTCACATCGGAGGTGTACATCTCCTTACATACAAACAAAGGATTTTAATTTATTTTCATTTTAACTAACCCAACTGAAATTATAGTACATTGTTTGGATATTAACAAGTGTTAGAACTAACTGTACGTTTGTTTGCAGGTAATCAAAATGCTGGTGACCATAGTGGTAATGTTCTCACTGTGCTGGCTTCCGCTACAGGTATTCCTACTCGTGTACTACTTTGTGCCTGGCTTTGGTATCTACAACAGCGACACCGCTAGAAGACTGTACGCGCTGTCGTTTTTCGGCTGCCTCTGGCTGGCGAACGCCAACAGTTTCGTCAACCCCATTGTTTATTGCTTCATGAGCGACAACTTCAGGGTACGTACACATGTTACCCATATTACTACATTTATATTTACATCTGCTTCAGAACAACCTCTTGACGAATCTTTCTATTTAGTGTGAAGTACAAAATTTGTGAAAATAATGTTTATAGCGTCATGTAAATCTTAAATAGAGGCTACTAATATTTCTAGTCTTTTCATGTTGATGCTGTGGTTCACAAATTTGTATTCAGCTGATGGAATTGAGTTATTTAACATAAACGCATAATTATCAGTACGCTCAAATATTGCAAACGTAAAATTACACAGAAAAATGAAATAATAAACTAAAGTATGGGAAGGATTTACATATGTGTTTAAACGTTCCTGGGTAAATTTTTTACTTTACGGACATAAGTAAAATACAGCTCTTAAATTCTGTACTCTCCGAATTGTCTAGTCAAATATGTGAAACGATTAACATAGAGGAATAAGGTAACTTATATCTATAAAAATCTGCATTCGTTTTTGTTTTTCTGTGATTCATATGGTGAACGCTACAGCGAGCTCCATGGAAGATTTTAATGTGCTTATGTATATCAAATACAACGCAAAAACTGCGACCGATTTTATAGCGGCCACTCTGGAAGAAATATTCGTCAACGCGTCCGCAAAACACAAACTGTCAGTAGCAAAACAAGAAAACAACACATCCCAGACGAAAAAAATCAAAGAAACAGGACACACATTTGTTTTCAAAAGTACACAATAAAAAAATTGGACAGTACAGAGAGGGAGTTGATATATTCGGGAAAGGACAGGCAGCGGTCAATGACAAAAATTGATGTACTAAATTAGCAACAGCTTGGAAATTCGTAACTGATAGTTTTCATAATAACACAGAATAAACGGTCACAACGCAAACCCTACTGCGGTAACAACTTCAAGGGAAGTAATACAGTAAAGCATCGATTGTCCCGACATCCATTAACCGAACAATCTATTATCCGAACTTAATAAAAAGTACAATTATGTATTGTACTGTACAGTAATGTATTGGACACGTGTAAACGTATTGGATGTTTATTGAACATAACAAATTTTATACTATAAATTCTTACAGTACTTTACTAGAGTAGACTAATAAATAAATGCTGTAGCTATACAGCATTACAATCGATAAACAAAGAATCGAAACCGAGACTGTTCTAAAGTGGGCCGAAACAGAAGACGAGATAAATTGTATTTAGATTATGAACCTTAAACGACTTCAGTCTCTAGCAGCGAGAAAACGGGGTATCGGTTTGAAGCAGACAGTGATAGAATAATTTTTCAAAAAGTGTAAATCCATGGTACTGCATGTTTTGTTTTGTTTTTTAATTTTTAATTAATTTTGTAGTACTGTACAGTGTTTGTCATTAAACTCTAATTTTGTTCCAACTAACTTTTGGTTTCTATTAATTACACTCAGTTCAATAAAAAAAAAAAAAAAAAAAAAAAAAAAAAATAATAATAATAATAGTAGTAGTAATAGTAGTGTAGTAGTAATAGTAATATTCAATAATTTTTAGCCTTAGCAACACATTACAGTACAGTATACAGGTTGCTGTAGTTATAACAGTATGTTAGAAATGATTTTGTAATAAAAACCTTTGTTTCTGTAAAGAGAAATAATGTTTTCAATTTACGATCTATTATCCGAAATATCGATTATCCGAACGGACCCTCGTCCCGAGAGGTTCGGATAATCGATGCTCATCGATGCTCTACTGTACATACAACGCGCTCCGTTGATACATCGTGGTCAGTTGGACTTGAAAATGTTCCAGATTTATGCTACAACACACACACACACACACACAGACAGACACATATACTATACATTTAAATATACAAGTTTAAAGGTCATATGGGTAAAATAAGATTACCTGTCTAGCAATATTTAACGAGGTGATAATATGACATTACTTATTTAATATTCAACAGAAACCATTTTTTACGGATTGCTTCTAAAATAACTGAACGTGGAAATAAAACAAGCTGATGTAAATAGGTGTACTATTCGGATTTATAAAGGCGGACTGAAACGTGTTATAGAGTTGTTCACGTCAAGATATCCGTATACTTCTTGTAAGAGGTAATGTCAAACAGCTTTCAATTTATTATATTTAATATCACTTTTTATTTTAATCATTCTGTCATACCCTTGTTTGACGTTACAACAACAATTCAGTCACTATACAACAATAATAATTAAAGACTAGTTTAATTAAAATTCGAAGCTTGTTTATTGCTCCAGAATAAAGGTAATTGCATGTAAAACAACAAAATAGGTTGCATTTTTTGTATGACATAGAAATCTCAATAACACAAAAGAAGACTGCATTAAAAAAAATAATTAAAATTGTTTGCTTAATGTTCCAGTTATATTTTGTGTAACAATCATCGTATTTAATTTTTTGAGATGTCGTGTACTCGGTGTCATCCATGAAAATGAATTGAGTAACACTAATTTGTCAAAATGAGTTCACCAGTTTTATCGTTACAGGGTAAAATAGAAACATAAATATGTAAAAGACATTTCATTACATTTACTTCACTTGGATAGTAATTGACAAGGTGAAAATATTTCGATACAAATTAATTAACGAGTATTAATTCTTCAAGGATAGGTGCCACTTTTCACTCAAAGTCACTGGCATCGGCAAGACGATTCGAGTAATATTTCTCTCGATCGGTAATATTCATCAATGGTCCGCTATGTTTTATCTAGGTACTGTGTAGTCCAGGGGCGGACACTATGTAGACACTATCTAACCTCCAGCAAATGAGAAGAATCGATTCAGCCTTGTTTCGTAAAAATCGAAGCAGTAATTTTGGAAGATGTCGTATAATACAGGCAATACGAACTACTATCCACGCTCCATACGTTTCAGACAACCGAGGAACCATATAGATTATTATTATTATTGGGTCCTTCAGTCTTTCGGCTGGTTTGTACCCTCTCCGCATATACCCGTGGTGCGTGTGTTACGGAGTCTCTCACATTTATATGGGACCTACAGTTTAACGCCGGCTCCGAACGGCATAGTCCATATAGATTAAGTCGTTCTAATTCAAACTCTGTACACAACATTACAAATTCAATAATATTTCCATCTTAACTAACACGTTATGACGCCTACTGTAAACTGAACATAACTTTTGCAGTTTAAGGTGCCACAGCAAAACTAGACTACTACCTTCTTTCTTAACTGACAAACGGAATATTCATTTCTTGCTCTATATCTTAATAAATATCCTCAGTGAAAGATATTCGGCGGCAATCGAGTAAAAAAATTACACTTATTTTAATACCAGAAAGCTTTTAGCCTCACCTTAGACTTTAGAATTTCCAGCATTAATTACGAAATAAGCACAATTACAGAAAAGAATTAAAATTGTTTGGTTGGTGTTCCAACAATATGTTATCTAACAATCGTATTTAATTTTCTGAGATGTAGTGTATTCGGTGTCATCCATGAAAACGAATTGAAAACACTTTTTTATCGAAATTAGTGCACCGGTTTTATAGTTGCAGGGTAAAAAACAAACATAAATTTGTAAAAGACAGTAACATTTCATTCCTTTTAATTCACTTTGATAGTAATTGACAAGGTCAAAATGTTTCGATACAAATTAATTCCATTGAACATTCTATTCCATTTAAAATTTTAACTTTTGAATTTTAATTAAACTTGTCTATAATTATTATTGTTATAACAATAACGCGTGTTTATTTGCGGTCAGTTGAGTGACTGTATATAGTAACGTCAGGCAAGGTTGTGATAGTATGGTTAAAATACAACATGATATTAAATATACTAAATTGCACGCTGTATGACATTAACTCTTACAAGAAGTGTACGGATATCTTGACGTGAACAGCTGTATAACACATCTCTATCCGTTTTTATAATTACGAACGTTTTGTGGTTTGGGGCTATGATTAAGCAAAATTAAGGATTGTTTTCACAATAACGCAACACTGTCGAATCATCGACTACTAACAGCGGGACGCTAAATGCCAATGTGTAGTTGCAATAAAACAGGAAAGCGTGGATATTGACACCGACGGGGTGGAAAGATGTTAATTTTGATTCTGAATCTATTCAATTTGATATCTATGAATTATTTGTCTTTGAAATTTTCCATTTAATATTTCAATCCGCAGTGCACCACGAATGTGGAGGTTCTAATGTACAAACATGCGTTATTCTCAAACGCATTGCCTCTTTGTCGTGTAAGTACAGAATATATTAATTTAAATATGCATATTAGTAATTATAAAAGTCAGAAATCACAGACTTAGGTAAAACGAGTTCTAAGGCATTTGGCACTTTTAAAGTTAGAATATCTGCAGTGTTACTCAACTTGCCACATAAGTAATACAAAAATCCGAGTGCTAACCTTTTTTATTGCGTAAAGAGGTAAATAAATAAATAATTATATCTTTTATCTTAGAAGTAATGAACTTTACAGGCGGATCTAAGGGATTTAATCAGACGATTAAGTGGCCAAGGAACGCCTAGAGGGTACGGTGGAGGCAGCGTTAGAAGCGGGTCTACCAGAACTACAATATGCCTTACACATCACAATAACTCAGGTATGTTCAAGCATAGAAATCTAACTTTTCAAATATGGCGTTTCATAATTATTTAACTAATTCTAGATTCGAAAATAAATAATTTTAAATTAATTACTTATATTATTTACGATGTTAACACTTGATAACTGATATCAAGTCAGTTAGTGTATAGTATCTTTTGTCTCGTCGACACAATGAATGCAATATTTTATAATTGCGAACGCAAAAAACAGATGGCATGCATAAATCGCATTTATGTTATTTCCATTTTAATTTTTGAGCATACTGTAATTTTTGAGCATTTGTAATACATTTAGATTATGTTTCGTATTTTGCACTTTACACTATTTATGTGTTCTCCACGATCCTCGCTTTCCTTTCTTATTACTTAAACCCTGTTGAATATAAATAAAAATATTAATTAAACAATTTGTAGTAGAGAGATATATGACCTTTATATATGTTGTTTATACATAGTTTTTAAGTTACAAAAATTACAAAATTACATTGTTAGCCTATTTAATTGTTTACAGTGTTTTTCACAAATGTATCAGAATTATATGACTTTACAATTCATTCACTTATATGAAAGGTCTTTGTAAACTAATGAGAAAACAAACTATAATGTAATAACGTTATTAAAACGCATGTACATTTGGGTTTTACGTTTCATATGTGGATTTTATATGGGCTTGAGTGAAGTCTTCAGATCATGTTTGTCTACAGGATGTCAGGCCTTTTCAGAATTATATTGCGTTATGCAGATTAGAGTGTGGTATTGTTTTCTAAACAATTTCACTTTATTTTTTCTTACTTAGCAGTTTTTCTTTACTCCTAGGCGCTATTGCAAACTATTCTTACTATATCTGGTCCATTCAAGATATAATAGACTCTTAGTCTATTCTTTTTCCGTAATCCGTCTACTATCCATTCTGTTATTTTTTAACTTTTTTTCTTGATTACTGTGTACGTGTAAAAACCCACTGAATTTTCTCCTTATTAACTTAATCTACCTTCTTTAATATCAAGCGGTCTGTTTCTGTACTCATTAGCTCCTGTCTTTTTTATTATTTACCTTTTAGAACTACCTTCAACACTTTTAAGGAATATTGTTTGTGTCTCTGCTTTTATGTAATGTATCTTTATATATCTTTATACCTTTACTTTAGTTTTATGGCTAATCCTACTATTACTTATGTCTTAAAAATAAAGTGAGCACAACGATCAATTTGCATTTTTTTAATTAATTTTCCCTTTTCTCTCATCCTTTCAGCCTACAACTGCTCTTTAGCGAAACCTCCCCAATCCTATCAACTAGTATGTTCCACCTTTTACTATAACAAGATACACCTGTAGGGAGTATTTTAACATAACACAAGTTTGTTTTAACATATCTAAAACTCTAGCTGAAAATGTATGTGTTAATTCTGTAGAACTATTAGTTTACTAAAACTAGCCTTACGTTTCAGAAACGATGCGGTCATTTCGAGGGAAACGGGTATCATATGACTTTTCAAGAAAGACTGTGGATTACTCAGATTATAGAAGAAGCAGCTTAGCTCATTCATTTTTGTAAATGGAAGAATATTTGTATAAACGTTGTGTTTTATAAAAAAATTAATTATAAAAAAAATAAAAAAAATTAAAAGAATAATTCACAAAGTTCTGTGCTTTATTTGTTGAAGGCGAGTGATTCCTCTGTAGGCTTAGCTGAGATAAAATAACAAACCTATTATGTCAAAAGTAAAAGACAAAAATGTTAAATTAGAATTATAACATTTTTATTAACATTTTATTGGCATAAACTATTTGAAATATGCTTGCATTAATTTACTTTAAAGGGAAGAAAGAAATTGGAGGAAGAAAAAGACAACATTTAAAATAGAAAAAGTTCACTCAAAAATCCAAAGAATATCAACTCGGTATATACAAAAGTATACAATTTTATCAATGCATAAATATATTTATCGTTTCATTTCGAAATGTATATGGAGCGATTTGAGATAACTAAACATTTTTGTATCCAACTTTAAACTCTACTCAAGTAGAAAAATTTTGGGATATCTCAAAAATATTTTCTTCAACAAACTTACAAAATACATTAAAATATTTATATTGTTCTTTATACTTTCCATTTCTTTATACAAAAAACCTCACAGGTCATTAACCCTTTAATTTTGTAAATGCTGCACAGTAGAGATCTTTCATCCATGACAGAACTTCATTGTTCTCCTTGAAGAGAGATACTTTTTTAATATTCTTAAACCATACCGCGCTGTATCGAACAAGACCGCTACTAAAAATTATTATCCTATCTAGACTATAGCAAGTAGGTTTTTTTTTAGACTATACGCGTAATATTTTATCTCTCCTCCTGCTAGCAGTTGAACTGCACTGATTGTGTTGTTCGACACAGTTTGCGTCGCGCTGTACTTCGTGTGTATATGAATACTGGTACATCAAGATCACTTAATGGGCTCTCTTCCCAATCAGTGTAACACAGGACAGTGTGTACAGTGCTATACACAATTTATCTTATCAACTTTGTGAAATACTAAACCTCTTTCTTTAAAATAATTCAATTATATTTAAAGAAACTTTGAAACCACTTTTCGTTTGTCGCCCTAATTTACTAATATTAAGTTGGCTAGTCGGTATATAGCCAACTAGATATTATTCCGCTATCAACATTATCCCACTTCTACTTCAGTAGAAATATAGATATTTTCATAAATGCAATATGAATTTAAGATGTACATATCTAATATGCATATGCTTAGTATAAAAATAAATAATAGATATATTACAAACATAAAATATAAGTAGTAAACGATAATTACGGTCATTGAGTTGAGTCACATTTATGCGGCAAGAACTTCACACATATGACAACGTGTTTAAGATGTCTTTTGTTAAATCGCTGAAGTCTTAAGTGAAGGAGGAACAATCGAGAAAATTACTTAACATAAGTGCATAGGGTATGAGTCTGTGTGTGCTTTGTTTCAACTAAGCTAACGATTTTTCTCTACAGCAAATAAAGAGGGGTCTCTTGTTCCACAGTACCTGACAGCATACTGCCATTCTGTATCTAATCATATTTTATCCTTAGATCGATTCTTCGATCGATGTTACATCGAGGATACATTTAGCCATGCCACACTAATTTTCGTGAAACATCGATTGGTCTGTTTTCAACATTATCGCCTCAGAGAGGCAAGATCATGACGTTACAGTCTTTTACTGTGGTGAAACACTAATATTACAAACGTAACATCTTTGCCAGTCACATAAACCGGTAAATACTTCGATCACATGAAACACTACGGTCATTACTGTCCAGGTTGGCTCAGTTTAAGTGGTGCTGACTACTCGTTTGATTTATTCGACTGACCCGGTTTGTATCTGTCCCACTGATCACTACTGGCAGTTATCCAGTTTAATTTCAGCGGTACATGTCGGTCTGCTGTACAGTAATAACTAACTTGTCTTCTCCTCTGTATTGTTTCAATCACGCGTGAACGCCCTGTTATCACTACACCGTGGAAAGATGAATAATGTATGTAGATACTGCAACAGTACAAATATATAGGGTACTGTGCATTGAATAATTAGTTAAGATAATTAATATAATTAAATAAATAATTCATATTGTTAGTAATAATAATTCAACTTTCAATCTGAACTGTAAAGGGAACAACCAAATTTCATGCTTGGACAGGTTGATCACGCCACTCAGCTGTGTCTGTGTGTACATGTGTATCTTACATGTGTGTGTGAGACCAGTTGATTCCTGTAAAGCGTCACCCCTAAATAAACGCTATTAATTATACAAATTATTTAAATTGTAAAGAGTGTGTGCATAATATCACAAAACCAAATACGCCACAGTGTGTATAATATAAAGACGCACGTATGTACAAAAATTAGTGCGAAAATAATAAAAAGTGCGAATATAGTAAAAATAAATATGAATAAAACTTATATTAATTAAGATAGGGAAAACGGTTTACACACAGTGAACACATAAAAATTACCGACAAGATGAATATCGTAATTTGCAAAAGACTTCGCAAGTTGCGAAGACAAGCGAAATAAGTGTGAAAATAATCGTGTTTAGAAAGGGACGCTAACGACAGACTGATACCTACAGAGGATTGTCGAAACATGATTTTGGCGCCCTAGGGTATAAATACTGGAGACACCAAATTATTTCTCTTTCTCGTTCAGCTACCGTGGCAGCCGAAGGCTCTGCCCAACGAAAACAACTCTTTCTCGATCAACCACAGCGGCAGCTGGAGGCTCTACCCGACTACTCATCACTTTCGTGAGAGCACCTGCAGTCAGAGGCTATGACGGAAGACGAGGGAGCAGCCAAATACATAGAATAGAGTCCAGCTTACGGAGCGAGGCAACGGACTACTGAGAGGATCTGAATGACGAGGATCAAGGACTGCAGGACTGCACGACTACAGAGGAGCATTCAGAATCGAGGACCTAGGACCGAAGAGGATACGCTGAGTATTACCGCTACAACAAAGGTGAAACAAAACCATGTATTTGTAAAAGCAAAAAGACTCAAGTAAAGACAATTAACTACGTAAAAATAAAAACAATATAATTCAAAAATGGAATTAATAATTTTTGAAAATGTAAAGTTTAGAGTAATGTTTAACCATATGAAAATATAATTTTGAATAAATAATTTAATCAATGATATTTAAATTAATTTGAAAGTAGATAGTAAATTTTTAAAAACAAAGAAATGCATATGCAATAATAAAAAGAAAATAGATCATTAAAAAGAGATCAGATCATTTAATAGTTATAAAAAAATGAGCAAGTCGAGAGCCATATTATATAATAACAAATGTTTATTGTAGTATAAGTGTGTATATTATATTCTATGTGTAATACGAGGTACTACTTATATGTTAGTAACAAGATGTGTATTACAGCCACACACATGCGAATAATAATGATAGTTTAAATCGGAAAAGAATTGAAAATTTTTAATTAATAACTTTTTAAATGGCTCTAAACAATTTCACGTTGTGTTATTATTATTACGATTACACCTGTCATAATTTTATAGCCTAAGTAATGTTGCTAATAACCGGCGTTAACGTTATAAAACGTTATCCAAAGTTTAAACTACTCTACGTATGAAATTTTAGACACGAACATGGGGGCTTTGTTGGTGCCGATCTTGCATTTTACGTGGGCAAAAAATAAGCATCTCATTCACAGTCGACATTTCTGATTACAACATAGTGTTGCGTGCAAGCATTATATTGTTACGCAACGGAACATTCTCGAAAATTAGAGTGCTTTGTTCTACACTTTTCTCGCCTATCCCAGCAGAGACTAGCTGTAATGTTGTGTGCGAACATAGTGCTGTTTTGTGATGGAAGAGAATTACGTGACACTTATCATACGTAAACAATCGAGGCTATTCCAGACCGCAGCGGTCGGGCACTGTGTTGAAGGCCAGACAATGACACTATTTCTAGTGGATTCGAGAGCGTCTGTTTAACACGTCATTGAAAAAGTGACATATTATTCTTGGATCTCAGTGGGGTATAAATATAAGCATCAGCGAAGGTCAGTTCGGTTCAGTTTAAGTGGCGATTTATTCAAGTGAGTTTCGAAGTACTGTGGCGAAGTGTTATTGTGTTATAATTGTTCGGGACTCTATTAGTTGACATTATTATTGCGTGTGGACAAATATAAATTGAATTACTGTACGAGTATAAACTTGTTGAATAACCTGTTGATTACAAACTGTTGTTTGTAATAAATTAAAGCTGGTGATTAGTGTCTGTAGACCGTCGTGACAATGGTAAATAGTTCCCTGTTTGTCTGTCAGAATTTGTCAGAATTTCTTTGAAAGCGTCCGTAACAAATTAATTCTTATTTTTCTAATTACATCTCTGATTTTCTCAACATGTGTGTAAAGCTCATTATTGTGGCGTCTTCTACACTGTTCTCCATCTTTTATTTGTCCAAAGATTTTTCTTAATATTTTCCTTTTTGTGACTTCCAGTTCTACCATTATCATTTTCTTGTTCACAGTCAGACACTCAGCTGCATAAAGTGCTTCTGGGCGAATTACTTTTGAGTAATGCCTAAGTTTGGCATTAATGGATATTGATTTCTTGTTATATATATCCTTGGTTAAATGGTAAGCAACTGTCATATTATTAACCCATGCTTTAATGGCTTCCTTTTCAGTGACATTTTGTTCAATAACTTCCCCGAGATACTCTAATTTGCCAGTTCTATAGATTTGCCCCTACTGAGTTTTCATTTTTCTAGATATTGTCATGATGTTGTTATGAACATGTTTTTTCAAAATAAATTTGTAAACTCGCTCTTTTGGCTTGTTCTATCAGCAATTCCACATGTCTAATGGTTGTTTCTACTGAATTTGACAGGATTGCTAGATCATCTGTAAACGCTAGGTAATCTATTGACACGTTCTGCTCTGCTAGTGTAATTCCCTGGCTGCTGTGATTTTCCTCCAATGATTTTCTCCATTCTCTTATTACTTTTTCAAGAAGCAGTTAAAGCAACGGTGATAATCCATATCCTTGTCTGACTCGTCTCTTAATTTCAAACGTCTAGAAATTTCACCTCTGAATTTCACATTGGAGTGAAATTTCAGTAGAAATTTCACATTCATCAGCGTTTTTTTTATTAAATTTGTTGTTTTATTATCCAAGCTAAATTCATTAAGGATTTTGACTCTCTACCAATTGAGACATATGCCTTCTAAAAGTCAATAAAAGTAATTACAAAATCTTTAGATATTCTTTTCAAATATGTCATTATTGATTTTATAATAAGAACCTGTTCTGTGCATGTCCTACTTTTTCTGTAGCCACACTGGTATTCACCTATCTGTGAGTTAAGTTGTTTCTCTGCTGTGAACAATAATGTTTTGAATAAGATTTTATAGATAACTGGAAAAAGTGAGAGCCTCTGTAGTTATTTGCATCTGTTTTATCACCTTTCTTGTGGATTGGATGAATCAATGCTGTTGTTTAGGCGTCAGGAATTTCTTCAGTTGTTCAAATGTTTTGAATAATTTCAGTTAATTCTTCTAGACGTTTATCATTTGCATGCTTCCAAAGTTCAGCAATGATTGAGTCTTCCCAAAACGCCTTATTGATTTTTAGAGATTCAATTACTATAATGATTTCTTCTTTATCTGGAGGAGAGAATCAGGATGTTGAGTATGCACTTGATCAAAAGTGAATCTTGATTCAGGGCACTCACCGTTTAGTAGGTTTTCAAAATAACTGGCTACGATGTTACAGTTGTCTTTATTATTGTACGCAGTTTTTCTATTCTGGTCTTTAAAGCACACACTTGGAGGGGAGTATTTACTTAGTTTTGTTTAAAAATACTATAAAATTCACTCATATTAATCTTTTTAAATCTTGTTCTATTTTTATTTAACTGATTTTTCTCATAGTTTTTCTTAATATTCCTAATTAATTTAGATGTTTGCTTTCTGGTTTGTAAGAGGTTTGTTCTGTTTTCCATTTTCTTGAGCGGTTTCCTTTTTTGCCAGGCTTGTTGTCTTTCTTTTATTTCTTCGTCACATTCTACACCAAACATGTTTTCTGACTTTAATGAGGGGAATTATTTCTTTGGCTATCTGAACTAGGGATTCTTTCATTTGTTCCCAATTTTCAGGATTTTGTACTTCCAGTTTGTTTGTAAAACTTGGCTCATTCTTTTAGTGTTGCCATCATCAATACTGAAAACGGATCCATGCATGTTGTTGCCGCTTATCGGTTCATTTTTATAATCTTCAGGAATCTCCTGTTATAGATTTCGTCAGTAAGCCTTTAAGTATTAATGTCTTCCATATTCCCAAAACAAATTAGTAAAATCACACCACGACGTAAATGCCACTGATTACTTGGCACAACTGGTCACCCCGACGCTAGGCAGTAAGGCTGGCAGCACTGATGTCTGAAAGTCATAAGATACAAAATTTGCGTGAGTGCATAAGTGGGTAAACGGAACCGGCCCATGTAGCTAGAGAACTCGGCTGTTTAATCGGATGCGTTTCCTAGGACACCAAGATACGTTTTTGAGTTCGGAACGATAAATTTATCGTACGACAGAACATAAAACGGCCCATTTGTTTCTGTTCTTCTACATGACGTACGAGGTTTAATCGTAGGTTATCGTAAGATATAAATCGGATGCATAAAAAGGGCCTAAATGTTTCATTTGCGACGATAGTCGCTTCAGTTTGTAAGCGCTGAAGTGTCCTGGTGTCTTTGTTCCATTTTCGCACAGGCCTGGGTCGGGTAGCCTACTCGTGGACGGCCTCCTTGTCCAACTGGATCGGACTGTAGCATCCGTTACTCTCTCGGAGTACCTAAACCCGTGCGAACATGAAGTGAAAATTTGACATAAGACACTAGGCGCCGTACTCACTCGCGTACACTTCGCGCTTTTAGGGCAGTAAACTGATTCAACGTGTAACGAAAGAGCTGAAACGAAAAAGCGTTAGCCGGGAAGGAGAGGAAAGCGAATACCCTTCCGTCTCGCAGTAGCGACCAAGCTACGGTCCCTTCTCTAACTTGCATCATTGTTGCAAAAATTGACGCCGTATTTTTGAGATTTTTAAAAAAAATCTCAAACATTCATATCTTACTTCAGTTACTACACACCTATCTTGTCATTTGTCGAGATTGAACATACATTGCCTGTTACTTCGCCAATTGGTAATAGCATCTTAAGTTATATCACCGCTCATTTTGTTGTTATTATTATTATTATTGTTTCTAACTTGAGATACGCCATTCATTATGTTACAGAAGATTATACAAAAGATTGTAAAAATGATTATATTAGTTTTTGTTAAAAAATTGAATTATTATACTAAGCTTATCATATTCTACTTTTCAAATAAATATTGCATAAAAACATTGTTACACTGAAAAAAATTAGCATGATTTACTCTCCGAAGAGAGCGTGGGTTACTGTCATAAGGAAGCAGAAATCCAGTGATGAATCGAACGTAGCAATGGGACAAGGGCTTCCACGAGTTTGTAAAGGACATTCTCGTACTACAAGCGTTTAAAAGCCTTTTCCAAGTCAAGATAAAACATCTGTTTGGCCTGGCAGCCAGCCTCAATAATACTCTCCACTAATCTCGTAAGTTGATAAATGGAAGAGTGCATCTCACGCGAGCCGAACTGTACCTTCCGTCTTATCGGCGTGTACTCATTGTATGATTTTGTCTCCAGTCTTGGAAAATTTACAAATACAGTAATCTCATTCTTCCTAGTTTCCTTGAGTACTCATTTTATCAATTTCCCAGGGTTGCCTTTTAATTTCTAGTGCAGGCCTTCCCGTCCTTCTATACACGCTTTACACATATGTTTGCACACTTGAGGTACACTCTCATGGAACGATAAAATTTGAACTAACAATTGTCACTACTTGATCTGTTTTAAGCTGGTGAATAACACTGGTGCAGCGTGTAGTAACTTAGATATTTTTAGCAATTACGATTACTACTATTTGTAGTGATTCACACAAAATGCTACGATCATTCTGTATGAACTGCAATACGATTTAATGTATACATCTGAATCGTTTGTTCACTGAGAGACGTCCAGATATCGTTCACAGTTTCACCGACGGCACGTGTCAGTTAAGTACTGTCGTTATCAACGCATCATTGGTTCCTGTATACAATTGCATGCAGGTTGCCATCACTACAGCGCGCTACGTTCGTTTCAGTGCTTTTATGTGGCGTAGATAATTACACATCGCTCAAGAGATTAATGTAGTGTAAACCTACAGCACGTAGTCCACACCCACAGCATCGTATCATACACATTATGTCTGTGTTCTAAATCACGTTGTACCCCATACAAAGTACACCGTTGGTGAATTGTTTCCAACTTGTCTGTCGTATTATCATTCACTTCTCTTTCTATTCACAACCTTGATCGAGATAGTACGGGTAATCTTGACAGCCCGAGCTTTACAAATTGTGTATCCTTTTTAATATACCAGCTTCTGCTGTCACTCGATCTAACAATATCTCTCATTTCCCCATCAACTTGCTTTACAGCATCAAATATATGTATTAATTGAGACTAATATTATTAATAATTGTCTCAGCAATTTGTGTTTTCTTCTGACAGGCTTTTCATAAAATATTTCCTCAAGTATCCATATAGTACTCATGCTTATACATCCTCATGTATCATCTTAAGGGATTCGTCATTGCACACTCTTTCCTTCCAAGGAATTTATTACTTTGTCTTCTAATTCTCCAACAAATTGTCTCAAGATCTCTAATTGTTCCTTGCCTCTCTTCCCAATAGTCAATGAAATTGAATCCCAATTAAAATTAAAATTATTAGATTATGATAATTTACAAAAAGATGACAAATTTTGATTTAAATTATTTTGATGGTGATTGTTATCCACTTGCAAAACTTGTAAATGGAAAATTAACCTTGCTTTTTTTTGATAATTTACAAAAAGATGAAAGTTATAGAATAATGATAGTAACCAAAGCTGTTGGTTCACATACGTAAAAAATGATCTCACAGAAATGAAGCTTACAAAAGACTATATTTCGAACAGAGACACTTTAAGAAATGGGTTAATGTATTTAGGGGTTTTCAGAGAAAAAAGAAGTGACAAGTAGAAACATCTAGTCAAAAGAAAGGAAAAGGGAACATATTAAAATAATGAAATTGGAAGGACAGGAAAACGTGAAAAGAAGTAAAATCATAAAGAAATTGTTTTACGGGCTTCGTAGTTGGCCAAAATACAAAAAACAGAATTATAAATGCATTTTCAAAGTTATTCCTCGGTTTTTGTAACGTTTATTGACAGTATTTTCATATTCAACAGTCATATTTGGACACTTTTAAAATGAGCAAATGATATTGACGATTATAGTATAATTTACTTTGTGCTTTTGTGCCTGATTGAATTTTAATGCGACTTTATCATGCTCAGTAGAGGCTTTGCATCCGGAGAATTCGTGTTCATGATAATAGTGATTGCTAAAATTTGTTCACTGTTTAACCTTGACATTTTCTTTTACTTTTGACTGTAAGAACGTTGCTTTGGTAAGATACTTAAGTGAAAATTTGTAGAACGATAAATATTTGTTAACAGTGGCTAATGGTAAGTCGCATATTTTGAAATGAGAACTTTATCACTTGGTTGATATTACTATGTACACTATATCTTAAGTATAAGGTTGCGTCCTTTTGTACATTTTAAAACAATTATTTCTGTATATTAATTTATAACACAGTACGGGATTATTCTCCCGTTAAAGCGGTTTCCGAAACTTCAATAATGTAGAACCCACTAATAGTTATGATATTTTATGGTCACTCACGTAAGATTTATAGAATTATAATGAACGTCGACTTATATGTCAATAAATAATGAAGGTATGGTTAGATTCATAAAGTCACAAAGATAAAGTGTTTCGGGCGTGTTCATCGAATCGGTAATCTAAAAGACTAATCGTCTGAAAACTAATTGATACATAAAGAAGAAGAAGACCAAGAAAGACTTGGCTGACGGATGTAAAATAGGACTTGAGGATACTGGGAATTGGTAATTGGTCAAGAGTTGGAGAGATCAGTAGAAGAAAGTCATTATAAAGAATATAGGCGAAGGGCTTACAGTTGCCATCGAAGTTCCAACTGTTGGGAGGCCTACTTCCATGGGCTCTGCGAGGACTGTTGCTACTTCTTTGGACAGTTCGGTAATTGAAGGCCCTTCGGTAACAACTGAAGACTCTTCGGTAACTGATGACACTTTGGTGACTAAAGGCACTTCGGTAACTGAAGGCACTTTGGTAACTGAAGACACTTCTGTAACTGAAGACTCTTCGGTAACTGTAGGCCTATGCACTTCCACTGACACTTTGGTAACTAAAACAATTTGATTTTCTGTAGGCATTTCTATAGGAACTTTGGTAACTTCTGCCACTATTGTAGGCATTTCTTGGGGCACTTCGGTAACTACAGACTCTTCAGCAAGTGTAGGCGTACCTTCAAATTTATCACAGTATCTTCCTAATGTTTTTCTAGGAATTCCGAATTCTTCACTTACACTCCTCACGGACCTTTTATACTGCTTCACTTCAATAACAGCCAACATCATAGTTTCTTTTGAAACAAGCCCTCTTTCAGTTTTTCTTTATAGTTGCGAACCATGGTAACTGAAAAAAATAAATACATGTAGACAAAGATATAAGTTAGTTGTCGTTTTCTATATTTAAACATCAATCCTGATATTTTCAATTTAAATATAAATTAAATGTGTTTCACAGGCCAACGTACCCCGATGCTTGTGGGCCGACCTGCCCCATCGTCATGTTTGAAATAGTTTTACAGTTTTAGACAAACCTACACAACATTCAGTTCAGTTGTTACACTAAAAGTATCCTTACTTATTGAGCTTTCAATACACTACTTACCTATTTCCTTGATCAGTGTTTGCAGAGAAATATAACAATTTAATTCAACTCAAGAAAAATTACTAGAAATACAACAAAATCAAATAACTGGTACTAATCCTGACAGATCACAGTAAACGAACTGGCAGTCGCGGAGGAGGGGGGCGACAGGTCAGGCAACGTTCAGTATGATTCGCGGAGCATTCTGATGGCTACTAGGGGAACTAAAGCCGTTGGGCCAACGTGCCCCGGTCTCCCCTACTGATAGCGCGCATAGACTCTCTGTATTCATCAATAAATCTTTTACCTTCCCAAGCACTTTTAACGTTAACAATTTTGGAATATGACTATTGATATTCATAGTTAAGCTAGAATGTAAGTGAAGTAAATAAGACCACGAGCAACACTCCTATTCAACAGTGTTGGGCTAAAGGTCTATAACAGAAATTCAGTATAGTATTTCACAATTAATCTTCGTATATTACTTACAATATAAAAACAAAAAATCACAAAACTATATATGTGAAAACCAAACATGCGAGTAAGTCAGCTTATCTGATCTGAGTGATTACACTGTTAGAGGTTTTGTATATAGCATCACATTCTCGCAGTTTCCTACTGTTGCTAAGTAAACAGTTAAAATTACTTCATAAATTTACAGCTCAAAATTTTTTGTGAAAAAAAAAATACCAGGAGCATCTCTGCAGTTTTATATTTCGTGCAGTCCATCTTCTTTAAATCCTACAACATTACTTATTTAGATTTAATTTATTTAATATTTATAAATCCATTACCTCAAGATGTTTTATTTCCTTCTTTGGTACATGTTTTGAGAAGCGTATTGTTCCTATCTTCAGCCTTCCTGACTGTATATCTTGTGAGTATTTGTGATTTGGTTGGTTGTTGTTATGGTTTCCTGTCGGTTTTTGGTATTTTATACTTGTGTTATTGTGTGTGATTGTGGTGGATATATAAGATTGTTGAGTATTTTTGATGTGGAATGCTTTCAAAATTGTGTCATATCTTGTATAGATTTGTATTTGTTCAGGAATTAGTCTTTTCGTATATTTGTAAATTTTCCCATAATATATAATTTTTAAAAATTAACGTAAACTAACAAATTTAACATGTATCTTATTGTCTATTATACAATGTCCGAACCTGCAGTCTTTACTTAGACAAATTTTCATTGGAACAAGCTTTCATATGCTTACAGTTAAATTACTGTTTCATATGAAAATTCAACAAAGTAATTTTTAAAGGTTCCTGTGCTAATATAAAGATATTTATTTTATATTTAGTTACCTTTATTTGTAACAACTGCATACATTTACAGCATAGAATCGGTTTTGTTATTGCAGTCTTAGTAGTAATATTATCTACAACAGTGTTAAATTGATTCCAAGTTATAATAATTTAGGTTGAGAAATAATGTTTAATAATAATTATTTGAGCTTGAAGTATTTTACAGTTCATTTATCTTAAGTACAAAACAATTGTCTTAATCCTACCATTATTATTTCCCGATCGTCAACAATATAACCTAACCTACCAATCACCACCGTTTCCCCATTGACGTCACAAGACGTCGACCAAATTATTAAAATGACCGACTTCTTTTCCCGCTTAAATTTTACTGCCAATTCCCGCCAAATAAGCCCGACCGATCACAACTGTCCCCACCAAACAAGTGACAGGTTGCAAATTTTTGCGGCACCACCTGCCCCACCAGTCTGAGTCACAAGATGGCGACAAAAGTATTAAACATGGAGCACGATGTATTAAACATGGCTGACTTCATCTCCCGCCTAAATTTTACCGCCAACATTTCCCACCAAAATATGCTCAACCAATCACACCATTACCGCCAGACATAGACAGCACAACCTCGTTCAGAACAAAAATTTATTACCTGAATTTGAAGTTGCCTACAGTCCTTGTTAAGTACAAAACATTCATCTTTATCTTAATTTAACCTGTAGCCAGTTCTCTCAGTTGTAGTGCAGATGCGACGTGAGTATATCTACTTCCATGACAGGCTCTTACCTTGTGATTAATAGTATAGTAGTAGCAATAGTAACCTGTAAACGAATAGTTCCTTTTTCTATTAATGTCGTCAACAAGTGCCTCGGCAATTTCTCTGACGTGTTGTTAGACAATATAGTAATACGATTTCTCACTAATTTACGTCTGAAACTCATTTTCACTAGACCCTTTCTCACCACTTTTACATTACTACTAGTCTTGTATACATTGCTGCGTGTAAACATCCAGCGTCTCTCCACTCCACTACAGTGGTCGAATAGCGTGTAGACTGTACTTGTTTTGATACTTTACGGACTACTCTACCGTAAAGTCCGGCGTCTACAGTGTTTACAGTATAGGCCTACTCTAACGTGTGTACAAGCTACAGTGAACTCTACTATAACTTTATAACTCCTTTTAACCAACTGGTATCAATACAGATAACATTTCTCAGGCCTTTTACGGCAAATACACACTAATCATTTGTTTACAAAATTCGCTAACCAGTACGTCTACGTCTACTTCTTTAAAATTGTTCCGTGTACCGCTGATTTGATATATACACCCTGTATCAAGATTCTGATTGACTTTGGTAGAGTGAACGAAACTTGGGAATCTTATTTTTTTGCATCAGTCAACATTGCTTTCATAACTTTCAGTGTTATACACACAAACTATTACAAAACGTTTCTCAAGCGGCGCGGCGTTCTAAGTAAAATGCGGTTCGGCACGAGATAATCACTTGAAATATAATCAGCAACTATGTATCAAAAATATGTTATTAAAATATACACAGTAAGCAAGAAGTTTTCCTTTTTTACTTGCTTCCTGCGGTCATTATAGCAGAAAATGTTTACGCCTAACAAATCTATCTTTCTAAAGTTATCAGGAAAAGGAATTTCAAAACATAGTATTTGCAATACTTCTAAAAAGTATGTTGTCATGATATCGTAAGGTACGTAGAAATTCAAAAGTAGAAAGCCTTAGGTATTTTCCTGCTATATTTTTCTATGCAATTCTGCTATTAAGAACAAATACATTAGTAGAAAACTTATGTGAATAAATAAAAACACGTCAGTGATATATAAGCAAAACACGTTAAATTGTTTGTATCCCTATCATAGCCTTGTGCCGCTACTGTAATATCTTCTCCCATTCTTAGTGCTTCTCCAGTTGACAAGACTCTATTATTACATATTGTAACATGACAAATGGTATCACATAAAACTATGTAAGATTTGCTAGAATAAATGAATGAGAAGCTCTACAATAAAAAAACAAGTAATAAATAACAGAATGATAGCATAATACTAAAGACTATATTTGACAGACTCTAACTATGACTGACTATACCCTAATGTTCAGGTAAGCTGATGGAAAAAGATAAAAACAAAATAAAATGAGCTATGAAGGGATATTCGAGACCAAATACCCTATTCCTAGTAAATTATAATTTGTAATGACCATATAAAAGTACAAAATAATGAGTAGGGAGTTATATAATAAGTAGTAAAAAAAGATGTAATGAAATGACAGAAAGGGTTAATGAACCAATATAATAATAATAATAATAAAATAAGAAGTGATAAAGTGACAAATAAATAAAATAAAATGTATAATATCAGTAGGTCAAGGGGAGAATGCTGATAAATGTAAAATGTTAAATTGCATTATTAGGTGATGATTTTAAAATAATTATAGGTCATCTACAAGTACTATGTTCCATATTATTGTTTAAAACAGCTCAGTTATATTATATTTAATTATTTATGTTCATAAAGTTATTTGTAAAAGTTAAGACTAATAGACTATACATAATCTGTTGTATTAAAGTTAGACCAAAGAAATTAGGTATTTTGTCTATAAGTGAAAGATTATATTGTTTTGTAAGGTTTAGAAACCAACATGTTGTAGTTTAAATAATTATGTTAATTTTTTTATGTAGAAGGTGTTAAAATAACAACATAAAGATAATTTGTTAGAATAAGTGTAGGCATAGAATTTCAGACATGTTAGCTGCTAGGCCTATATACAAAAACTAGAAAATTGTAAATTTTAAAGTTTAACAGCAAGGTTTATTGAAATAATGAATGTAATATGAATAGGTTTAATGATATTAGTCTGCACAACAAAAATGTATTCGAAATAAGTGGTATAACATTAATTATTAAGAAAATTAAGTGGTAAAAATGTAAAATTATTATTTATGAACTGAAAGTAACCTTGTATGGTTCCAAATTGATGTACAAGTTAAAAGCAAGACAATGATGTTATTAGATTTAGATTCACAGTTAGTATAAGGGAATTAGACCTATTTAAAAATATTTGACCAATTTTGTACAGAATGACAATGTATTTCAATGACAATATCTCATAATGTCCACCAATCAAATTTAGTATTTTAACCATAGCAACAACAAATTTATTATTTGGTAAATAATTTGGGAGTTCTTTAGTGACCAAGGATGAGGAAAGATTGAAGAAAGTACAGAGCTTGGAATAATGAAATACAAAAAATAATTTAAGAATTCTTTAACAACCATTGATGAGTAAAAATTGAAGAAAGTATAGAGCTTGAAATAATAAAATAATAAAAATTAATTTGGGGGTTCTTTAGTAACCATTGTTGAGAAAAGATTGAAGAAATTACAGAGCTTGAGATTATAAGAAAAAAGTAACAGAAACGAACTACCTAATAAACAATCTGGATATAGCATCATAGATTATTAATAATAAGCCAAAAAACATTTCCAAGTGGATTACTGAAGTGGATAAATCACAAAAAAGAAAACTAAATATACCCAAGACATGGTAACTGGACCTGAGATGAAGAAACAGTTGTTAAGTATAAGCTATTTTTGAGTTATCACGTAACGAAGACAGACAAAGTGAATTACGCTAATAACACTGATTTCACATTCACTAATTAAAATTGTGGACTTATTTTGATCATGAACTATTAAAACCAACACCAAAACCACTATTCTAGTTATTTCTTGTGCAAAAAATTGTAAATTAATTCAATACTATACTAAACAAATTAACCTATAAACACTAGTTTTGTCGAACGTAGTTTGTGACCTTAGTCGTCCATATTTTTTCAAATATATAATATTTTGATATTTGTTGTAAAGCTTGTACTTTTATTTGTGTGTTTAAATACGTTTTTCTGTAGCTAAAAGAACATTTCCACGCCTTGAGATTTAACGAAATCGACCATTACTGGTTACTAACCAGAATAGCCAACCGGCAATAAATAAAGGAAAACTCAACTTTGAATTAAAATAATCGGGAACGTTATTGGATAAGGGTTTAAAAACTGGATAGTTAAACTATTATTATTCGTAATACTGTATGTTTGGTTCCTGACAGTTGTTAAACAGAGTTTTCCTTTTGATATAATAAATATAACCTTCTTCGAGTTACGAAAAGAAGTTGGCAACGCAGAATTTTTTAAACGAACGGCGGAAAAAAGGTGAGTTCCACAGTCGTAGTTGTTATTATTGCGGGACACACAAATAAAATATTGTAACAATATTTACTCTCTTTCTTGTCACTTGTTACCTAGTTTATATAATACTCGTGTCTTCTCAATTGTATACAATGAAAACTTTACACTGACCGCTAGAAAATATTAAAGTAAAGACGTGTATACAATTAACATAAAATTCATTTTTTATAAAGCGTTAAACTTTTTGGTTCCTTCTTTTGTTAGTATTTATTTCCGCGTTTAAAACTAGCTAACAACTTTTAAATAAATGGCAACACTACAGGAAGAAATATGGACGCCCTATTTGAAGAGGATTGTGTCGCCATTACTAACTTGTGTCAATAATTTCTTGTGCCAGTACTAACCTTCTTCTATTTTCTGTTCTCTACTAGTCGACAAGTCCCTTCAATCTTCCATACTTCTTGTCTTTCTTCCCAGCATTTTATTAGTATACATTTTACTTATATCTTTCCACTATACAAAATGATAAAATGTATTAAAAACAAACACATAAAAATGACAAACACTATATGTGAACCGTGAACCTGTTAATTAGAAAAGAAAGACTTGTACTCAGATTATGCTTTGTTGGATGTAATATCTGTGAAAACAAAGTATGATCAGTAACACGTTTAAGTTATTATAAAGCACTATTAATTTTTAATGACTAATTGATATCGTACAATTTAAGTACCTACAGCATACGTTTCTTTTCAGTTTTAGTTAATATCTTATTAAAGTAGTAAGTAGGTCATCAATAATTGTCAAAACAGTTTTGTGACTTTGACAAAATAATGTCGCTGAGTTGAAATAATTACACCAAATGTCATACGCGTAACCATTTGTTTACACATGTTACGATTATACTGTAACCTGATAGTTCTACGAAAACCATTATAATCCAATTAGCCAAGAGGCCGCTACTGAATGAAAATAATTACAGTTGATTAATTTACTTTTTTGCAGTTTTGAGCCTGTAGTAGCCTGTAGTTTGGCAGTTAATCACGAAACAGGTGAATACTACACTTTTAGACAAAAAGATCAATTTTATGAATTTAAATGGATCCAGTGTACGCAAAAGAGCTGAATACTAGTTTCAGTTGGATTGCGGATTATCCTGAGTTATAATTTCATGTGTATATTTATATAGTTATATAGTTATTGTGCAACGGCTACTCCCGTTACGTAGTATTTTAAAACTAGACCACTGGCGTAGAGGAAGCAAAAAATGGTTGTAGCCCATTGTGACACGACTTGCAATAAAACGCTTGTTTAACAACAACAATTTTATTGAATTTCCTCATACCAATATTATACAGCCTTAATACGCCATTTGAGTATAGAATAATATTCAAAATTCAAAACCAGATCTTAATTTTCCTTTTGTTTTAAATATCTTCACATATACGTATATACATATAATATGTGTTCATCATAATAATAATGTTATTTAAACAAGAATTCATCAAACACACAACAGGCGGATCCTTTAGCAGTTAATCATATAATTCACAAATATAAATGTGTAATCACAGGGCTGGTTCTAACCAAAACTTTATCATTATAAATGTACAACAAATTACTGTTCATGGATATAGGTTTTATATTAGCAAATATATATATATATATATATATATATATATATATATATATATATATATATATTGCAATGAAACACAGGATCCTGATAAGCAGGGCAAGCTTGTATAATACACAGACTATGAACATTCATGTTTAAATTGGTAGCTTGTCAGATTTGGTTGTGATATCAGTTGTATTTTAGTAAGGATAAGGAGTTAAGTTTAGTAAAACTGTGTATTATTTATTTGTTGTTTATTCATGTACTATATCTGTGGAAATGTGCGCGCGTGCGCGAGTGATAAACGTTTCCCCGGCTGTGCGTGAATTAATTATCGTTGTGTTATGACACTGAACTGAACATAGACTACTGTATTAGCTACAGTCCCTGTATATTTCTGTCTATTAGTTGTCATTCAAATATGATTTATTTAAAGTATGCAGTTATGCATGAGATAAGGGTATTCTGTGATTACCAGCTATGCATGCTCTTACAAAGTTGATGCACTTTACGGCATGAAAAGTTGCATGTCATGTTGTATGTAACCATGTGACTTCCTTCCACCAATTAAATGCTGGAAGGTAGTCGGAAATTTTCTTAAGCCTGTTGTTACACAGTTAGTTCTTCTCAGCCAGCTATCGCGATCGGGACGTGCAATTCTTGTTCAAGATTTTCCGCTTGCAAGAATCTGTAAAGACTATTCGGCGGTAGTAACGCGTGTGAAGACTCAGAACTATTCGTGTATTACATCTACACACAGTATTGTTATTAAAGCATAGCGTGCATAATTACGAGAGTTCTTCTCTGGCAGCTATCAGGATCGGGACTTGCAATTCTTGTTCAAGATTTTTCCGCTTGCAAGAATTTGTAAAGACTATTCGGCGGTATTAACGCATGTGAAGACTCAGAACAGTTGAATATTACCTCTTTACACGCGGCATTTTTACTAAAGCATTACGTGCGTAATAAGTGAGTTTGAACTGTGTCACTGTATGAGATTTTCCGCAGTGCCAGTAAAATTTAATAATTACGTAGTAGTAAATTTTAGCATCAAGAAGTTTCCGCGTTAGTGGAAGATTTCCGCATAGGGAGGTCTGCTGATCGCGGTAGACCCTGTGATTCGCGTGAACACTTGAAGAGTCCGGAGTGGTATAAGCTTAATATACCGTTGTTATATAAAACTCACTGTTAACTGAGATAGTTGTAAGTTATAAACTCTATATGAAATTTAACCAATAGTAAGATCCATAGAACCGTTGTGGTGTGCGAAGCGTCAGGGTCATCGTTGGAACTACAGGACACCAGCCCAGCTGAAAGCGTTTCCAGGGTGAACCGTCTATCATCAATAAGCCACGCCGGACGACTCAACAACGCAGCAAAGCCCCCCCTTCTTTTCAGCAACATCATCGTGGGAATCATCACTTATGTAATGTATCACATCATGTGTATGAACAGTGATTAACACTTTATAAGACTATATATCAAACACTACCATTATTATACTTATCAAATATACCATATAAACAATTACATATGTCTTGTGCAATAAATAATCTTAAACCCTCCAATATAGACTTTTGCTTTAAGATACACATACTACCATATCCTATGCGCCAATAGTTTAGTAATTTGTGTTGTCGCAATATATATTGTAATAAATCGGAGTTATCACAAATAATATTTATGTTGATAAAAAAAAATTTATTTTATGGTTTATTAATTTAATTAAAAATTTTTTAATAATGTTTTATTTTATAAATTTAATCATTTAATTATTTAATTAATTAATTATTATTTATATTTTAATTAATTACTTCAATTGTGAATTAGTTATTGTGTATGTCTTTACGACGAAATATTTGTTTCACTGTGTTAATCTTATTATGTCAACTGGATCGAAGTATACTCTTTTCTATCTCAGCTCCTCTTCTTCTTGTTCTTGATTTTTTGTTGTTGTAATCCTTCCAAATTATGTTAGGAAGAAAGAAAAAACTAAATTTTATAATTCAAATAATAATAGACACGAGTATTTAAAACAATTCTGATATTTATTTTGAAAATTGTGCGCCAATCTTACGCGCATCGACAAATGGTTGCGGCTACGACTCGACTCAGGTCGATTGTGTCACTAGACTAATATATGAAATTACATAAATTAATTAATTGAGTTCTTTGAAATGTCGAAATGGTCAGAGAAGGGCAAGTCACAAGATACAGTACTTACAATTAATTCAACTTAAATATTATTTCATAAAAGTAACATATATTCAGAAAATAATGTCATTGAATAAATAAATTTCGAACCAAGCATTAGTGTATAAAGTCACGTCGTCACTGGTTCCGGAAGGCTGTGTATGTTTTGCTATGCAAATAAAAGTATGGCGGCCGTCAGCTTCGAATTTCTGCTACCCACGCTGACTCCTATGTTTCGTCTTCTCCCTCAAATATAATGGTGGATCTCGTACTCTGCGGTGATGTGGTCCCTCTGGATAATTGTTTGGAGTGTTCTCTTCTCCTCGTCGATGTTGTTTGGTGCTGGATTATTTGTGCAGTGTCCCGTGTTTCAAAATCTGTTTTTGTTCGTTGTTCTAATTGAATTGGTGTTGAGTTAATTTTTCAATATGGCGGTTGGTTCCTTGTGCTCTTGTGTTGGACCGTGTTATTACTGTTATTCGTTTTCGTTTCGGTTGTTAGGTAAGTTATTAGGTGTTAACTTTTAGTTGATAACCTCTTTAATGTTTTTTGATGTTGCACTTCACTTTTTCCAAACCATTTATAATTATTGGATCTTCTGTCGGTACTTTATGATCCGTACACGTTCACGTTTAACAATCAACTGATGACTTAAATCGTCGTCTTAATGTGGTAATTTCCGAAATATCTTATTCTCCTTCCCATTGTCTGGAATCAACTGTCGCCTTGGCTTAGATTTCATCTTGTAAAAATATATGACAATTTTTTCCTATTTTATGAATATAACTTATTTATTTGTTAATATTATAAAGATTTAAATACCTAGCAATATTCTTGTTCTAATTTTACATAATTCAATATACAACATGACCTATTTTAAGTTCAATTAGGCTTAACTTTTACATTTTTTGATATTTCTTATAGGCCTTATTATTTTTCACATAATTAGTAATTAAATGGTTTACAATTCATGTTGAGTTAATATTTTCCTTAAATAATTTTACTTCCTTCATTATTATTCTTTGTTGTTAACAATTTGTTGTTATAACACTCTAGTGCTGATTAGTTCACATTTTAATTGTACTGAGTCCCTTGTTAGGCCTTATATTATCTATTTTCAATAAAGTTAAATTTTATCTTCTCGTCATTACATTTACTATTATGTGTTTCTGTGCTGATTGCATTTACATATTTATATTTTACATTGACTAATTTCTGCTAATTATATACAGTTTTATTGAATTTATCCTTTTGGATTTGACTCTATAGTAGTAGTTGATTTTGGTCTAAAATACTGTTTTGCTTTTCTATTTGGTTTTTTAATTATTTTGTTATATTATTATTTATATGGTTTACACTTCAAAATATATTAATATTATCTTCTTGCCTTCCTTGCCTTGACAAAACTTTGAAATTAGTGAACATTATTTAAGTATAACATAACATCTTATATCTATCATTTTTTATATATCATTTAATTATAGGCTAATAAAAACATCTTATACCTATCATTTTTAACTATATTGTTTAATTATAACAAACACATCTTATACCTATCATTTTCTATATATAATTTAGTTATAATAAAAACACCTTATATCTATCATTTCCTTATATATTATTATTAAACACTCTTATTACTAATAATATTTTCAGTCATTATCTGTCTTTTATTTTTAGGTTTCTTATTGTAACTCCTTTTATTTTCTACACTAATGGTAGTCTTTTAAATAATTTTATTTCTTTCATTATTTTTGATTAGGGTATGTCACTTTGTTATTCTCTACACTCACGGTAGTCTCTAACTCTTATTGTGTATTATTAGGGTATTTCACCTTCTATTCTCTACACTAATGGTAGTCTTTTATTCGTTTCTACACTATGGTAGTCTTTCACTCTTATTATGTTTTATTCTTAAATTATTCTTATATTTATTTTACAATTTAGTTCAATGGTAATGTATCCTGTAACTTGGGTTACTGGGTTTAACGTTTGTCATTGTTTTAACTCTGTTTAATTGGTACATGTTCTTCATAATATCTTGGGAATAGCCTTTCTTTATTCTGTATTCCTTGTATGAAACTTAAAATAGTTTGTTTCTTATTTCTTATTCTATGAGCATTTTCTTATTTTTGTATTTTTAGGTCCTCATGTCATCAATTCAATGAGTTGTACCTGATTATTTTTTCATTTTACTTTTTCATTTACTGTTCCTTATCAGTATGTTATCGGTTTTGTATTTTACTGCTCCTTATGAGTAGGTGATTATTTTTGTATTTGGGATCTTCTGATGTCACTGAGTTAACACATTATATATGATTATTTTACCGTTTACTTTCTCATTTACTGCTCTTTATCCTACTGGGTATATTGATGTTGTACTGGGGTTTTAATACTGGGGTTTTAAATAGATGGTTCCTTTTATTTGGACCAAGAGTTTCTTTG
Source organism: Magicicada septendecula (assembly GCA_034769895.1). Classification (NCBI taxonomy): domain Eukaryota; kingdom Metazoa; phylum Arthropoda; class Insecta; order Hemiptera; family Cicadidae; genus Magicicada; species Magicicada septendecula. Next base: position 198,812,509 of record CM068375.1, on the reverse strand, counting down.
TTATTGAGTTTATTTTTTAACATTTTATTGACTATAAAGATCAGTTTATTTAATTCATTTTTAACCATATATTTTTCACTCACTACTGATAGTTTCTTCTTTTTTCTTTTTTTAATGTTGTATTAAGTTAAGTTTTAAGGTGGTAATTCTGTTATGATACAATATATATATATATATATATATATATATATATATATATATTGCAACAATACAGCCATATGCTGTATTGAGCATTGATTTAAATAAATATAAAATTTGTAAAATTGTTATAAGTTTGGGGTAAATGGACAGGTCTGGGATTGTAAAAATGTTTCATTGTTATACTAGGGGAGAAATTAACCTGTTCCAACAGGCAAAGAACACCTGCTCGATTGTATGTGTGTTACGCGTGTATCTTGTGTGTGTTAGTGATGCATGTACAGACAGGAATCTCAGCTACCCTCCCCAATTAATTACTAAAATAATTATTTTAATTCACTGTGTGAAAACTAATTAGTGTATAAACAAACAAAAGGCACCAAAGTGTGTGTAAATTTTATAGGTATCCACAGTAAGAAAATGACGTTAATAGGACACACTACGCGAAGCCAGTGCGAAATAAATATGCCAAAAATACGCAAATTACATTAAGACGCTCAAATTAATACAGTGAGTGCTTAATCAAATTAGCTATGATTTGTGCTATCTCAACGTACAAAACATTGCCATTTGCAAAAAATTGCAAATATATGAAAAGGTTCGGGAGTGGGGGCTATCATGTGATCTGCAGGTCTCGACAGGATAATTTCGGAACCAACAGGTGCGGAATCTCGAGAGGGTATAAATTAAGGGTTTGACTGGAAACCCTTCTCTTCTTTTCAAAACACAGTTGTAGTCGGACATGCTGTCCGTCGGCAGAACAGTTTTATTTTATTATAAGTCTCATCTACGAACGAATAAAGACGTTCAGTAATTATGTTTACACTATTTCGGAAAACGTAGAGTACCGGGACCGTTTAGGTCAGCGAGAGTATCAACAGAGAAGCTACAAGGAGCGACACGAGATGCTAGACTTTAGGAGATGCTTTGTAGACGCCTAACAGCCGAACGAGATCCACCTCGCAGCAGATAGTAATTCTCTGGGACGGACCACACACTGCTGGAGAACGACGCTGGACTCTGGACATATCCAGGATCACGCCAAGCCAGGAGTAACGGAAACCTAACTCTGGACAACGATGGACCCCGTCAATAAGTCGTAAGGTCATCAAAACTCGGTGACATGCATAATGCATTTATAAATGATTTTTTTAAAGTGCTCATAAAGACTATATAAAGAGACAATGAATTAAAACAAAAAAGTTTATAATTAGAAAGAATGTAATAGAGTCTTATGTAAATGTTTTAGTCGTAAGAATGAGCGATCGCATATAGATAAATATAAATATAGAAGAAATAAAAAGAGAGTTTAAATTTGAGATAGTATATTTTTTTTTCAAAGTAAAATAATTGAAATGATTTGTTATTTGCATTTTGTAGAAAAGAATAATTTAAATTTTGAATACGAAACAAATGCCAGTCTAAGACTAAACAATATAATTTTAAATTATTAAAAGAAAAAGAAACATTGGTATATACTGAGCAAGCTGAGGTCAGATCTGAGTTAAATTAATTCAATTAAAATAAAACTTAATTACATTTAAATTTTATTTTTTTTATTTTATCAATTTGAATAAATGTCTAGATTAGGATTATTAACATGTCTAGAGGTAAGAGTGTTTTAAATGTGTGCAACACCGTAAAGGTTAAGAGATGAACTTAATAATGAGTGATATTTTGATCGGAGATTATTAACAATGTTTTATTATTTATAATGCTTGTTAAAACAATAAACATGAAATTTTAACTACTCATAAATTTACTACTCTTATTATAGTTACACCTGATATTGTTATAATTATTTACAACCTGCATATACAAAAGGTATCGTTGTACAATTTTGGCGTCCCAAAGAACGTGGGGCCACATAAATTACAGTATATCAAATTTATGTTATGTATCGTTGTAATATATATATTTGAAAGTTAATTAAACTGTTAAGGAACCAAACAGTTGAAGGCAATCTGATATCTTTACGGCAATGTTTTTTATAAAATTTAGAGTTTTATTTAAATCAAATAACCATCTGTGCACTGCTGCTCACTGATTTAGTAAATGGAATGTTCCCACCTGTTTTAGAGACTGACTTGGCATCTAAAAGCACTCTGTTGAAATGTGTGGTGTGTGTGCCGGTGGTCTTGAAGTCTAATTGCTCTACGGGTCAGCGATGCTTCGGGATCTTAAGATGCACGCTGGTTCACCTGACAGCTTCGGGGACTGGCATTTTCCTTAGCTCGCTCTGCCCATGGTGACGAATGGTCTTGTCACCATAATCGAAATCCCTCTCCCTCGTCTAAGGCAAGGACCCTGTAAAAATATTTTTTGTAGTTGCCGTCGTCAATATATATATACACACACATATGCACTCTGTATGAATGATCATTAGCAGGTACAGTTAGCAATAGGTTACTCAAGTAATGAAAGAATGGATCCTTTATATGTTTAAACAGAATATGAATTATAGCACTAAGTGATAATTAATTATTTGAAAGTTTAAGTACAGCTTCTAACTATTAAATATTTCTCATAAGTCACAACCTTAGATCTTACTTTAAATTCTGAACTCTTTCAGATTCTTTCAAACATTACGAAACTCTAATCAGTCCTCAACATTGGGTTTCAGATAATAATTACAATCAAATTATTTGAAAAGGTTAATTGCAGCTTTCAACAGATTACATTTTGCTCTCTCATTACAATATCAATTTTGAAAGTTAATTAAACTGTTAAGGAACCAAACAGTTGAAGGAAATCTGATATCTTTACGGCAATGTTTTTTATAAAATTTAGAGTTTTATTTAAATCAAATAACCATCTGTGCACTGCTGCTCACTGATTTAGTAAATGGAATGTTCCCACCTGTTTTAGAGACTGACTTGGCATCTAAAAGCACTCTGTTGAAATGTGTGGTGTGTGTGCCGGTGGTCTTGAAGTCTAATTGCTCTACGGGTCAGCGATGCTTCGGGATCTTAAGATGCACGCTGGTTCACCTGACAGCTTCGGGGACTGGCATTTTCCTTAGCTCGCTCTGCCCATGGTGACGAATGGTCTTGTCACCATAATCGAAATCCCTCTCCCTCGTCTAAGGCAAGGACCCTGTAAAAATATTGTTTGTAGTTGCCGTCGTCAATACAATTCAACTCTCACAATTTCTCGTCACCAAACACACTCCACACTCAATGTCATAACCTTGCCAACACTTCAAGTGCATTTAGTTATAACGGACATTTAATTAACCCTTAGCAGGGATTTTAAATATCGATAGCTGCATTAAATATTAAAGTTACACATAACCCTTTCATTACATATTGAAACCCTAAAATTTACTGAAATAATTACATTTGTTTTTATTTTAATTATGAAACCCTTTAAGTAGCTAATTGGCCTCGTGCTAAATTATCTGAAGCAACATGCAATTCTATGGACGGCAATAGGCCTTAAAAAAAATTCTAAACTCTTGGATCACACACACGTACAGACAAATATAATACAATACTCATTGTTAAATTAGTGGCGAAGAAATAATTACTAACCTGAAACTACTTTATAGGCTACTCCCACACAGTGGATAGCATGTTACATAAAACACAAGGCACCTCCCCTGGACCGTCAGATGAATTCTCTTGGAGTGTCGTTAGCGAAATGAGAACCAGAATTACGTTTCTTTAACCGAAGTCGGTTTTCAGAAATAACAAGTACAGAGTTGCAAATTGGCAGGGGTCACCTGACCAAAAAGGCCACCTGAATTAGTTCGTCAGAGCGGTGATGCAAGGCCTGACTAAATGACGTCGGCATTCAAGGTTGCTACGGCTGGTTTTCAGTAAAACGTGGCTCTGAATGCAGCAATCAAAGCAATCTAGGACGCCTAGACTGACGCGGCGGCAATTCGAATTCAAAATCTGCCGGGGCTCGTCTAACCACGGCACATTATCTACAAATAGTATAGTTTCAGTATTTTTCTGTTTCATGGTATCATGGTTGTTTTTCATACACGCGTTTTCTTTACTAACAGCTGACAGATTACATCAATTTATTAAGTACTTTTATTTTGCACCATCATTCTTCCTGGCCGCGGTCAAGACGTTCTGGTTTTACAAAGAATGTAATATTCAAAGAGTGCTTGGAAACTTTTAAACCAGATTTTTTTAAAATGTATGGATTACAATTTGAAGAGGCACAACGGGATATACAACATGGGTATAAGGGAGTGCAATTCTATGTATTATATGTGGTCATTAATATTGCATAGAACTGGTGTATTATGGATATTAGGTCCACTTGTAAGTTATATGATAGATATATCTATTAATTCTAGAAGTTACGCACCTGGATCGTATAAGATTCTATCTGTTGCTTATCCATTTTCTTTTAATTATTCTCCTCTATTTGAGTTAATAATAGCCCTAGAGCTTATTATAATTATTTTAATGGCAGAACAGTTTTGTTTAAGTGAACTGACATTCATATATATTATTTCCGTGATATGTACACAGATTAGCATTTTGTCTTCATCCCTTTATTCAATTAAGTATAGCACCGAGAATAACGGATCATATGATGTACAAGCGCCAGCCTAACAGCGACTCATTGATTGCATAAAGGACTACCAAAAAATAATCAGGTAATGTTATATACTTCAAACCACAGTATTAAGATGTTACATCTCTTTCGAGCTCTTCTGAATCATAAAGAAAATTTGGATAATGAGTTTCTTCACCTCCCCGTTCCTTATTTTCCATCATAGACTTACATGCGTTTATCTCTCAGCTGCCTTTATCTAATCCTACCTCTCATTCTCTCATTTCACTCTGTTACTGTCACACCACACAAAATTCTCCAAATATCTTCTCATTCTTGACCTTCTTTCAAGTCTGTTTTACTACGCCTTGTATTTTACAGTTTATTTTCAAATTACTTATTGGGCAATTTTTAACCCTTTCACTAACTTTCGCGTACACACATATCACTTACGTTTCTCTTCCCACAAACTCACAAACTTTACCATCTTCTCTTCATCCGCACGTATGATGCACTTTATCTATGTGCCATATACGACCATTACGAATTTTATAATGCATTACTTTTGTAATCCTAATTACCTTATTGTATCGTATCAAACATTTATTTCTGTAATAGTTACTCCATGGATCTTGTATCTCGTCAATATTTCTGAAGTAGCATACATTTTGTTTATTAAGGGCATACTCCAAATAATTAAAAACTTGACGTCTATTACAATTGTTCTACCTTATAGGCTTCTTCCTCTTTCTATCGTATCACCTCCCACTCTCAAATTTAAAGTTTTCTAGAACGGAAACTTTTGGAAAAACTTTAACTTTTATTGTTTCAGATTGACACAAATTGTACAGTCAGCATACTCTCCAGTGTTTAGTGTTCAGCTCAGTGTTCACATGACACAAACAGCTGTAGCTGCCTTTGTAGTCACTAAGGTAATTCTGGTTCCTACTACAGCCTTTTAATCACAACACAGAAGTTTTGAATAAATTATTTATTTTATTCTACGTCATAGAAAAAAAGACGTAAAAGTTAATGGATTTTTTGTAGCTAAACAGTATAACAGACATGAAACAGGAATTTCGAACCACCAAGTAGAGTGGAATGTACCTTAAGTCGTCAAGCATTGTCTAGTCACTGTCTTTTTTCTTTAATTTAGACAGAACTAATTCAAGATTTTTGTAGTAACTGTAGACAAAAAACATGAATTTTCTAACTAAAAATAGAGAAGGAGCGTGAGATGAGGGAAGTAGGAAAGAGGGTAATACAAATGCAGATGTGCAAGAATATGAAAGCAATTTAGTTTAATCTAGTTTACCATCGCGTTAAGCTTATTTTTATTTTCCTAGTGATATTTATTTTTGTATGCTGATTCTCATTCTTTGTATAATAAAGATGTACAAAATCTTACTCAATTTAGAGCATTTGTATTCAATTTTTTATTAAAATTCTTTTCCTGATTTGCATTGCAATGTGAAATAAAAAATCTATTTTGGTAAAAACCTGTACACGATAGAATTTATTTCATAATTTTCGTGTAACTAGTACTCCCCCCCCAAAAAAAAAACATATCAATTCTAAAGCACTTTTCTATGGCAGACCTGTGTAATTAAACGAGTGAATTATTAATTCACTAAATAATATTTACTATATTAATAGTTAATATTTAGCATATATATAATTTTTAAAATTGCTCAGTTCCAATTAATAGTTAAACTAATTTATCTGATTAATAATCAGTAGACCAACGACTCAGTATTAACGTACGTAGATTACAGTTATTAAAATTAGTCACATGTCTTTCATAGAATAAATAGTTTAGAGTTTTTAAGATTTTTAAGTACACTTATATTTTTAGTTAAGTCAATTACAGCCGATTCATTAGTTATTATTACCTATACAATTATTTACAACATAAGCGTACCCTTAATTGAATTTACTTATTTATAATAACTTTTCATGACTGTCTTACTACTAACCTCATATTTTTAAAGCTACCTAATTTAATTAGAATAGTAGTGATAGAGGATTATGATAAATAAATTTGAAGGTATTTTTTTAATTAAAAAAATATAAACACAAGTAACGAAATTAGGCTTAAAAATTTTATTAGGTGGTAAAGTAAACAACACATTAAGAATAATTCTTAATATCAAAAGCTTGAAATCTTTGATAGTACAGACAAGCTAAATGAGTGTAAAAAGTTTTCTAAAATAATAATCTTTTAGAATTATTAAACGGAATTATTAAACGTGTTATATTTGGATTTGAGAAATTATACAATAAATGTTTCCAAAAAATTGTAGTTACTCGTAATCACAAAAGTTAAAAAGTAAAGACATGAAATAAGCTTGTAGTATATACCTTGAAAGTTTCTTGAAAGCAAATTTCACTGATAATTCTCTTCTTGATTTAATTTCACTGTTTACTTCAGCGTTCTTATCATCAACTTAATTATTATAGACTTACAAGCGATTGTAAGCAATCTTTTTATTTGTGTGAAATAAACACATCGCTACTGCGTAGTTATCTTCAAAAAGATGTTAGAATAAAATAATCCTAACCTCAAGCGAACGTTTGGTGTCAAATCCAAGACAGCTGTAGTAGAATACCGGCGCGACCCTTGAATAACTTTTGAGGATGTAAGTATACCAACTAAAATATTACACTTTTCCCGCAAACTGAGATATTCAGTAATTTAATACTTTATTTGTTATTTGAGATTGTTCAAATCAGAATGTAAAGTCTTCTTCTAAATGTTATACCTAATAGTGCTAAACACTGAAACTCACAACTAAGTACTAAATGCCCGGTACAAGTAAAAATTGAAAGTTTCTAACTTGGTACAATATCTTTCCCAATATACCTGATGTTCTGACCTCCTAAGATAACTATGTATGGTCAGAGTGAGTTATTATGACACACATTAATGAATACAAGAGAAGACTAACAACAATGACTTTATTTTGCTGAACATGAAGTGCAGTAAGATGTAATGGACACAGATTACAACATTATACAACATCATATAAAAGAAGACATCACAACAAGAACATTTTAGTGTGAATTGATGATGAAATTATTATAATTTCGAAAAGGCCTTATTCAGTAATTTAAAAAAAATGAAATTTTACTGATTTTAGTGGTATGTATATAATAAGAATGACTTTGTTGGTGGTGACAGTGAAACGTTTTGTAAAAATAATATAAAAAAATAATCAAACTCCCAGTTTATTGTCGGACACAGGTAATAATTGAAACAAAATGAACTGGAAATATTTTTTTATTTAGATATCCACACAATGTTTTGATTAGTCATCTGACCAAGTATCTGATTCTGGAATGACCATGTGCCTCCAAAAATTAATTAAAATAAGCAATTATTGACACTATTTAAAAATTGACACCAAAAATCTGACTCCTTACACAGAATCATTGAAAGAAAAATTTACAATTAAACAGAAAACTTACACTAAATTTTAAAAAGTAATGTTTTCATGAAAACCTGTTAAAAAAGTATAGGATTAATAAAGTACTACCTATTATGTTGCCTATTGAAAGCAGGATTTGTCACAATAGGCCTACATCAACAAACTAGGCCTATTAGTGTTGCTGCGACAATTACATAACGCTCTCGAATAGTCGGCAGGTGCAGGTACGTAAACGTTCTACACGTTTCTCGGATAGCTGAGCAGGTGCAGTGTCTCTGGCAAAACATATACACACAGCTATCTTGCAATAAAAACTTGAAAACGACAGTCTTATAAAAATTAAAATATTTTAATAATTGATTTTGTTATTCCTGTAATTTACGATTGAATCTAAAATGAAATATAAAGTCAACATAAATTCAAAATAAAATACAACATAATATTATTAGTAGGCCTATATATTAATGAATATTGTAATAATCTAATATTAGTGTAAGTGTGTTGATGATATAAGAGATTGTGATTGTGAAGTTCGACTCCGATGTAATCAAGTCCAATGTAATATGTTTAATTGGTGTGGCTCTCGACGTCTTACTGGCCTGAAACACTTCCTTAAGTTTCCCAGCTGGTCGAGTCCCAATGGTAGCAAGACCGGTCGAGTAGCGTAAAGTTGATGAAGAAATAGATATGCTCAGCTTCACCGAAAGTTTCAAAACAAAAATTATTGTTTTGAAGAAAATTTAAAAAAAAAATTATGTTTATAAAAAAAAAATAAAAAAAAATTTTAATTTTATTAATTAATTAATTAGGATCAATTAATTAATATAGGGCTGTGAAGTTTTAAACAGTGTAATGCTCTTCTGAAAATTTTTATTAAAGTTTTAGTATAATTTAAATAATCTATCACCACTCATAAGACTGTCTGTAAACCAATCGATATTTGTTTACTTTTCTATTTTTTAGGTTATCTTCACTTGCGGGTGGTAAAGTCCTTGTAGATTATCAATTAGAATTACATTATTGGTAATTAGTATTATTGAAGAAATAAAGAACTATTAAGTATTGAAAAGTATTAATGTTTTATTAAGTAACAGCAATATTGACTCTTATCGATTAGTATCGATTCTCAGGATATCGAAAAAAGTTACAAGTATATGTTATAAAAATTATATAGGGTTCTTTAAACAGCCAGTTATTACCAAAGTCAGAGAAATCGGGCTAATATTTAAAAAGTATAACGTTACAATCAAATTAATAGTTATTAATAAACACAGACATTGAATAATAAATTGTAAATATAATAATTGTTTTCACCCAACAGCTGTTGAACTAAGAGGAGGCACTGGAATTATCAAAGAAAAATGGCTGCCGTCAAGTCGATGAAAATGTTGCTCGTTGCTGCTGCATTCCAAATAATGTATTTTGACGCAATATTTCTGTTCTCGTGTCCGCAAATCTCTTGTTATATGTTGTGTAGTGACTGGTGTAGTGATTCTGGGTTGTATTTAGTGTATCTGTATAATTATTAGTTCAAACACTTTCTCCGATTCCGTCACTAATTTGGTTTAATGTATTATACAGTTTTCTAGTGTTTTATGGTGTTTTTCGGAGTAGATTTATATTGTTCTGTGTTATGGAGTGTTACTTGATCGTTTCTGTTATAATATGATAGTTTCAGAAGTATTTTACAAGTCACTCGCGATTTCACAATAACTCACTATACACTCGCTTTGTATGACGATTATAGGTTAGGTTATCCACGTAATTAAATGCATGTCATGTTAACCGTTCAACTACCAATAATTAACTAACTGTTTCCTTCAGTTTCAATTAAACTCTTAGCCCATATAATATTATCCTTAACATTGTTCAAAAATATTTTCACATCCTGTGTACATTTTACTATTTCACTATATGAATGCCTAAACTTTGGTTATTTGTCAATTTTATTCACTAGATTTGATTTAAATTAATCTTTCAGTTCATTCTGGTTATTTTCAGATTAAATAATGCCATTTTATAGTGTTTTCTGTCCAAAAAATAGTAATTTTACTTTCAGTTTGGGTATACTCTGAAGAGTCCAAAACATCAAAATTTACTTCCTGTCATTATATAAATTCAGCCATTTTATCAGTTATATTTAATATTAATAATCCTATATTGTATTAAAAGGTTCCTATTCCCTTATTTTCTGGTAATTAATTGAATTAGTTGTATTCTGAAACATTATTCTGAAATATATGACTCCCATGTCTAAATTTCTGAGTTTAGTCATTTTATTTTTATTTATAATTCTGAATATAATTTATTAAAATCTCTCTAAATGGTATGTGCAATTATATGGCATGATCTCAAGTTTATTTTGTCTAAACCCCTTTTGTTTATTTGCATTTAATTGAGCAATTTCTCTGTTTTGATGAAGTTTGGTTTCCATTCTTTTGGCCTATGATTTTTTAACAATTTTTCTTACAAAATAATTTACAAACAATATATGATGTGTGATACCCTCTCTGACTTTTACAAATAGTATTATAAATTAAACATGCTTTCAAATTACACAAAAACAATTAGTATTGGTTACAATACAAACAATAGTTAAAACAAAATAAAGAATATTTTTTTTACATAAATGGTTGTCTTCAAATCAGACATTTTGCAACAAAATTCCCATTTCCAACATGTAAATATGGTTTACAACAAAGGTTTTTTACTAACTAACATCTTAATTACTCTCTACTATTTACAAGTGGTAACTATTTTTATAGTTCTGATGTTAGTTGTTTCAGACCCAAACAAATGGCCTTATATGTAAAACATTTTTAAACATTCTTGTACTATATACATTAAAAAACCTTATATTTATATTCTTATTTCTAACTATTATTATAAGTAGGATTCTACAGTTTTTATACCGTCTTTTACATTGTCTTTGGGGAATTGTACCCTGTCATTAACAAATAAATAGTATTAATTGTTCAAAAGGTATTATGAACTCTGTTTTTCTTTTTTCATGTAAAACAAAATGTTATTTTAAACAGATTCATGTCTTATGAACAACATATTGTCACCGTACACATTTTAAGTCATTGAAAAATGCATATTTCATTGCATCCAATGTTTGTGATTGCCAAGAATGAAACACAAGGTTCATTTTTTATAATACCCAAAACTATCACTGGTTCACTTTCACTTATATATTATGTTAATGCTAAATGGTCGTATAGTCTTATCAACATAATAAATTGGTTAGCGTTTTTTCAATGGAGATTTGTTCCATGGGTACTATATTATTGTTTCATCTTAGTTCACAGGAAACTTTTACTTTATACACTCCTCTCTCTTAAATTTGTATACATGTGGTTTTTATTTCGTTATACTTTTATTTTTAGATATTTATTTTGGGGATATAGGGATTTGGGTGTCTTTTATAAGAGCATGACATCTTCTTCAGGATGCTGCCCTCTTCTTCTTTCTTCAGTCTTCTTTTCTCCTGCCTTCTCCATCTTCTTCTTGTTGCCATCAGGTTTCTTGGGATCTTCTCCATCTTCTTCTTTATTACAGAAATACACAACCTGTATTGGTTGATCTTGGCTTATTTTAGGGTTTCTCTTCTATTTATTCTTCCTCGTTGTGGGTTTGGTCATATTGTGTACTGCTTTGTTATTTACTATTTTACCTTCCTGGGTTATACCTTGAAAACCTTTGGTTATGAGACTGGTCTTGGATGACTCATCACTAGTAACTCCTTTTATTTTAACTTGTATTTTCTTTATAATAATGATTTCTTTCCACAGTTGCTATGAATTAATCTTTTTATATTAAACTTAATGCTTTCTTCCAAATTTAAATATTATAACTTTATTATTCTAATGATCAATTGCCATTCAATATTATGCATACATCTGTCACGCTACAGATTGCTCTCCTCCAGAAGTAATTATTTCAGACATGTTTATGGATGAAATAATTTCTTATGATAATTTCATCATTTCTTATAATTCATTTTCTTCTCCATTTTTATATCGACTTTTTTATAATTAGAGTTTTATTAATTTTATATATATGGTTACTTGTCTTACTACTGATCCTTTTCGGATAGTTAGTGTCTTCTGAGATATATTATAATTGTAATACATTTTCTTTCTATATCAACTTCGTGTTGTATCCTTGGGATATTAATTCCCTAACATTCCCTATCACGTGGGCTGGGGCAGATCAGAGGGGCACTGTACGCTACTTCTCTGCTGGCCATACACCACTTCTATAAATTGAGTACAGGGGCATATCCATCCCTGCTCAAAAAACATAATGCTGCTGGAATTATCTTCAGTCAGTCATCGAATAAATAAATAAAAAGTAGTCTCATTTTCGACTAATAAAAATATCTTTGGATTCTCCACTTCGTAGTCTCTCAGATTATCTCACTTTCTATCTTAATAAATCTTCATAATTATTATTATACTCATTATATATATATTTTTTCAAAACTCTTAACTTGTCTGATATATTTATTTTAATTATGGTTGAAAACCTTTCTTTTAATAATTCTGGTTACTGTTTACAGTGTAACTCTCTTTCTTCTTCATCTGAATTCTCTTTATACTTTCTTCTGGTTATTCATAGTATTAGCATGGTCTTTATAAATAGTCTTTCGTATTCATTATTTGAATGGTCTTAATATATTGTATTTAATTTTTTGACATTGTATCTTTACATTAGATATACAGGTTGTTATATTGATCATTTTATTTAAACATTTTGGTTCTTTCCTTTCTCTTAGAAAGTTATTAATCCGTCTTCGCATTCATTAGCATTAATTCATTTATATTATATTTCATGTGGTATTTCTTCTCTTTGCATTTCATATAGGTCTTATTATTATCATTGGTTCAAAATCATCTTCTCCATCTTCTTGGTATGAGTTGTTCTTCTTTGCTCTTAATTAACTGTTTTCATTATCGTTTCATAGGTAATTAGTCTCTTTGCTTCCAAATTTTTTCCTTCTCTGGCATATTACACTCTTTCTTGTTATTCTTCTCTACTCCTTCAAATGCTATTGTGAATATCTAGCATTTATTCTGGATAAACGTTAATTCTCTTTTCTGAATTAACCACTTTATTTTCTTCTCAATTCCATCATAATTGACACATAATTATTTTTTGGAACTTGGTTAGTTTTAATGTAAAATTCAAACTATTCTTTTTATTTAATTGAAAAATATTTCTCATAAATCCTTGTAATATGTTGATCTTATCTTGTTTCAAAGTACTGACGTTCTATCAACATTCAAATTCTGTTTAATTCATTTATTCCCAGAATTGTTTCATTCAGAATTGTTTATAGTAGTGTGATTTTACTATTATTTCTGAAAGTTTTGGTATTTCTCCAAATTCAAATTCTTCTTAATTATTTACCATAAAGTTTTTCTCATAAACTTAGTTATAGTAAGTTGGTCTTACTTTATTTTTAAATTTTTTGTATAATTAAGTTCAAAATTCTCTCTCTTTCTCTTTCTTCCATAAAGTTTTGTTCTAAATTATCAGGTTGTAGTAAGAAGTACTTACATATTTTAGAATAAGTTATATTCAAAATTCTTTCTTTTTCTTTCTTCCATAAAGTTTGTTCCAAAATTATTAGGTTGTAGTAAGATGTACTTACATTATTTTAGGATTTTTTTAAAATTAAAAATTCAAAATTCTATAACTCACAACTCATTCTTCATAATATTTCTTCATAGAAGCTTGATTGTACACTCCTTTGATCTTTCCTGAAACGATTTCCTTCAACTCATATGTATTGTTATGCTTATCATTTACCATAACATATGGGCATATATTGTACTCTACACTGGCCCATATTATTTATACTTTTGTAAGTTGATCTTCTCTTTTTCTTTCCTTATAAATTTTCTTTTCATTTATATACCCAGGAAGATGGACGATTTTCTGTATGTCACTGCATTGCTCATATTTTTATTGGTCATGTTCATTTTCTTACATAGTCTTCACTCACAAAACCCAGTTTTGTTTCTATGTTTATTCTTCGTATCATTTCCTTTCAATGATATTTATTTCGTCTCCTTCAACATTGTTTTTCGCCGTAGTCGGTTATCATGATCCGTCCCTTTTCTTGATGTCGTGTGGTATTTGTGTCAACCAGGGTCCATCATCTCAGTTGCTCTTATAAAATTTACCCTAGGGCGCGACACTCGGTTATTATTACTGTTATTATTGTTATTATTAAAATTATCATAATAGTAATTTCGGTTAAGTGGGTAAGGGCTGTCATCATTATTGTTGGGATATGGATTTCTCTGACTGTATGGGACATTATTATGTTGGTATAAATTGTTTCTATTGTATGAATAGGGGTTGTTATTCCTAACGCCGTTAAAATTACTGTTAAACTGGTTATTACGCGGCGGGTTGTTAGGGCCGTCGTAATTACTGGGCTGGTTCCCTCTATCATCATTTTGTATACACCAATACTTCTCTGGTCCATGTTTTGTGTTACCTGACAAATATATGTGAGGATCTTCATCTGGGTTATCACTTATTATTTGTTTATCTGAAACACCATAAGCTGGTTTACCATCACATATCCACTCTGACGGAATATATTTTAGTCTAACCGTACCCTGGAACTGTCCTAGATGGCACGTTAATGGAATACATTCTGGTGATTCACCTGTGCCGTCATTACAGTCTGGTATGATATCACATTTCCATCTTTCTGAAATCCACTGTCCAGTTCTGCGCTGATATTGATCTTGTCCACATGTTGTGTTCTGTTTACCTCTGGTCCTTTCCCATTGGTAGACTACTGTCTTGTGGTAAATTATTTTGGAAATTACTTCGATTCTCCTTCTATAATTCCTGGAATTCATGATGTCTTTGTCATTGGTAATTGGGATATTATTGTCATCAATTAATCCATGGTTCATCATCTCCAACTCTTCCTTCGTTTTTATTACATTTCTTGGATATATTCTTCTCATCCTTGATTCTCCTTCCCTTTGTTTAATATTTTCCTGGTTTCGGTTAGTTTCAATTTCAGGTACCACCATTACTTGTTCCTGCGTTTTGTCATTTAGTACTTCTTCTGGTTCTGGTTGGCTATCATTTTTTATTTCTTTGGTCCTCTCATTTCCTAATTCTTCCCTAAACATTTTGCTATTCTTACCTATCCCATCCAGTTTCTCCATTGTCGACTTGTGGCACTCATCCATTTTCTTACTTAATTCTTCTTTCATTTTCTTATTATCATCTCTTATATCTATAACCCAATCATCCAGTTTCTCCATTATGAATTTGTGGCGCTCCTTCCTATCCCTTCTTTCCTCGTCCATCATTTGTTGGAACATTTCCATCATCTTATCCCACTTACTATCTTCTGGTATAGGTTCTTCCATTTTGCTTGTCGTTGTTCCCTGTTTATTATCTTTCTCTGACTTTGTAGCTGTTGCCTAGCTCCAATTATTGATTGGGCAGAATGTATTGGCCTTCCAATCGCTAATTAAAGCCCCTAAAGTTGTGCGCCAATTTGTAATAATCTAAATATTAGTGTAAGTGTGTTGATGATATAAGAGATTGTGATTGTGAAGTTCGACTCCGATGTAATCAAGTCCAATGTAATATGTTTAATTGGTGTGGCTCTCGACGTCTTACTGGCCTGAAACACTTCCTTAAGTTTCCCAGCTGGTCGAGTCCCAATGGTAGCAAGACCGGTCGAGTAGCGTAAAGTTGATGAAGAAATAGATATGCTCAGCTTCACCGAAAGTTTCAAAACAAAAATTATTGTTTTGAAGAAAATTTAAAAAAAAAATTATGTTTATAAAAAAAAAATAAAAAAAAAATTTTAATTTTATTAATTAATTAATTAGGATCAATTAATTAATATAGGGCTGTGAAGTTTTAAACAGTGTAATGCTCTTCTGAAAATTTTTATTAAAGTTTTAGTATAATTTAAATAATCTATCACCACTCATAAGACTGTCTGTAAACCAATCGATATTTGTTTACTTTTCTATTTTTTAGGTTATCTTCACTTGCGGGTGGTAAAGTCCTTGTAGATTATCAATTAGAATTATATTATTGGTAATTAGTATTATTGAAGAAATAAAGAACTATTAAGTATTGAAAAGTATTAATGTTTTATTAAGTAACAGCAATATTGACTCTTATCGATTAGTATCGATTCTCAGGATATCGAAAAAAGTTACAAGTATATGTTATAAAAATTATATAGGGTTCTTTAAACAGCCAGTTATTACCAAAGTCAGAGAAATCGGGCTAATATTTAAAAAGTATAACGTTACAATCAAATTAATAGTTATTAATAAACACAGACATTGAATAATAAATTGTAAATATAATAATTGTTTTCACCCAACAGCTGTTGAACTAAGAGGAGGCACTGGAATTATCAAAGAAAAATGGCTGCCGTCAAGTCGATGAAAATGTTGCTCGTTGCTGCTGCATTCCAAATAATGTATTTTGACGCAATATTTCTGTTCTCGTGTCCGCAAATCTCTTGTTATATGTTGTGTAGTGACTGGTGTAGTGATTCTGGGTTGTATTTAGTGTATCTGTATAATTATTAGTTCAAACACTTTCTCCGATTCCGTCACTAATTTGGTTTAATGTATTATACAGTTTTCTAGTGTTTTATGGTGTTTTTCGGAGTAGATTTATATTGTTCTGTGTTATGGAGTGTTACTTGATCGTTTCTGTTATAATATGATAGTTTCAGAAGTATTTTACAAGTCACTCGCGATTTCACAATAACTCACTATACACTCGCTTTGTATGACGATTATAGGTTAGGTTATCCACGTAATTAAATGCATGTCATGTTAACCGTTCAACTACCAATAATTAACTAACTGTTTCCTTCAGTTTCAATTAAACTCTTAGCCCATATAATATTATCCTTAACATTGTTCAAAAATATTTTCACATCCTGTGTACATTTTACTATTTCACTATATGAATGCCTAAACTTTGGTTATTTGTCAATTTTATTCACTAGATTTGATTTAAATTAATCTTTCAGTTCATTCTGGTTATTTTCAGATTAAATAATGCCATTTTATAGTGTTTTCTGTCCAAAAAATAGTAATTTTACTTTCAGTTTGGGTATACTCTGAAGAGTCCAAAACATCAAAATTTACTTCCTGTCATTATATAAATTCAGCCATTTTATCAGTTATATTTAATATTAATAATCCTATATTGTATTAAAAGGTTCCTATTCCCTTATTTTCTGGTAATTAATTGAATTAGTTGTATTCTGAAACATTATTCTGAAATATATGACTCCCATGTCTAAATTTCTGAGTTTAGTCATTTTATTTTTATTTATAATTCTGAATATAATTTATTAAAATCTCTCTAAATGGTATGTGCAATTATATGGCATGATCTCAAGTTTATTTTGTCTAAACCCCTTTTGTTTATTTGCATTTAATTGAGCAATTTCTCTGTTTTGATGAAGTTTGGTTTCCATTCTTTTGGCCTATGATTTTTTAACAATTTTTCTTACAAAATAATTTACAAACAATATATGATGTGTGATACCCTCTCTGACTTTTACAAATAGTATTATAAATTAAACATGCTTTCAAATTACACAAAAACAATTAGTATTGGTTACAATACAAACAATAGTTAAAACAAAATAAAGAATATTTTTTTTACATAAATGGTTGTCTTCAAATCAGACATTTTGCAACAAAATTCCCATTTCCAACATGTAAATATGGTTTACAACAAAGGTTTTTTACTAACTAACATCTTAATTACTCTCTACTATTTACAAGTGGTAACTATTTTTATAGTTCTGATGTTAGTTGTTTCAGACCCAAACAAATGGCCTTATATGTAAAACATTTTTAAACATTCTTGTACTATATACATTAAAAAACCTTATATTTATATTCTTATTTCTAACTATTATTATAAGTAGGATTCTACAGTTTTTATACCGTCTTTTACATTGTCTTTGGGGAATTGTACCCTGTCATTAACAAATAAATAGTATTAATTGTTCAAAAGGTATTATGAACTCTGTTTTTCTTTTTTCATGTAAAACAAAATGTTATTTTAAACAGATTCATGTCTTATGAACAACATATTGTCACCGTACACATTTTAAGTCATTGAAAAATGCATATTTCATTGCATCCAATGTTTGTGATTGCCAAGAATGAAACACAAGGTTCATTTTTTATAATACCCAAAACTATCACTGGTTCACTTTCACTTATATATTATGTTAATGCTAAATGGTCGTATAGTCTTATCAACATAATAAATTGGTTAGCGTTTTTTCAATGGAGATTTGTTCCATGGGTACTATATTATTGTTTCATCTTAGTTCACAGGAAACTTTTACTTTATACACTCCTCTCTCTTAAATTTGTATACATGTGGTTTTTATTTCGTTATACTTTTATTTTTAGATATTTATTTTGGGGATATAGGGATTTGGGTGTCTTTTATAAGAGCATGACATCTTCTTCAGGATGCTGCCCTCTTCTTCTTTCTTCAGTCTTCTTTTCTCCTGCCTTCTCCATCTTCTTCTTGTTGCCATCAGGTTTCTTGGGATCTTCTCCATCTTCTTCTTTATTACAGAAATACACAACCTGTATTGGTTGATCTTGGCTTATTTTAGGGTTTCTCTTCTATTTATTCTTCCTCGTTGTGGGTTTGGTCATATTGTGTACTGCTTTGTTATTTACTATTTTACCTTCCTGGGTTATACCTTGAAAACCTTTGGTTATGAGACTGGTCTTGGATGACTCATCACTAGTAACTCCTTTTATTTTAACTTGTATTTTCTTTATAATAATGATTTCTTTCCACAGTTGCTATGAATTAATCTTTTTATATTAAACTTAATGCTTTCTTCCAAATTTAAATATTATAACTTTATTATTCTAATGATCAATTGCCATTCAATATTATGCATACATCTGTCACGCTACAATATGTAACACCGCTTATAGTTAGTTACATAATTATTTAATAGTTTACATAGGTTATTACACATTACAAAAACACGGAATCTCTTCAATAAAAGAAAGCAATTTTAAAAGTCTGAAAATGTGTAAACCATGTAAAAAAAATTTGGAAATATATTTTTTTTGGCTTTAATAGTCTCAGAATGTTTATAAGGAATAGTCCAAATTTTTGGCGAGATTCATGTTTAATTCATAGGTATAGTCCATTAATTTTAAAACTAATTTTCATTCACAACAAAAAATCTACTATCGGGGAATCTCCCTTTTTAAATTTCTCACTCCCGATTTACCGCCTCCCAGACCTTACTGCCTGTTCAAATGCACGTGCTGCAGGCCCGGTAGCACCGACCCTCTGAACATGTACATACAGGCACTTTCTTTAGTACAGCAGGATGTCAAGGATGTCAGTGACAGTGGGTTTCTGTTTTAATTTTTTTAATTGATTAAGTAAAAATAATTATGTTGTTATTGTGTTATGATCAATACTCGTATGTAAATTGTTGAATTATGCACCGCTATTAGTTTTATTATCTTGTAGCCTAATTGTATTGTTGTTAGTGTAAACGTATAAGGTTCATGTAATTGATAATATTAGATAGACGTTTTATACTTCTGTGATTTTATAGAAATATTTTCTCTTACGTTTTGTTTTTTTACAGTACAGTTTAGTTTATGGTAAATTTCAATAAAGAGTAGCAGTAGAGGGACACAGGGTAACAGGTAGAGCATTTAAAACCACCCCAGCGTTGTAATCTTATATCCAGCCCCACTCTCTGCCAACCCATTACAAACCGTTATCTGTCTTCTTCAACAACTGACAACGTCAAATGCAATACATAGGCCTGCAAAACATATCTCAAAGTACTACTTATTTTCAGTCTGCAGATGTTGGCAAAGCTGCGTATGGAGCTGACTGGACAAACAGCTCTGCATCCATGAAAACTGCAATTCAAATTGTTATCTTGAGAAGCCAGAAGCCACTGAAGTTAACTGGAATGAACGGGGTGGTTACTTTAAACCTAGAAACTGGAGTTGATGTAAGCTGTATTTATCTTGCAATGAAAGTGACTTTATTATTTTATACTGTCAAAATTAATTACCTATATTATATTATCTATTTTTACAGGTGCTGAAGCTGTCTTATTCATACTTCACTATTATGAAAACAATGGTTACAACAAATTAAATTTTCTATTACAAGGGCAACATACAATGTATTTTGAGTTGTATTTGGATATCTACTGTTTATAATAGTATGTAAAATGCAACAAGACATTCTGCAACAGTAGGATTTCATCTAAATAACATAAAAAAAGAGATTTAAATTTCTTAATAAGACGATTTATTTAAATAATAAACATTAATAATCTAATAATATATATTTAAAATCTAAACTAACTACATTTTAAAACTAAAACTAGCATATCCAAATTTGCACTTAAAAATATTGGACTTAAGTAATATTTATTTAACCCAAATTACCTAAGCACAACAGTACATACAGGTGTTTATTGTGTCTGTTACAAAGTAGCTGCATTTTATCTGTGTAGTATTAGCATCGTGTTACAGCCCAAATAAGAATCCATTAGTAGAAAACATATAGGCCTATATAACATAATAATACAAATAATATAATTGTGTTCAGTGACCAATTTACTTACCAAAGTTTTATTAATGAAGCATATGTAACGTTACAAATCATCGTTTGTCACTGAGAAAAAATATTTGTAATATTTATTTATTTATTTAGCATTTTGAAGTTCACATCAAATATTTACGCATAGCTTATACATTTTGTGAGTATGTAATTAGAACTAGAACAAAGTGAAAGCAAAAAAAATCCGAACTTTTATGGTAAGAAAAACTTACAAAAGTTGTTTTAATATATTTATATGTATTCTGTGTTTGAAACAATGAAATGAGCAAAATCGACAACTTTCAAAGATTGAAGTTTAAACGAAAATTCTAAATTTAATATTTACTCTGTCCTTTTGTAATTACGCATCTTTTAGAAAAACGATAGGGGTGTCACTGTGATTTAAAATAACAAATTATGTCATTAGTCTTTAAGTAATTTTTGTGTTTTTTAAACATTCAATAGTTCATAAATCCGAGACAAATCATAACAATAATGGTTCCTTCTTTATGTGCTATTAAAGTGGTTTAGAAGTTATCCAACATAGGATGCCTTATGAGAGCCTTTTATTCGCACCTAATTTTGTTAAATTAGTCATATATTTATTAGATATTCCTACCGACATAAAAAAAGTGTTTGTAACTTTATGACGTATTAAGGAGAGAGGATATATGCAATGAGTGCACAGCCGTGGTAGCAGGTAAAGTATACTCGGAAATGAAGATGTAGCCTATATTGTGCAACTGTGCAAGTAGATGAGTATTATTTGAGCAAAGTAAGTGATGCTACGCAATTAGAGAGATGTGTTTAACTTATGAATGTAATGTGGGGGAAATACGTATTAAGGGAAGAAGTACAATTTTTATGAAATGAACTGATAAATAATTGACTGCATCAAAAATGTTCATTGTTCGTGGGTTTGATGGACTGGGCAATAAAAAGTCATATATTAACACATAATTTAATTTGGTGACCATGCTTCACATTAATAATAATATTACAAATATTTTATCATGTAATATGTTTTTATTATTCCGGTTGTACAATGTTTACACATTTTCCGGAACCAAAGATTACAGAAGTGATTGAATTCTCATCTTCCACTCCTGGTTGTCCATCCAAAGATCTTCTTCAATTTCTCGTTCCCTCAGAATAGTCTGAATTTCTTTCTATCCAGGTGATATGTGGTCTTCCTCTTTTCGTTTTTCATTGTGGGGTCCATTACATAACTTTCCTTGGTGATCTTTCCTGTGCCATTATTTTCGTGTGTCCATACCATTGCAATTTTTTTGCTTGGATAAAACCAACAATTGAATTTTTTTGCTTGGATAAAACCAACAATTGAATTTTTTACATTCATTCTGTCCTTAATGACTTCATTTCTAAATATCGTGTAATATATGTATCAAAATTAATTTGTCTACAACAATACTTTTTGTTCTTCGTATTGTTTAAATTAGCAGCCATCCTTACTATTTCTTTTATGAATTTGCTAACTGCTATAATTTTTTATTGTTCGACTAAGCTTTTCGTCATTACTGACATCTTCAGGTTTAAGATGTCAGTAATGACGAAAAGCTTAGTCGAACAATAAAAAATTATAGCAGTTAGCAAATTCATAAAAGAAATAATACTTTTTGTGATATGGTTGATGAAAAGGTACAGAACACCCAACTCTTTGCGGCCCCTATGGACGACAAGTGTTGCATTGGATGCTGTGGTACTGGTATTGTACTAAAAATATTGTTACGGGTAGGCAACGTCCTACTATCTGTAAACATAATAACATATTATCGTCTCTTATGTGTGTGTTCGTAAGGCATTCGCAAAGTACAAGGTGCGTCTAAAAAGTAATAAGACTGATTGTGTAAAATTAATTAACTGACACTTTCACTACAATACAATTATGTACAAAACCAATAACCAAATGTACAAAACCAAAAACAGTATGTACCTTGTGAACCCACACACCTAGGGAGAAATCGATCCCACTGATTGAATCAGGACTGAAAGTCTTCACTGTCAGAAACTTTAGCTGGTCCTTCGCAATCTTCTAGATGACCTTCAAAGTTTTAAAAAAGAGGACACCGAATTGGCTTTAGATTTTCTACATAGAAAAGAGGCAACGCCACAGGACATGCTTACTACATGGCTTCTTTCTCGGTTTTGGGGGGGGGGGTATAATAACCAGGGGCTGCAACAGTCTAAAGCTTGAACAGATAAGAAGAAGAAAACAATGATATGGACAAAAATCAGGGATTCAGAGACTAGGCTACCACAGAATGCCCATTTTGACCAAATACTAGTTCACAAAAATCGTCATGTGACACTGAGAGTTATCTTGATGAAACATTCACGAGTCAAAAATTTCCAGTCGCTTTAAATCATGCACTGAAATTTCATGGACGGTGAGCTAATTTAAATTTGTATCATAAACAATACTGGTCAGCAATAAAAAAAGAGTAGGCTTGATGAGATCTCTCAGTCTTGGCACAGTGTCATCAATTCGACCTGTGCTTGATTGTCCAGAACACGGTTTATTCTCCGTAGTTTCATGACAATCCAGGAGCTGACACCTTTCATTTTTGCAAGCGTGTTTTAATTTGTCAAATGTTTATGATAAACTGTCTTCAAATTTGACACACAATTCGACTACACAAAGCAGCTTAATATTATTCATCTTTTGTAACGGGAGACAAAGCAAACACTTGCAGCATAGTCAAACCTCTGATAAGGCTAAAGAGTTGGAAATTTGTATGAATATAAACAAACGTTCTAGCTACCCAAACTTTAAGCTGTTAAATGTCGGGTGTCACAGCGTTGACACTGTTTTGGGAAAACATTGTGTCATTATTTTTCAGTCACACCTTGTAGATTAAATGTCACAGATGGAAAGTTCGGGCGAGGATCTGTCAATAAGTATAACACAAATTTATCATTATTTGTGCCGACGTTTGGACAATATGTATTGTCATTATCAGTACCCGTGTACGGGCACTAGAGAAAATACAAACAATGCAATTATTTGAGTGCATGTGTGTATGAGGGAGTTGAGATAGTTTGTTTTACATTAGGAAAATAATTACATTCCTTACATTCATAGACAAAATTATGATAGCAAAATATAATAATTAATTATAATACACAAAAATATAATTCCTACTACAAAACATAATTATTACAATACTAAAATTTAAAATATTGGTAGTGCAATAAACCCTTAATTATACTTTATATAATAATGAAACTTTCAACTTGTGAACTTACTTGTCTTTTCTTGTCGAAAGCGTTTCGGCGTGGTGTTCGCCTTCGTCAGCTTTAAGAGAGACTGCCATTAATTTGTAATGGTTTTTACTTGGAAGGTATAGTGGTGGTGGTGTGTGGTGGAAGGGGATTGGCGCGGGGATCCAAATTATTGTTAGTTTTTTGTATAATTGTGTCAAAAAGTGTATGTGATTTATACTGTAATTGGTCGTTAAGTATGTTGTTTGGTTGTGTTGTGTGGTGTTTGTATATTTCATATTGTTCTTCTGTGTTAAGTTTTCGACCTTTGAGTAAGTAGTGTAATATTTCAAGATTAGTATCTATGTTGGTGTAGCTGTGGTTTTTTGTGTGTATGTGTGTGGCATAAGCGGAATGTATATTGTTGTTGGATAAAGCTTTTAGCTGTTCAGAGTAACGGGATAAAAAAGATCTTCCCGTCTGGCCTATGTAGAAACTATTGCAGTTATTACAATTTGACAGCAGAATTTGGTCTCATTATTTTTCAGTCACACCTTGTAGATTGAATTTTACCGATGGAAGGTTTGGGCAAGGATCTGTCAATAAGTATAACACAAATTTAACATTATTTGTGCCGACGTTTGGACAAAATTTATTGTAATTATCAGTACACATGTACGGGCACTAGAGAAAATACAAACACAACAATTATTTGAGTGCATGTGTGTTTTGTGTGTGTGTGTGTGGGGGGGGGGGGAGTTTAAGCAGTTTGTTTTACATCAGCAAAATATTTACATTCCTTACATATTGTTTAACTTCAATACATAGACGAAATTATGACAGTAAAATATAATAATTATAGTACATAATTCTACTACAAAACATAATTATTACAATACTAAAATTTAAAATAATGGTAATAAAATAAACCTTTAATTATGTTTATAAATAATTATAGATGCAGTAATCATCGAATGTATGTTGGAATTAGTACAGATAGCAATACATGTCTACATATGTCACAGTAAAATATATTATAGCTATATACAGAGTGTAAGGATGTTCAAAAAGTTAGTATTATTTTCCACCCGCTGGTGGCATTAAAAACACTATCCGTGAGAGAATTACATACAAAATAACAGAAATGCTAATGTTACAACCACAAAATTACAGTACACCAATCTATCATGTTACAATGGTTATTACCTAATATTTTTATTGTTGAAAAATAATATTTACAGAGTGCATAGTCTATAGACCGTAATATAGTTTGTTGTAGCTTTCGACAATCACACTCTCTCATCCTCTCACTATCTCCTCACTCCCTCACTCATTGTATACCTCTCCCTGTCACCCACTCACTCACTCTATCTCTCTCTATTTCTCACATTCAGACTGCAACACTTTCACCATCTCTCATTACACTCTCCCACTCCTTCACTTTCTCGCAGTCTGAAACACATAAACGTCACTCACGTTTAGTATCTTTCACTTTTTTAAAAATGCATATGACTGGAAAATGTTACGGAAAAGTCACCCAACATTTTTGGTTACATGCATGCTTTAATCAGAAGAGTAATGAAATGCAAATATTAGACAGGTCATGGGTATTTTGAATTACTTATGGACGATGTAACCAGAGGATAAAGGCACATCTGAGGCCATAATCATTTAAAGCAGACAATACAGGGAAATATCACAAAAGAAGCAAGAATATATGCCTGAAGATGTCTCTTGCAGGTACACACCTGTGACTTAGAAACACATTTGAACAACTCTGAATCATTTCACAAACGACAACATAGCGACAACTAATCAGACCGTCTCAAATGCTTGTGTCGAGCGTGACCAAACGTCATACCGCAAGGCGGCAGAGTAGTAAACATGGCGGCTGGTGACTCATAAAGATCGTTTTGCTATAAACTGACAAAGTTGCATTATGCTGGCAGTGCTCCTACTCTAATAGAACGGTAAATTGGTTTGATTAAATTCACTAACCCGCAACTATATTATTACCGGTAAATGTGCTTTAGGGAAACAACCAATCATGCTTTTCCGTGCACGTCTGTAAAATGTAAAACATCATTGTAAACAAAATTTGAATGATGTGGGCTTACAGCAACTTCACCACTATACATGTGTAGCACTTTGATAAGGACATATTACTAAGTGCAGAAAAGTATTTTGAACGGGTGTTGAAATAGTTTCTTTCGTTAGGATCTATAAAATAATTTTTTGCTATATGTGTATTTAATGAAGTAAGTCAACTTACGGAGCAAGGAAATTTTCTTCAACTTACTTTAATAAAAAAATTAATTAAAAAAACCTATTGTACAGTCGTGCACCCTAAATACACCACGGCTCTCGCTTTCGCTTGTTAAATGTGACAGGGAATGTAACATAGCGATATTCGTGATTATTCAGTTACGGTTGTAACATCGGAGCCTCGACTATCACAGCCCACACTCTCAAGGTCACACGACCGTTTTGAGGCCTAAAGTGCAACAACCGTTTGACCAATTATTTTGCGTTAATCGTTACATAAGATGGCGTCACTGATCGCTACATCTGAATCAGCACACTACGTGCCTTTGCCAGGTGGCATGAGACAATCTGTTAATGTCTGTAAACGATTGATATTGTAAGACAAAATCAAAATTAGAAATATTACGATTAGTTCTATAAAATCACATTAGAACCATTAGAACTGTAGCACATAGTACCAGTCACCATCGGTTTTAGTATAATTACTTATCGGAAGTAACAAATATCTACTTCGATGTAATTGTTCTTCAAATATCTATCAGTCTATTTATATTTATTTTTTATAATAATAATATAATAATGTTATTACATTAATATATATAATAATCTATTATATTTCTCTTATTTATAATCCTCTGATGATACTGATGTGATCAATGAAACGTGCGTCAGGAGAAAATACAATAATAATTTTACTTGCAGAAGTAGTTAAAAATTGAAGAACATTTATATTATAGTAAGTTTCAAGAAATGTTTAAGAGTTGCTACAAAAGTAATGATGTTTAATGTAATTATATTCAAAAAATTGTACAGTACATTTTAATTAGGCCTACTTACAGATGTCACCATCCTCAAGTCGACGTCAAAGAAACCGCATGCGGAGAATTGCAACTGTTTGCGTGACATCAGTTGCTTGGCAACCATCTGCAGCTTGATTTATGAAAAACACAATCCACGAATTACTTGTCGATTGTCTTGTATTTTATACAGGCCAATATCAGATTCTCGTTCATGTATGCTAAACGCGAACTAGGACATATATGAGCTAGTTATATCTTTAGAGTACTATCCAAAACATTGTTCAGTTTATAATAATAGTCTGTATGAGCAAAAAATATCAGTGGTTAAATAAAGCTCAAAAAGCATCACTACCTTAATATTTATCTTGACGTGATAAGAATCCGGAAAAAATACAGCTTATACTAACTACCAAGATACAATAGTATAAGTCTACTTTGCTTGCAGATACTCTGTTGATTTTCAAAGACGATGAAGTAAGCAGCGAATAAATTTAATTCAGTCTGTAAAATCTACAGAATGAGAATATCTACTGGTAAAACTGAAGTTATAATGTTTACGGCTTTGGAACCTATAAAATCATAATTAACAACAAACCAAATAGATCTAGTAGTACACAAGAGATGATTGGACTTCTGTTGAAAAATGTGTAAAAAATGGTAACTATAAAATTGTATAATATTAAAAGTACCAGAAAACCGATTACCAAAGGTAATTATTACAATACGTCAATACGTTTAAACCCCTGGAGAGAAGAAGTATGGGTGGAGGATTGCCAGACTATTATTTGAAAATTTGGAGACGGAACAGACTAGAGAATGAAATAGAAGAAGAACATAATGACGAATGAGACAATTCATCATTGTTGGCAATTCATCAAGAGATTTAATCATGGTTAAATCGTATACGTAGTTATGTGGTGAAATCATCAAGAAACTTTACTTTACTTAAAAAAGAAAATTATTTCTTGAGCTCTCAAAACATTGCAAAATAGGTAAGTATTTAATCACAATCCTAGATGTGCTCGTTTAAATTGTCAATGATCAGCCATTATAAAACTATAATTTTTTAAGAGAAAACTAAGAGTATTATTCCATGAATACAATTTGGAAGGGTACTGAGATTTTACAAACCAACGACAACTACTGTATGGCATCACTTATTGCAAATCAATGTCTTTTGTTCCTTATAAATATTAAAAGTCAAGAGTATTGTTTTTACGCTTGGCGAATACGTACCTCCTCGATAACATCGTCGGGCTGTTCTTCGTCCAACAGGTCGCAGACCAACAGCGCCGTCCTCTTTGACTGCAGCAACACAATAGTGGTTGTACGGGAGTAATAAAGTTGTCACTTAAGCACCACTTGATATGCACTATTAAATGCTGAAATGTGTAAACTGAACGCTATCTTACCTCACACTGTATCTTGTAAAATGTATCAGCCACTAAGAAAACGTACACGATAGTACTGGTAGCAAAGACCAAAGGAATTAGCTTCATGGACGTGTCCGTAAAGTCCGGATGAAATACGAGCAGACAAATTTTTATCGTTCTAAGAACCGCCGTAAAAACGATAAAGAAAATTTGTATCGAGAAATACTTGGCGATGACCTTGCATGAGGAATACAGCAAGAAATGTACTTGGTTGAATGTCTTTTATCTTATACACAGTCACATGGCTTACGCATGTAGTGAAGACAACAAATTTCTCCGCAACATCTTTTGCATGTTTTCAATAAATATCTTGTCGTCAGGAGGCGTGAGGTAAACTGGAACTTTGTTGTTCAGATAATCCAAGTGCCAGTTGACTGTCACTAGTTTGCCTTTGACAACAAACAACAGTGACAAAAGGTGAATACAACACCCAGTGAATGTGACATAGCAGAGTAAAAATCCAGTCACTTCGAGTTTTTTTATAAAAAGAAGCAAAATGACAGCAAAATACGCCTGAGAGATGAGTACCGCTAACCCAAACAAAATCAAAGCATACAGACTAAAGTTTGACGGGGTCTGCCTTTGAGTCAGGTTTAAGTCGTAAATTATTTTTTCTACTCGCTCTAGTCGCTTGAACAGTTTTAGATATACCTTTTTTTAGTAACAACGGGATTAATGCAGCGGAAATAATGAAACCAATGTTTGATAGATCGGACAATACGATAGTGAAACATATAATGTCCTTAAATTCATGAAAGTGATATATACTCATATGTATGAAAGATTTAACAGATGCTGACGTCAATACCAATGAATAAATAAGGTACAGTTTAGATATTGTCGGATCGGACACACGTCGATGAGGCAGAGTACCAGAAAGTCTGGCTAAGGTATGTATTGGTTGCAGATACTAAGCCGCCTTAGGAAACATGCTGCTGGGTTAGGATCGCTACGGAAACTACCACACTGACTCGTAATAACGATTTAAAAATTATTTTCATTATTTACTCTCCACCGAGTGACATTCACATTGCATTTGCGGTGCATACAATCAATTTTGTTGACAACCTACGTCGCGTCGTTGCTAAGCTTCAAGTGTTTGTCTTTCTGCTATCTTAGAAACCGAATAAACTGTCTGGACTGTAAAACTGTAATGGCAAAATATGAAGACTTTGTTCAAATCGTGTATTCTTCTTCTCGCTTTCGTTCTTGTGCTTTGTCTTATATTTTTCTTGTCCTTTTCCTTATTTATAAATTTTGTTCATTATTATCAATCGGTTATTTTTAAAACGTGAATATGTTCTATGTGTAGTATTTATGTATACAAACAAAATATTGGTTTAAAATGAAGAATGAGCTTGGCCGCATTAACGTTTTCTGAGTACTTTAACAACTGACGCTATTAATTTAGTGTTAACATCTTGTACACTAGCGTAATCTATAACAGATGTAAATTTTCTTGTATGGTGCATCTATCCAAAACTTGTCCTAAAATAAACAACCACTTTATCTGTAATGAACGTGTGTAATAATGAATATGCAAATATTTTATTATTAATATTACTATTTTTGTTGTTGTTATAATTTTCGTTGCTGTTGTTAGATCTCCAAGAGACCTTACGAGTATCTGTTTGTCATGGTTTGGAGATAAATTTCGTTGCAGTGTGTAATACAAAGTACACTGACAGGATTTCTAAGAGTTTATTTGTGTGGATGAAATGAACAGTTTCCTATTTTTAGTCGATTTTACTAGTGATCATATAAACGTTCCAAATAAAACAAAGTACGGAGCCCAAGGCTGTCTGTTACGTTCAGAAACTCCCTGTTGTAAGTTGTATTAATTGTTATTAATTTTGTTCTTTTATATGAGACGAATTTTAATTAAAGTGGTTTTACAATACATTTATATTTATTTACGGGCCAAAACATTTATGGAAGATTTAATTTTAAACTGTAATACAAAGCAGTTGGAAAGGAATAGAAGCGCATCTCTACTTGTCTCTCCAACGCATATCTCAAACCTCTTTCTCTTACCTGTGAGGTGGTAAACCATCCCTAAAAGCAACAGAGTAGCGCGCATGTGTGAGTGTAGAGTGCTAAAGATGTTTTTGGACGCTTCCGTTTTCCAAACTTAATCGCCATTTGTCTTTAATAACATTTTACTCATAGCTAGTCTTCTCCCTTTCAAAGCATTCGTATGGTATAGTGGAAAACAAAATACAATGTATCAATACCAATATAATCATAGTACCAATGAAGTCACTCATTTCCAGTTTTAATTAGCCACAAATACAGTTTGTAATCAACTTGTACAATAACCTAAGTTAAATTTATCCACACGCATTTATAATGTCAATAATAGAGTTCCAAACTAATTACGTATATCAAAATTACTACGATACACCACGATACTTCGAACCTCACTCTAATAAATCGCCACTTAAACCGCAGGCGCGGTTGAAGCCTCAGTTGCTGCTTATTTATAACCTGCAGGTGTCCAGACTAATGTTCCTTAAAAAGTACTTGAAAATTCTAGAGGACAATTGAGCGAGGCTTTGGCAGAAACACACACCTGCTCGGTTGGCCTGGAAACACGAAGAACGAGACTCTCCATTGTTCGAGACGTTTCGTCATGGCACTATTTTAAACATTTTAAACTAATACATTAAACATAGCAGTGTTTTAATGCATTGAAAATAGACACTGCAAGTGTTTCACTGGGAAATAAGAGATTTACATATCAATCCATCACCTTAATGGTGATTAGTTAGTAAGTGTTTAAAAAGGTTTGCATAGTAAGCTGGCGCATCGTCTTGCTGAAAAACAGCAAACCACATATATGGACTAGTAAAAGATGATAATACACATTAGGTATCATCTACACCTGAGGACGGGTACCATCTATGAGCTATCAGAGAACACCTACACATTGGATATCATTCATAGCGTTGCCTACTATGTCGTATAGCGTACACCATCTGTAGTCACAGCTCTTACAATGTAATTCCTTTTTCTGAACGATGTTTCTGATAAACTAAGTCATGAGTTTAATGTCTTAGTAAATATTTTTAGCCGCTCATGCGATAATGTAGACTCATTTGAGAATTCCACACAATTATGCCAAGAAGAGTCAGCTTCATAAATTTGTAGTACTCATTTCGCTTTCTCTGATACGTAGTGAGCAAATGTAATTTTAGTGATTGGGGCATTATCAGTTTATATTTTGTTTTATAAAAAAAGTTACTATTGTTATAATAATAAAGTTATATAGAATTACTGTATAAGAGGTTTAACATCACATTATTGTTATAACGTATTCATGGAAACATTATGAAAACGTTCTATTCTAAATATTTTAAATTCTAAGTCATGTGTAGCACTAAACAAATGCTACTCTACAAGATACTTTTATCAATGAAACAATTTTAGCTAATTTTTTCAGTGATAACTATTGATAATGATTATCAGAATAATAGCAGTAGCGGCTTCTACCGATGTTGTTAGGACATACAAGGAGCCGTAGCTGATATAACGTCTCCTCCTGTTAAGACATTATAACACAGGGAACCAGTTTAATTGCCCTTTGTCAATTAAACCGGCTGCCATTGTTAGTACTAATTACTTATCAACAAATTGGGAACCTGTAAAGATCAGGAGTTTGACTAAGGTTACGTAAATTTACTCACTCTTTTCTGTTTAGCAAAAACATCTCTTTATTACAGCTTCTAAAATAAAGATTCCAAAATAATACCTTTAATGATTCTTATTGTTATTAAATGAAAGATTCTGATAGATTCTGCATTTTATGCTCTTATTCTCTTTAAACTCTTACTATGATGAGCTCAAAACAATACAACTGTATATTACATAGAATACCACGGATCCGGGTTCTAATTCTTTTATATTTTAAAAATACTTTGACACTATGCAAATTATTTGAAGAATAGTTTGATTCAATTTTGAATTAATTATGTCTGTATCCAATCTTCAGATTACTCTTATCTCGTTACAGAAAGTATACATATTATTAAGTTATGATTTACATGATTTGTATGAGTCTTTATAAAATAAACTGTTTTTTACTCTGGGTTCTTAGAAAACAATATAACCACGGAAGTTATGCTTCCATGTCACCTGGGTATGATGTTGGTCCACAGCTGGTCCTCTTCATGGTCCTCTTCCGTAGGTTTTCCTGGATGATCTTAGTTGTAGTTTGTGTTCCTCCATTTCAGTGGTTGACTCTAAGTAGTTAGCGTAGTCATGAGGCTCGGATTCTGGCTATCTGGAGCTCATAGTGTTGTTGTTGTTGATTCACTCCGGTCGGTCGTGTTCACTTTTACATTTTGGTTTAAACTGCACTGATGTTACCTTATGATATGGTATGGAACATACCTTAACGATTAAACCATTTCATAAAGAGATGTGTCGGCTATGCCTTTGTTTTTATTTTATTTTATTTACATTTAAACTACGTAACTTTTGTTTTTACATTTCACTTCGTTTAACTACATGTGGGGCTTCTGTAACCACGAAACACTTATTCACGGATACCTAGTTTGGCAATATAGAAGTATTCGTCTTCACAACACATGACAAGGCTGTTGGATTGGCCGTGATTCAGAGGAGACTGTCGGTAAGGTTTTGTGGCCGCGTAGGGAGATTGGCGCAGTTCCCGCCGCGAGAAGAAATAGTTCGTACTTTTATTATTATTATTTACCTCTACTTGGCTACTATTAACCCTACTATAGCTTCTTTATTTAGTCAATATTTTATTTATTATTATCACGTTCTTTTTTACATAATTAGGATGGTTATTTTAATGAGCTCAACAACATTATGATTTGCATGTCCGTACTTGCGGTTGACTAGAAGGTACAGGTATTTTGTACAAAGGGGAGGGTGGATTATTTCTCACTTGTCATTTCAAACAAAAATATTTTTTTTTTTTGTGCTATTTAAATTGGCTTTAAATCATCACACTGATATAAAGGGAACCACCGTTTGCTGTAATCAGTACTTAAATATTTTAACTGGAATTTTGTAATCCTTCTATTCCAATGTTTTCAAATCCAGTGAATGTCTCTGTTTTTGCTTGTTAAAATCCGGAATTCCAAGCATAATTTCCTTTGCACACAACAGAACTAAAGCGTTTAGCCAACAGTGCCTTAGAGTTTTTAAAACCGTTTGATACTTTTTAGTGAATTTAAAAGGAAAGAATATTTCATTTTTAAAGTAGTCTTCTTAATGCAATAATCATTTTCAGACTCGTGATAGGTTCTGTGAAAGCACGTAGAGTGTAACTGATAATAAAAACTATAGGTAGTATATTATTGATCGGTATACCAACCAATCCTATTTCACTTTCGAGTTTCAGAGCATTTAATACGGGGCATAATTTAATTTTAATCTAAAATATCGGTATGGAGAGCCATACATGACTCCCTTGTTCTAAGATTTATATTTTAAATCATTTTCGAATCGAAATATTTCCATAAAAACTAAGTTACTTCTTTCTTCAGCCTTAAACACAGTACTGTGGTCACTAACGTATACCACCTCACGTTAACGGACTAGATTTTCACTGATGATGGCAGTCGATGGCACTGCCGAAACGTCTGGTTCTGCAAAATACATTGGACCACAGCCAAACAGCCCGGAAAGGAATTGTAACAACAAACTACTTCTTTGCTGCCGATAACATAGTACACATATAAAAAATTATCCCCTCCTCCTCCAACTATCATTTTCATTTATAGAAAATTATCCCCTCCCCTTCAACTACCCTTTTAATTTATATAAATTTCATCTACCTTTCCAGAGTGGATTATTATGTCTTTCTTTTCAGAATACTTTATTTATCAAAATTAAGTACTTTACTCTTGTTGAAAGATAAAACGTTGAAGGTAAACTACCCCTTTTCCTTAACCGATCTTCACCAAAATCAATAGGCCTTGAGTCCTCTACAAATCAGATACATATGCAAAAACTATTTGATTCTGTTTCAAATTTGCGGCAGTTACCGTTCGCCATAGAAACAATTCCACACACACACACACACACACACACACACACACACACACACACACACACACACACACACACACACACACACACACACACACACACACACACACACACACACACACACACACACACACACACACACACACACACACACACACACACACACACACACACACACACATTTCGGAAAATGACTTTTCTTCATGTTTTGAGGCTAGTACAATCAGAATCAGCCCTTATGTCGAACACGA
Organism: Magicicada septendecula; assembly: GCA_034769895.1. Classification (NCBI taxonomy): domain Eukaryota; kingdom Metazoa; phylum Arthropoda; class Insecta; order Hemiptera; family Cicadidae; genus Magicicada; species Magicicada septendecula. Next base: position 198,777,770 of record CM068375.1, on the reverse strand, counting down.
TTTTTTCGCCATCACCGTACTTCCATTCCCTTATGGAACATGGAAGTGAAAACCTATTGTAGTCTAAACATCGCACTGAAAACTACTCACAGGAATGTAACAAATTTTTAAATAAAAGAGAATTAGCGGTTATGATAAAAATATAATTCATCAGTGCACCTTAACTACATAAAATAATAATAATAATAATGACACATAGATTATAATAACACTATTTTGTTAACAGTATGCACTAAACAGTTAACAATACTCATCAGTGTTACCATAGGAGGTAAGATATGCTAAGCAGTTTCCAATTAATTGTTATCAGTAAAGTTATAAGATTGTAGAGAACCGTCTGGTTGGAGACGAACAATTTGAATAAACATGTGTACTGCAAACTGCATTTGAAAATCCTCCGTTGGTTTGGGATGGGCCAATTTAATCAGTCTCTCGATACCTGACTCCAACTGTTGAAGAATATTGTTACGACATCACAGAACAATCTACGTGGGTCAGCCAGTGGTGTTTAGGTTATCAGTACATGACACAACCGGCATGACTCCAGCAAAATTGGTGTTTGGGAGGGAGATTCGTCTTCCTGGGGACTTAATGTTCGGATCACCTGAGACTCAGTCCCAAGAGCCACAGAACTATTCCTCGCAATTAGAAAACCAACTGCGAGAAATGAATTGCTTGGTGAGGGGACGGCTCAAGATTGCCAGTGATAAAATGAAAACTCGGTATGACATTCGCACCAATAGTGTGGGTTTCCAAGAGGGAGATCAGGTCTGGTTGTTCAACCCAAAGCGCCGTCGTGGTCGTTCACCTAATCTTCAGTCTAACTGGAAAGGACCTTACACTGTGAAAAAAAGAATCAACGATGTTGTTTATCAGATTCAACAGGAAGGGCAGTGAAAGTTCAAGGTCGTCCACCTAGATCGCCTGGCTAAGTATACTACTTCAGAGACGGTTTGCCAGTTTGGGACGAACAGGCTTAAGGAGGGGGCAGTGTTACGACATCACAGAACAATCTACGTGTTTACCGAATGTTTTAGAGTGATCCGGAATGTAACGTGTGTGGCGTACGTGCTTGTTGACGCATTTTCTAGACTGAGACAGACTTCGCTCGGGCGCACGGACTGTGTCAAGACAGCAAGTAATTTCGTCGTAACTATACTGGCGCTATCGAATAATCTAGTCATTTGGGGCGTTATAAATACCAGTACTCAACGACGATCAGTTCAGTATTAGTGCGAGGTACTGACAGTGCAGTTCGAGAGTTATAGTAGCGATATTACTGTGCGCGTTCAAGTGGTTATTAGTTAAGTGTTGTGTTTTATAATCGGACGGTAATTGTAATACAATTGTGTTTAATTTTAGTGGACATTTTATTGCATGTGAACAATTTTTATTTGATTTGTTGTAGAGACTGTGTTGTTAATTACGACTGTTAACTGTGGAAATTAAAGCTGGTAATTAGAGACTTAATTGGTGTCTTGTATTTTTGTTTCCACTGTACCTACGACGATCGAGTAGACCGTCATAACAATATCTTAGAAACGCCGTCGTCTTACTCCCAATGGAGCACAGTACACATTGCGCAGATGGATGTCTCCTTACTGTAATTCCAGTGCTTTTATGGTATAACCGTACTCTGGTTCCTCTGATGAGGTTCTATCAATAAAACATTCCTACACCACACTTCTGACACCACTGTGACGACGTTGTTCTGATTGTTGTCTTTAAAACGGTCTTTTTTAGTATCAGTTTAAATAAACAAGACCACTCATATACAACAATTTTTGGTGCAAAGCTGTTGCCTGACATGTTGCAGGGGTATATGGAGAAGGTGTTACAACCGATTAAGGGTGCTTAGCGTTTTATAAGGCGTAATTATTCAAGGCTGAATCTATCAGGTAACTTCGGATCGATTGAAACTTACGAAATGATTATATAGTGATCAGAAACTGAATATGGAGAAATTTAAATTTTTTAAGAAACCGTTTGAGTACTTAGGGGACAACATAAACAATGGGGAACTATAGAAAATTGCTGTAAAGATTATGAGAAATTTTACAATTAAATTATTTTTTAAGCAAGCTAAATTTTCATGGAAGTCGAGTGTTCATTTCAAAAGCACTACAACCTGAGGTGCTGAAAGAACTGTGTGTTGGTCACTTACCCTCCTGCACACGTCAGTCTTTCGACGGGTTTGTACCCTCCCCGCATATACCCGTGGTGCGTGTGTTGCAGAGTCTCTCACAGGTATATGAGACTTACAGTTTAAAGCCGGGTCCAAACGGCATAGTTGAGGAGAGCTTATGCTAAGTAGGATACCTCTCGCTGGTTTGCAAGGGGTAGGCAGGGCCTTGCGAGGGGGAGGATCGTATCTAAATCAGATGACCTTGGTGGGAATCGAAGCGCCACTACGGCACGACCGCACCATTGGACACTTGGGTATGACAAAAATGAAGGCAATGGTTCAAAGCTTTTGTTATTGGAAGAATACAGACAGCAACATAGAGAACTTAGTTAGAAAGTATGGAAAGAATAGTTATGAAAAGAAGAATGAACCAACCGAAGTATACGCTCATCCATGGAAACACACCATTGGTTCCGTATAGACTTCTTTGATCCTAAACTTTTTACACATTGCTCACGTCTTTAAAAATGCCTTTAAGTAACTTCTACAAAGGGGACTACTTGGTAATAGTGTATTCAAAATTTGCCAATATTAGTTGCACTGACAATGTAGTCCAGTTCGGTTCCATATAGACTTCTTTGATCCTAAACTTCTTAATCATTGTTCACGCCTTTAAAAATGCCTTTAAGTAACTTCTAAAAAGAGGAATACTTGGGAATAGTGTATTCAAATTTGCCAATATTAGTTGCACTGACAATGTAGTCCAGTTCGGTTCCGTATAGACTTCTTTGATCCTAAACTTCTTAATCATTGTTCACGCCTTTAAAAATGCCTTTAAGTAACTTCTAAAAAGAGGAATACTTGGGAATAGTGTATTCAAATTTGCCAATATTAGTTGCACTGACAATGTAGTCCAGTTCGGTTCCGTATAGACTTCTTTGATCCTAAACTTTTTAATCGTTGTTCACGCCTTTAAAAATGCCTTTCAGTAACTTCTACAAAGAGGACTACTTGGGAATAGTGTATTCAAAATTTGCCAATATTAGTTGCACTGACAATGTAGTCCAGTTGCAAGAGCAAGCGTTTAAGAAAATGCAATTTTTCACAAAACTTGTACGTCATTCCACCGTTTTGTAATAGGGAGGCTTAAGGCTTGCACAAGCAGTGAAGAGTCTTACTGTGGTGAAGGGCTCAGTGCTATGGTAAAAGAACTGGGGAACTAGCATACAAGAGTGGGCTTCTGATCTGATCTTAGCTGCGACAGACGCCAAACTTGCACGTTATCTCGATTTGCTTACAAATCGATGTTTGGAAGAGACATACACGGAAAAGGTTGAATGTGATTGTAGATGTAGAATAGATACGGAATTTGGTGAAAAGAAGCCAAGTTTAAATTACAAAAGGAGGTGCATGCTAGAAATTATTCATAAAAGAACAAATAGAGCTAGGTAGTATAAATGCAAAGTAAGGGAATGTGATGTTTGGAGCCCATACGGAGATCACATTAGATCACGGATTAACCTGGACAATTCAGGCTGATTAGATTCTTCCATCATAATATGCGTTGTTATATATGTTATTTTAAATCAGATGTTCTCTATATTTTACACTTTTATTTAACTATAATAATGATGTTATTTTCGAATACGTGGTTAACATAATTTTATTATTTGTTTACGTACACTTATAGTTATACATAACAAAGTACAAGAATAAAATACAATTACTCTAATTTTTTTCATTAATATATAATAATATATTTAAATTGTTATTTGTTTGCAACTTCCTTCAGTCTTCTGTCAATTCTGTCGCTAGATGCGTTCCTTTTTACACACTTACTTCTATTTTCAACGTGAAATGTATAATATGAATAGGCCTCTGTGGGTGTGTATGTGTGTGTGTGTAAATATTTTTACCGACTGTAACTAAATGTTACGAGTTTGTAATTATATATTGCCTTTTGTACTTGTATACAAAGTGATTGACCAAGCTCTGTGAATTGACCAATCACATCACTCAGAATTGAGTTTAATGGAATCTAGGCTATTGGACCCTTACAGAGCAGACTGTTATCGTCAGCTTCGTGTTTAAGGAAATTAGATGCTTACACACGATATGATTATTTGGTGTCCGATATTGTAAGTTGTTGTAAATACATTTACTATTTGGATTTTATCCACTGACATATTTAAAAAGAATTTTGATACATATTGGTGTTTTTAAAATGTTAAATGTCTTCATGTGTTACAACATGTGTTATAAATACATTGCAATTTATAAATACCTATGTGCAGCTAAGTCTTCTTGAATAGCCAGGTTTTCCAGTATGAGTACTTAGTGCTTTGAGCCTGGATGTTTAATACCAGGATGTTATGTGGTGATGCTAACGTAGGTTTTTGATTTGAAAAATTTGCACTCCCCTCCAACAGTATCATACGCTTTATAAGTTTTCTATTCATAAATAACGTTTATTTTTCTGATGTCACTATAGACAACAGTTTTAATATGCGACTTCGGAACTAGAGAATTATAATTTTATAATCTAAGTGTTGAGAGTATATCCATTTTTTAACATTTCGGCTTATAAACTGCATTAAATACTCAACGACACCATTCAGATGTTACAAGTTTAAAACTATACGTAAAGTGCATAATCTAAATTGTTATATTCCGCTCCGTAGTTAGAATTCCAGACGTGAGAAAATTAAAAATGAAGTTATTAAGAACAGAATGAATGTGGAAAATTCAATTGTTGATTTTATCGAAACAAAAAATTACAGTGGTATGGACACACGAAAAGAATGGAACGTGGAAGATTGCCATGGAGGGTTACAGAATGGACCCCACCAGGAAGAAGAAAATGAGGAAGGCCACTTGTCACCTGGATAGAGAAATTCAGACTACATTGAGGTAACGAGAAATTAAAGATCTTTGAATGGAAAAGCAGCAGTAAAAGATGAAAATTCAATCTATTCTGTAATTTATGGATCCGGAAAATGTTTAAACATTGTACAGCCGAAATAACAATCACAGTTAGGATTCCAACAGCGAAATGGATAACATTACTTTTGCCCTACAAAACTCTAGCAAAGTAGATAATGTAACAGACCGCCTTGGGCATTGTATTTAATTTCGCATCAGACTACAGAACAAAGTGTTGTTGGTCAAGAGAAAGCATACAAAAATGGGCTGTGTTGCGTGGGAGCATTCTGCCTAAAATTACTGGCAGGATGTTACAGTATATGGTATGGCAATACCAAAATTAAGGTGTGGCAGGATGGCAATGTATCGTATTAGGTCAATTCATATGTTATTTAATAGTAAGCCTATATTGTACTGCATTGTTTACTTTTAAGTGTCTAATAGTTGTAATGTATCCTACACGAAAATTACTGTTGTTTCTATTATTGAGATTATTGTTGTAGGCTGTCCGGTGCTGCGCTCTAGTGGGACGACTGTAGTAAACTCTAGAGGGAGTTTACACGGCCTCGGTCAGCACAAACACGTGATTGAATACGACGTTGTGTGAAAGGATCATAGTTGTCATATTATTTTGTGTTGTTTTGTGTAGTTTTATGTATTGAACAATTCAGTTTATTTCTAAATTGTTTAGTACTGAATAAGATAAGTCTGATCACTGCCACACAAGGTGAGTTTCTTAAATTGCCTTTTAGATAAAGCATAGGTAATATCTGTTTGGGAAGAAGTCAACATCAAGTTGGATTAAAGAAGTCAAAAAGGATTTAGAAAAATAATAATATAAACTCAAAAGAAGCAATTGAAATGGAAGTTTTCGGGCAAAAGTGTTAAAAATGGAAGGAGTCTAGGGTGGGAGAGAGAAAAACGCTGGTTCAAAGTCGACTGAAGGCAGGAAGACACAGTGAAAAGATGAAAGAATATTGGAGAAAAAGAAAAGAACAAAGAATAAAGAATTGAAATTGGCATGTGATTCTTAGATGGCCGATACAAAAAAAGCATAAGTAAATAATTTTCATGCAATCGGTGATTAATTCTGGTAACCTACAGAAAAGAGGCAGTCCGCTGACTTTAACCAACGATTGTAACTAATGTTATTACATCTTTATTATTTATAAAATGCACTGTCATCCCTACAAAAATGTCTATAAGAGACGTAACGTTTGTAGCTAACTTATTCACAAAACGTTTTTGTTACAAGTGTAACAGTAATGGACAGCAAGAAGGCTTTCCTTACACTGCTGTATAAGGTATTAACTGACTAGAGTAAACATTTTATGTTTAAAAGAGAATTGTAACAAGACTTAAAAAATGTTGTAGGCATTGTAAACCTTTGCAGCGTTTAAGTTATTGAAGTTTAGGAAGCTAGCTGAGTAACCAAATTACCAATACCATTTTTATTTCGAATCACTGAAATATGCCCTGACAACGATAGGTAAAACTCGATTGTTGACAGGAAAGAAGTTTTATTAATGTACTACACCAGTTGTTATAATTCTTTTTTGTGTAGTTGGAAGCTGTGTGAAGTTAAACTTTACCTGCCCATCTTATCTGATGTAGATTAGTTTTGGAGTGTAGGCCTGCTTCAATTAATGCCGTTGTAAGCTTGTGTCACTACGAAAAGATGTATGTACTTTGATGTATGTAAATTTTTGCTGAATAAGTTTACATTATAAAGAAAAGACGAAATATATTTTACATAAATCTCTAGGAAATATAGTTATATCCTAAATGATTATATTTTTACGGATTAAATGACTTTAAAATCAAAGACATATTAATCTGCAAGGGGCTAGAGACAACACACTGGTTTGTAGCTAGCGTTACTTTGTCGATTTTCTTCAGCGACAATTGGAATATTCACCTGCTGACAGTAAATATTGCTTTTTAAAATGAGAGCAAAACAGACTCATAATAACACGAACAGTTGTTAATAAAATGTCCATATTTATTCAGCACCTTTATGTATGGATTATTTTAAAACTTCATCTACACTTTCAGTCAGCTGTCTCCATTATCGTTGTCAAGTAACCGTGAAAACTTTACATGAATTCTTGACAGATTAAATGAATGTCACGCTCACTATGGTTCCATACATTTACACAACAACCGCTGAAAATGTTGGAATAGACGACTGACTGTCTGTCTTCATTTTAAATTTACTTGAAAAATATTATCTTCTGTCTCACGATTTCATTCCAGTGAGGTAGGCTAACAGTTGGTGGACGGGAGTGAGGGAGAGAGGAAAAGAAAAAATGGAGAGATCTATAAAGAACGAGAAAAAGCGAGAGCGAGATCATAGCGCAAGCACACACACACACACACACACACACACACACACACACACACACACACACACACACACACACACACACACACACACACACACACACACACACACACACACACACACACACACACACACACACATCACCATTCCCATAGTCATTATACTCGTGGATATATATGGAGCGTTATTGAAGTAACCTCAGCAGGACATTTATACCACTTACGTATCGGCGTGTATAGATTATTAGTAGATTCAATGAAGCCAGAAGTAACTGCCATACCTCGGAATTCTCTGCAACAGAAAGAATTGACAGGAAACGTTTTGTATTGTCTCCTACACATTGTCTAGATAAAAGTTAAAACAAACGTATTGGGTGGTATCACCCCTAAAGTGTGAAAACAACACTTAAATATCGGAATATTTTATTTTAGTAAACGGTCTTGAAAAAGTTTATGAAATTGTGTACAATTATGTATTCAGGTTGCTGGGTAAGAATTTAGGGCCAGCTGTATTACATAGTATCCAAGGGAGAATAAAAGAGAAATTTGAAAGGGATGAAATGTATAAAATAACGATATTTAGACAATTTTTCTTCTTACGATTTTCGGAAACTAATTTTAAGTGAAATAAGAAGTATGGTGTCCATACGTTCATTGGTATATTACGTAGTACGGCGTTGAAGTCACCCCAACATTTTGGAAATTTCTTTTGTATCAAACTGTTTGCAATAAATTGTTTAAAATTAAATAGTTAACGTTATTGAGGTCACTGATTAAGAAAGTAAGGTCAAAAATATTTGAAAACACAGGTAAATCAAAATGGCCAATTTAAAGAGGGGTTTGAAATTTACAATATCAGTATATTTTAATTCACTTTTTTATGATAGTGATATACAAAAAACAAGGTAAAAGAAAAAGTTAAGACTCAAAAATAAATCATTTGAGAATATAGTTTAATGCCTTTATTAATACAATATCTTATTATTTTATAAGTGACCCAAGGTACAACGCTTTCCTTAGATAAGTACAGTGCCTACTTGTGTAGTTAGAAGTTCAGGCAAGTTTGCCACCATATTTAAGCAATCATATCTCGTAAATTGTCGTAAAAAAGTTAAAAATTTTATTTGCTAATACGCCTTATTTTATATGTCTGCCTTCATTTTTTAATTTCATTATTTTACCCAAATATTTCAGTTATATCAGTAAATTAACCAAACATTCACAGTCTATTATTTTAAAAATTAATTGTTAAAGAAAATCTTAAATGTCTAAGAGTGGTGGAGATAATGTGAGTTAACGATACCTGTTAATATTTTTCTCTTAATTTTTATTTAACAGAAAATTACAGCACGAAAATTGCAAATTTTTCAAAAAATGTAAGATATGCACACAATTTCTTGATCATAACTTCGTTATTTTACTAACATTACAATAAAATACTTGGGTACTAGAGGATACTTGAGTGCGGCCTTTGCAGAAACACGCACCTGCTCGGCTAGCCGGGAAACGTGTTGAAGGACGCTCTCCATTGTCCGAGAATGCTCCGTCGTTACACTGCCCCCTCCTTAAGCCTCTTCGTCCCGAATTGGCAAACCGTTTCTGAAGTAATACTTGGCCAGGCGCTGTCCTTCCCGTTGAATCCGATAAACAACATGGTTGATTCCCTTTTTCACAGTGTAAGGTCATTCCCAGTTAGTTTGAAGTTTAGGTGAACGACGGCGTTTTCGGTTGTACAACCAAACCTGATCTTCTTGGAAACACACTATTGCTGCGAATGACATACCGAGTTTTCATTTTATCACTGGCTGTCTTCAGCAATCCTTTTATCAAGTGATTGATTTCTTGCAGTTGGTTTTCTAAATGCGAGGAATAGTTCTGTGGTTCTTGGGACTGAGTCTCAGATGATCCGAACATCAAGTCCCCAGAAAGACAAATTTCAAGCCCTAATATCAATTTTGCTGGAGTCATATGCCACCATATGTGTGTGGTATTGCTTTAGCAATTTCGCACTTAAGAGATTCAGTATAGTTCAAATTAAGAGGTAATTTAAAAGCACTATGAGCAGTTATTCCTCCTTATAAAAGGGTAGCAGCAATCCCAGAAGACGCTGTAGCTAAAGCAATTGTTTTATTACTTCTCACTTTTGCTAATAGTAAATTAATTAAAAATGTCTTCCCAGTCCCACCCGGTGCATCTAGAAAATATGACTGCCCTTCGGATGATTCTATGCTATTCATAATTTCAAGATAGATACTAAACTGTTCTTGTGTTAATAATGCCTTGTTATTTCTTACCACTTGTTCCAATTTTTCCGAGTTGTAGTTCATTTCCCTTAAATAATCAATATTGTCAAAGAATTCTTCATTTCTTGTAGGCTGTGGTAAACTGTACTGTTTTAAACCGCTTGCTCCCAACGCCATCACAGCATCCTCGATCGATATCAAACATCTGTTATATATTTCGTTCGTAAATCCTTGAACCCCATCTTGAACTGCCATTTCTACTTCATGCCTAAAATCTTCACTTAAACTATCTTTATGTTTTTCCCAAAGATTTAAAGGGTCGGAACATGACAAAACACCAACATCACTACAAACACTTGCCGCATTTTATACGGTGATTCACACAAAGCAGCTTCTTGTAAAGTATCATCCCAGTGTCCATCGCTTTCTAACAAACCTAAAGCTTTGCAAGCTGATTGAAATGTTTGATGAACTACACCGTTAACTGTTTTAAGGTATTCAAAAGATGTTGGACCTCGAACTACGTGTAGTAACAACCTTAGGTGATAGCATTCAACGTTGTTTGGATGTACCGTATATACTCTTCGTAGGGCTGTGTCTTTCTTTATCCCTGGCCAATTCTCAACATTTACGCCTCGCTTTCTCCTTTCAAACCGCCTATTATCTTTCCAAACGTATTAAGATGGAACTTCTGAGTACAGCAGAGTCTTGGCGAATTCATCTCTTTGGCACAACTCGAAGAATGCTAAAAGTGTTGTTTGAGGAGGGTTATTAACTCTCTGAGCTAAATTATCTGAGGTGAAATAAACACGTTGGCCATTTTCTAGATGTACAGCAAGATAAAAAACAATAGGATATCGTTCATGAATTGGAAAACCAAGTATTCTCCAAACTGCTTCAGAACTACTGATATAACGGCCGCTTTCATATAGACTGACTTCATTTATTTCGTCAGTTTTATTGTGTAGGCGTTTTGTCGTGTACTGATGACCTATACGCCATGAGGAATAGTGGTATACGGAAGTCCCAGTCTGATTGATTCTCGTTAACAACCTTTAAAAGATCATGCTCAAGTATCCTATTGAACATTTCAACCATTCCGTCCGACTGAGGATAGAGAGGCGTTGTCCTGGTCTTTAGAATTCCAAGTAGATGGCATAATTCTTTAAACACTCCTGACTCGAATTACCCCTTTAATCCGTATGGATATCCATAGGGATTCCATAACGGAAACAGAAGATGAGAACTACCGTCTTTGCCACAGTGATAACCTCCTGATTTGGAATTGCGTAAGCTTTCATCCACTTAGTAAAATAGTCACCTATAACCATGATGTAACGGTTTCCATTGTCAGTAACTAGGAAAGGTCCAGCAATGTCTACAGCAATTCTCTCAAATGACAGTCCAAGTTTATACTGTCTCATTCCCCCCCCCACTTCTGGATTGCTTCCAGCACATATTTCACATGTCCGACACCATTTCTCTACGTCGTGGCAAAGATAAACCCAATAGAATAGCTTCCGTATTTTGTCAAGGGTTTGTTAATTTCAAAATGACCCCAGATGCTCCATCATGTATCTAGTTCAAAACAGACTGCACATTTCTTCGGGGAACTATCAGCTGCATGACCACTGGTAGTCCATCTGCACTTTCCCAAGCCCTTTTCGGCAATTCGTTTTCCAAAGTAAGAGATTCTGATTGTACCCAGTAGCCCTTCAGCATTTCGGAACAATGGCAGACATCTTGCCAATCCGGGCGTCGGCCTTCCTCTTTTGCTGTCAAGATCGGTCCAATGTCTTCATCAGTCATCTATTCTTGTCAAACATCTTGTGTCATGCAGCCGTCTGCCTGCAAATCTACAATGATGGAGCATGAGTTTCGTTCTTCCTTTTTGCGGGAATGTCGGCAGTCCTCCGAGCACGGTCATCGAGATAAGCTATCTGCTTTACCATGAAGGCGCCCTCGTCTATGTTGTACCTTGAAGTTGTATTCTTGCAGACGTTTGAACCACCGCCTTGCCAACTGCCCTTCCGGATTTTTAAATCTCAAGAACCACGAAAGCGCGGTATGGTCGGTGCGTAGTGAAAACTCTCTCCCATAGATGTATTTATGAAAGTGGTCCAAACCTCGGATGATAGCCAGCAGCTCTTTCTTTGTAACGTAGTAATTTCTCTCTGATTTAGAAAGCCTCTTACTGTAATACGCTATTACTTGTTCTTCACCGTTCTGCACTTGAGACAGAACTTCTCCTAGACCAGTATTGCTTGCATCTGTATATACGATTTACTTCCCTTCGAAAGCTGGGAAAGCAAGAATTGGCTGCAAACGTAATGCAGTTTTCGAAGCCCCGAATGTTTTATCACATTCTCTCGACACTGGAAGTTTCGTTTATTTTCCGTTAGCTCATGTAGTATAATCGTTAGGTAGGTTTTTTATCGTAGCGAACCCTTTTACAAAACGTCTGTAATGTAAGCATAACTCCAGGAAACTTTAAAATTCATGTTTGTTCTTTGGAACTTAAAAGTTTCTTACTGTTTCTGCTTTCCTGAGATCCATACTAACACCCGCTGCCGAAACCAGATGGCCTAGATACTGTATTCCTTCTAGAATAGTAAACACTTCTTCAGGCTGAGATACCAGTTGGACACCAAGAATTCTAGTTGGAACCTCATTAAGATTTTCTAAATGGTCTTTGAAAGTCGTCCCGATGACTGTGACATCGTCTGAACAAACAATGCAATTTTCCGCGTCAGGCCTCGAAGGGCCAACAATCTTTTAAATGATGCTGGTGCATTACAAATTTTAAATAGCATAACTTTAAATTGAAATAGGCGACTTAGAGTAAGGAAAACAGTGTTTTTATTGTCTTCTTGGTGAAGACCCACTAGCCAGTGTACACGTCGAGTATATCGTCAACGCGAGGTAATATATAGCAATCTTTCTTTGTCACGTGGTTCAGCATCCGGTAGTCTACACAGAAATGTTATCACCGTCCTTCTTCGCTACCAGAACTACCGGAGAAGACCAAACACTTGACGAAGACTCGATTATTCCTTCTGTCAACATATCCTGTACTAACCGAGACATTTCCTCTTGCTTAGCTAATGGAGGTCTTCGAGGAGTTTAGCATAACGGTGTTGCATCCGCGGTACTGATTCAATGTTGTACAAGAGAAGTTCTTCCCAGTGAAAGCCCCGAACTGCAAAAGAATCTTTAAATTCATGTAAAAACTTTCTGAGTTCTTTTACCTCACCACTTGAGAGATCGTTAGAAGATCTGTTCACCAGTTCCTGAAGTTCGCTAATGATTTGGAAGTGTCGGAAGCGCCGGATCTTTGTTGCGTCCTTATGGCTACCCAGGACACATGAGATATTTTAGCTTTGTGCGTATTGCTTTATAAGGTGATAGCTTAGTCCAAACTATACGCCACTCTAATAGGTACATTTCCGGTTTCGTCAGGTTATACTAAACTTCTGGCAATTAGTACGCCCAGAGTACTGACTACCTTGGGTTCGAATATAGAGCACTGGTTGCCCCTAGTACCTACGTCAGTTCTAGCTATGATAATCTTTTCGGAGTTTGGCTGGACAGTTACGGCTACTTGATTTATCACGTCCATCGATTTTTCTGATTTATTTATTGTGGAGAGCATTACCTCTTGTTTTCCGATTCTCAAAACATTGTTTTTGAAGTCGACTATAAAACCATACGCGTTCATAATGTCCACACCAAGAATTGCTACATACACAATGTCTGCAACAAGTATTTGATAATCAAACTGTAGTTTACCAAGGCGTATCCGTTTCGCCACTTTTCGAAACACACTTACAGGTTGTCCAATAGCTGTTCGAAAGCTGCAAGAGCACCAGATTGGTTTGAGATTTTCACCATATCAGAGCGCACAATTTTCACCACATATTGTGCCTACGTCATCTATTATCGAGGTTGGTCTTTCTTGAATTAATCTGGTAACAACCAAGCTCCCGGTATTTTTATGAAGTTAGAAATTGCGTATTGTCTAGGGGCTTCGTTCCTCCAGTTAGTCAGCACACGCCCCGTTGTACCCATTACTGCTCGTTTCCCTGCTGCTGAACTCTATCCCGAAAATCTCGTTATAGATGTCTACGTTTCCCACATATTTGTACTTTATTCCCGTATTTTTTACATTATTGATCGCCGACCGTTGAGTCTCTGTTCCTTGTCATTCCTCTTCATCGTCTGTGTCGTCGCAGTCTTTAGCGCGCACTGTATGACTTGCCCAACCAGACGCTGGCTTTGCGGCCTCAAATTGAAATCATGTACCAGCGCGTCCGCATTATTCTGGTGTCCTGGCATTCTTAACACTTGGTGTGGTTCCTTATCTCGGACACCATCAGTAAATGTCTGTATCGCTAGCCTCGTTGGAAAATCTGGTGCTTCAGGATAGCCCAGTCTAATTAGTCTGTCGATACTCGCTTCAAACTCTTGAAACGTCTCCCCGCCATGATGTCGCCTTTCTCTCATCTGAGTGCAGTACACATTTATGTTTATCACCATACTGTAATTCTAGAGCTTTTATCAATTCCGCATAGGTGTTCTATGACCTGGCTGTCAGGTGGTACTTTGTGTAGTAACTCTCCGTTAGGTCCTTTTAATGCGAGAACGAGTGAAACTGCCTTCTCTTTATCTGTCCAATTATTTGTGCATGTGGCGGTTTGAAATTTCCTAAAGTACGTCCCCCAGTGTGGTTCCGTCAAAGGTTGGAGCCTTGACATAAACTGCCCCAACTAGAGGCAAAGTGACTTTCTCTATTGTCTTTTCTGTCTTTACCATTATTGGTATACTCTGTTCAGGAAATTATTTTGAAGCGGAAGGTTTTCATGAATAGCTCGACTTCATTACTAAATTGTTCTCTTATGTTTGAAGTTGAGTGTTTTACAGTTGCTACATCCTCCTCTACTTCACATATTTTATTAGACATCGATTCTTCTGCGTCAGATATTCTAGTAATTTCGTTATTAAGCTTACCTCGTAACAGACCCAACTCTGCAGCGGTTTGTTCTTGAATCTGCTTTTGCTCCTGTATCAACGCTTTGATGTCTTCTATTTCACGCATCCGTTCCTCGAACAACAGCGCTTCTTGCCGTTCCTCTGCTTTTATCTTTCCTGTATGCAATTTTTCATCATGTCATTCTTCTGGTTCTTCCGCCTCTTGTCGGCGTCTTTTCTTTGTCTCTTCTGTTTCTTGTCGTCGTTCTGCTTTATGTTGTTCCTGTGTTTTTTGTAGCAGCACTTGAAAAGCTTCCATCATCTGTCTGGTATCCATGTTTACAGATGAATTACAAATTGCGCTAGTCTTGTACAAAGTGTCTACTGTTTCCACTGATAACGGTTTTATCCCACTTCTGACACCACTGTTACGACAGTCTCATTGATCATATGGTACAGTGGAAAACAAAATACAGACACCAATGAAGTCACTAATAACCAGCTTCAATTAATCGCAAATAACAATTTGTAATCAACTCGTATAATAATTTAAACTTAAATTTGTCCACACTAAATAATAATGTCAACTAATAGAGTCCAGTACAGTAATCACTTTTCACTGATAACCACTTGTGACGCACTGAGTAAATCGCCAACGTAAAACTGGAACTCTAAGCGGCAGCTGTTGCCTATTGATAGCCTGCAGGGTCCAGACTAATGGTTCTTAGCGAGTCCTCTAAAACTCTAGAAGATGCTTGAGTGCGGTCTTGGAAGAAACACGCACTTGCTGGGCTAGTCGGGAAACGTGCAGAACAACACTCTCCATTGTTCAATAACGTTGCGTAATTGCGTAAATTATATTGATTTTTAGGGGTTATTTATATTTTTACTTTCTACCCATCGAGGAGGAGAGGGAGAATCCCACTGAGGAAGGGCAGCCAAATCTTTACTTTTAACTGTTCTCTAGAGACTATGTAAAAGTTATTATAAAAGGTTCCACGTCAATTTGTTTTATCGCAAAGAATTCCAAGGTAAAATACTTCATTGACTCGACTAAGTAGTAAAACCGCGAATAATTGTTGTAATATCTTGAAAATTTTATGTAAAGTTTTTTTATATTTCATCTCCCAGGGAGATAAATGTTACTGCTTTTGTTCCCGTGATAAAGATTAAACACCGCGTGTAAACATTTCAGAAAGAAATTTAATCATCTGAAGCAGTCTTTCTGAAAATTCTGGCAAACTTTTAATATCTCTTATACTATACACTACACTGGCTGTCAGTTATACAGAGTATAAATTAAAAAGTGCCCTCACAATAGATATTCGGATTTTATGTATCAATATAAGAATATAAACTTAGGTCCGGACACGTCTTGTTCCGTCTGGTCGCCATTTTGTTTTTTAAGGAAAACTTTATATCTCAAGAAGGTTTTGAGATCTCTTACTGCAGTTTAGTACAAATATTTACATTAATGTTCTTTAGTACGCGTAAATAAAGTAAAGTAAGGCCATTTTGTGATCTCAATTTTCAAAACAGCGCTACGTTAACTTTTTTAACTAACAGGTCTATAAAATTTTAATTTTATCAGATTATAGTTTATTAAGTAAAATGTTAAGAAATTTATTGTGAACTCAACAGCATCTTGTTTGTTCAAATCGAATAAACAAGTTTTGGCAAAAAACGGCCTATCCGTAAATTCTTACAACACGAAAATTTTTTTGTAACTAACTCTGACATATCCAGTATAGGAAAATTTTATTTAAATTTAGTGCTACTTTGTTATTTAGATTAGTAACAATGACTTATAGCAAAGTAAAGGAGAATTTTTAATGAAATTAAAAAGTTTTAACAAATGTAACCACAACTATTTACACATCGTAATTTGAATTGCAAGATTTTAAATTATTTGGAATTAATAAAAACCGGTAATGACATGTTTTGATTTGGTATAAATCTGTTCACTTTATAATAAAGCAAGTTTAACTAAATAATATCGTCAGTTACCTTTATTAAAGACAATCTGTAATTTTAGTTCATCGCGTTTCTTTACTCATTGTTTATCACGTAATTGTTGAGAATGATTAAATAGAACTTCGTCAGATATACATGAACTTTGTAATGGTACATATCTTCACCTAACAAAAATGAAGAAAACATGACAAGATAATTTGTTTAATCATTAATACTAATATAAAAAAGGGATGAGTCAGAGATTAAAGGAATGGGTAACTCAAAATAATTACACGATCAGACATATCCAAGTAGTCAGAACAGTGACCTCTAATAATAAAGAAGTAACAAACAAACAAACCAAAATGTTAAATACAGTAATACATGGCGATTTAACCTGAATAGCCCAATAGATGGTAAGTGAGAGAGTAGAACCAGCTCCATAAACCAAGAATAATATAAATAATGACAACTGTAAGTGAACTAGAACTAGCCACCACACTACCACAAGAGGGTAGTAATAATAAGAATAATAATGAACAAAGAATTAGCATGGAAGTGTGAAAGTATAATCAGCCACAACACCAAGGAAGTGACATGTAAACAATGGCGAAATAAAGTGAGCCCAGAAAGAATACAAAACTAATGTTAAACCAATGAAAAAGACTAACTAATGAAAATTGTATATGATAATAATAAATGTAAGACAGACAAGTTAAAAATATTAATTGTTAAGGACTTGAGATATAGAAGGGTACACTAACCCAAACAAATAGAGTGAACTAGGACAAATCACATTAGCATGACACAAACATATCATGTATAGTCAAACCACACAGAGTGAGAGATTATAAATTGTAAGGAGGATGAACATTTTAAAATAAATGTAAGAAAGAGAGTTTTGAATAAGCAATACACTAATCTTTACCCACCAATAACCCCAAAACAAGATTGAGTGCAAAGTGTTAGTGTTAATATCCCTAAGTGAGAATAAACCCCATTAAAAACTGATAAACACGGATAAAACCGTAATCAAAGTTTACAAGTGTATAAACTAGGTTATAAGTTATAAATGAGTGAGATCTGATAATGGTCAAACGCAGGAAGGACTGTGATAGTTGAGAGGCCAATTTATAAAAAAGACAAATTCTCTTTCACAATATTATAACTAAATGATAAAACTCTCACTATCACTGAAGGTATTTTCAAGGATTGATAAAATAAAAAAAAGTAACTTTGTAAACAATGAATGACCAAATGATAACCTATGTATACACCAACGACACTGTCACAATTCAACACCACAATATTTAATTTATAGTAAACCTTGTTTAATTTTAATGATCACGTACTTTAAATGATATGTTCTAATTTTGTTATCTTGTTAGATAAACCTCTGTTTCGTACTTAAAAGAACCCTATAGGCAGATTTATTTTGTAAAATAATGACAGCTATTTTGATGTCTTGCAGCTAATATAAACATTGTACTGCCAACCCAGCGATCCGCTGATTGAGGGGAGTTGAACGGTCCTATACTGCCCATGTTACATTGTCAAAATTTAGGTACACATTTCTTAGGTTAGGTTAAAGTTAGAGACTTGAAATTTTGTATGGTGCTTGTTGTATACGTTGACAAACTATAGTGAACCAATTATTTAAATATGGTAATAAATAAGTCGATAACAATTTTTTTCTTCCGGTAACTTTAAAAAAAAAAAAATTAAGAGTTCATATTTTTTTTCTAGTATGTTTTTCACGGAAATACAATAATTGGTTCACTGTAGTTGTTGGGTAGTCTGACTGACAGTCCTTTAAAATTTGAAGTTAATATCTTTAATAGTTTTTGAGATAATGGTACCTAAAGTTGAAAAAAATAAGTTTTCGGAAAAAGCAAAAAAACAAAAATTATTACCTTTATTTGCCATTTATTACAATTTACATGTACTTAAAATGCTCCTGGGTTATAATACTTTTGTTTATCTTCATCTAAGAGCAATCTCTTCCTTCTTTTTTGAATTCTAGACTCCTTGGTCATCTCCTTTGCAGCTTGTTCAGCTTTCCGCAATCTCTCTGCATCAGCATTCCTCAAGGGAGCTACAGTGTTTGCTCCGTAGTCTGTGAATTGTAATTCCTTAAACACTTTTAATCTTCCAATATTCCCATCATTGAACGTTAGTAAGGAATCATAGACACCTAACTCAAGGGTATTTCTCCCTACAAATGTATTTTTAGGTATCCTGCTCCACATTACGTTGTTGAAAGACTCATTTACATTTTGAGTCTTGCCGTGCAGACATTTTTTGAGAAGTTCAGGTTTAGACAGAGCTTGGAAGGTGGGCTTTATGGCTTCCATTACTGCTGGTGGGATGGAGTGTTTATGGAAGTAAGGCTTATTTTCAGCCTGGGCTAGCCTATACTTACACCAGGTGTCTGGCGGAGGTGGACACAGTTGATGTCTTGGCTCTACATCGGTTGAGAGCCGGTGAAAGAAAGTAGCCCATACAGCTCTTTTCATGTTATCTAAGCTATTTACATTGACTCGAATGGCATTGCCATAGTATGACTGCAATTCATCTATGATTTGTCTGTCAATCGCCAGGGCCCCTTTATGGGTTTACCATCTGATAATAAATTACCACCTAATTGCTATTTTAGCTTACGTAAACGGTAACCCATCCTCTTCTGTACGTGACCGATGCATTCCAGTTTTTCAACTTCCTTTTCCCCATAGGGCTTTCTTTCTGAAACTGCAAAAAATGCTTTTGAGTCACCATCCCCCAAAAATTTAACATATCTTACACCTCGAGTAGCCACAGATCGCTGACACACAGTAACTGCAGAGACAGTCTCCATACCGCCACTCGAGCCATCATAATTCTTTACACAGTGTGGCTGGTGAGCAGTTTTCTTGTTTTCATCAAACTTGCTTTTTTCACAGCCACTGCAGTATTTACTTAATACTTCTACATCCAGTATCGACACTACTTACAGTACAACATCCATTTTTTGAAACAAAACCTCTCTTCTGCCATGTACCGTCGAAGGCAATGGCAATGTTTGTGGACATGTCGTTTTTTTCAACTGCTTCTAAAGTTGCCTTTTTCATTGACTCATCAGCTACAGTCAGAACTGATTCCCTCAAAACAGTAGTACATTTACTAACTGCAGTGCTTGGTGCTGGTAAGTTCAGCATACCGCACAGCATTTTACCTGCCTCAGCGCCTTTACCAATACATCTTAGACCATAAAAGAGCCTACAATTTATTTTCAAACAATGTATTTTCCTTACATTTATCTGATGTCCAAAATGTGGTACTGAAATCACAATCTGGTTGTAAACATTCAAGAACAAGCAAATAGGCTAGGCCATTTCTTTGGTCAATATCTTGTGCGAGATTTACTTCCCCTCCACATATTTTGCATGCAAGAAACTGATTTACCATTGAAGACAAAACGTGTAATGATAAAATAATGTTTGTATTTGTTCCAGTAAAATCGTTATACTGCAAAATGTTTGGCTCAAGTTTTTTCTTTGAAGCACTAGGCGGAGTAGCAGTATTATCAATTGAGGTTGTATTATTTGTACTGTTAGTAGGCCGATTGAATTTTATGTACATAATACCAGTAAACTTTCGTTTCTTACACCATTTTTTTGTTCTTGGCATGTTGAAAACACAATAAAAGACAATAAACCACTTAACAACACAAGAACTAACCTCTTACCACCAGACTTTGTTTTGTTACACAGCTGTTTTAGAATGAGTAAGCTGTAACATTAGAAAGATTGAAACAGGATTCCCAACATTTGTGCTTCAAATATATGACTAATTTCTAATAATATACTTATAATAATGTGTATATAGCTATACATATAATATATATAATATATATATATAATATATATATAATATATAATAATGTATATAGCTAAACGAATGTATGTATATGTGTAGCGTGTAGCGTATATATATGCGTTGTATTAAAAATAATAAAAAAATACTTAGAATTGTCATAAACTTATAAAAAATGTACCAACTTGTTCAGAAAATGTCAAATAATATTTTGAGATAATAAAAAAAAATTATGAAATTTTGACCCACTTGGCTGTTCAACTCCCCTTGAGCGAATATTGCCGAGGCTAAAATCATTGTATAAATTATTAATTTTATGAAGCGTTAACAAAAAATAACCAGTCAAAAGCCTAATAAAAGAGTGTGTACCGATAACAACTGTCCATTATTTACTTGTAAAGAATATTATGCATGTTTTGTTTACTAGCAGTGGGTCAACATAACCAACGTTATCTCAAGTTGGCAACACGTTTCCCCCACTCAGATGAGAATCAGTAACAAGCCAGACGGGGAGCGATTCGAATTTACAATAGTGCAATATCAAACTATACAAATAAAAACTTTTAATTGTTTTCACGAAAAACAATTTGGCGCCTATCCGGGATTACGAAGGAGTGAGAAGGGACAGGTAAGGTACACAGGCTACCAGACGCTTCCGAACGACACCATTTACGTTCGCAAAGCACATTACTAAAACTTCCAATTCTAAAACTAATAGACCGACACACGACCAGCTTTCTACAACTTTCAAACTGCAATTGGAAGAATGCACAGCAACTTTAGGCAGAACACTTCCCCAACCAAAATTTGCCGAATGAGAAAATGTTTGTTAAACTGCATAATGGGATAAAAGAAACTTTTTGTTGCCGCTAGTGGCTGATCACGGTGGATCTTTTATAAGGAGAAGGACAACGTATTGACCAGAACCTTGGGGACCGAAGTATTGGGAAAATCTTGAAGTAAGTACAAGAATTGCTATTTTGAAGGTGTTGGTCGTGCAACTGTATTTGCGATTTTACAAAACAACAATTAAAACCATACCATCTATAAAGAGTACAAGCCCTTGAAGAAGGTGACTATGAAGACAGACAGGCATTTTTTTTTACTTTTCTACACAAAATAGCAGTTGAACGGCAGTTATTTGGTCTCTGTCATGTTTCCTGACAAAACAAGTTTTACATAAAATGCAATTAATAATGTCCATAATAATTATTACTGAACAGAAGGAAACTCACCACATATTGGAGTCTAAATTCTAGCAGTTCTTTTCTGTCAGTGTCTGGGCAGGTATCGTCGGTGACTTTTAATTGGTCCAGATTTTTTCCTGCCAAGACTTAATGGCCAGAATTCGGAATTATCTGCAATTTGTTTTAAACATTATTTATCGAACTACATTCGTTAGGTTACAGTAGCCACAAGTAATCAAATGGTTGGTATGCATAATGGTGCCCAGCACACTTTACTCACATTGTAGGTTGCTTTTTTGTGTGAATGTTATGATGGATGAGAGGTGAACCTGGATGAGCCTAATATATTAGCTGACCTAAATCAAATACATATTTATCTATGGGCCACCTTATAACCACAGTGCAATTAACTGTAGTTCCAAATATTGAGAATTTTTAGCAGAGAATTGTTGAAAGTTACCAGTATATAAGAAATACGCTAGGAGTTTTTGAACGAGTGAGAAGATCTTTCCCCTGTTGAAAACAGTAGATGGCACTTTAAACATTTATTATGAATTCTAAAACAGTAGGCTGTTTTCGCCTTAATTTAATTATTTGTTATTAGATTTAAAATAAACAAGGTATTATTATGTTCACAATAAAGTGCTTAACATTTTATGTAATAAACCATAATTTGATAAAACAAAAATTTACTAGGCTATTATTGATCAAATTGTAACCCCTCTTTAACTTTGACTTGTAAAAAAAAATTTGTTTTTGAATTTTTTTTTTTTTTTTTTTTTAAAGAGGGGCCACAAGATAATTAAAACTAGGCCAAAGCCTAGCAAAGCCAAAAATGCGCTGGACCCAGTGAGACGGGACTTGCAATTAAAACTCACAAAATTAACAACCAATAAAACCTTTTTATTATAACTAAACTCATTATATCTCCTTCGAAATGGTTACTTACAAAATCAATAAATATAAAATTTATTTTCTATATTCCCCTTAAAAATGTTAATTGAAAATTATTAATAAATATAAAATTTATATTTTCTGCTTTTAAAAAATATTATTTGAAATTAGTAAATATAAAATCTATATTCTCCCTTTTAAAAATGTCATTTGAAATTAATAAATATAAAATCTATATTTTATATTCTCCTTTTAAAAATGGTATTTGAAAATAAATTGATATAAAATCTATGTTTTATATTCTCCTTTTAGCCCTATATCTAACCCCCAAAATATACACACGAATATACAATACATATCTAACCCCCCAAAAATACACACGAATATACAATACATATACACGTTCCACAACACAGGACAATTATAACATCTATCATTAAATCTTGCCACACCCTTTTCCACCCCATGAGGTACATAATTAACAATTTATAAATATCCATATTAGGTCTTAATACCTAATATGTGTATAACATATTATATGTGTATCATAGATTATGTTTGCAACACCAGTGGCCCCAGGACATACTAAATTCAAGAGTTGGCATAGTGCCTGATACTATTATAAAGTGCTCCCACATTGAGCACTTAGACTTGGAGTAATTATAATTAGAATACAGTGAACACCCAAGTGATCATAATCAATTAAAAGAATTTAAATATTGATAAATTTTGTTAAGTCTTGAAAACAGTAACGTGTCATAAAGCCTTATAACCTTTTTAAAATTAATTTGGCCCAAAGGCCGACATGTTCCTAGGCAAGATAGTGCATAACTCAACCTGTCCCAAGATCATGTTCAACTCTGCATGAAAATCCACCTATACAGGATTAAACTGGTGTCCTGACTTAACTACCAAAGAAACTTCTATCCCTATATGATCCAAACTGAATTTAAAAATGAGAAATTAAAGCATAAAATGAAAACTAAATTTAACCAGTGAAATTACATGTTGATTGAATGAATTAGTAGCACTAAAGTAACCCTTATACTGAAAATAAGAAGGAAATTTACACGTCTGAATGGTAAGCAGCCACAGATACATGTCAACCTCTGGGCTCACAATTTATACAAACAGATTTACAAAATGTACAAAAGATTCCCCCCCCCCAAGTCCACGCACTATTCTGTCCCGTTAACCGGGGACCCAATTAAAATGTTTAAAGATTAAAGTCATAGATGTAGTGTGACCCTATGTCCACTGGTTCTAGTGGGTTACATCACACTGTGTAAAAATAATATGGATTGGTGTCACCTTATATATTGCATGGTGTGAAGCGGTGGTCTCCTGGTCTACATGATAGGGTGTTTGTGGCTCGTCCTCGCTATTCTCCTCCGGCAGATGAAGTTGAGAGAGAGTCTAGATGTTAATTGTTCAGGATGGAGCTGTTCCTCGACTTCCGGCGAGGATCCCTGTTTATACAAATATTATCAGCGATAAGTTCTCAAAACTAATTCCCCCAGAAACCTCACACGCACCAAAATCCATATATAATATTAAACACAGCTTTAGGCCTACTTAAAATGATAGTTTTACACACTTTGCAACGGTTATACGGCCACATGGCCCTATCTTGAAAACATTAATTTTGTTAAATTTCATATTATAACTTTACCCCTGTGGGTTAACATAATTCAATTACGGTTATATAATTATTCAGTTTGTTATACAATTAATAAAATTTACACATAGTCTTATTTGCCACGTGGTGTGAGAGGTTACTTGATTACATCTATTTCTGTACTTATTAAACAAATACCTTTTTGCATTTACATTATTCTCAATTCTGGTGCCTAAGTTACGACTTCTGAAATTAATATAGTATTACTATAATTACCAATAAAAATTACATTTAAATTACTCAAAAGTACGCATTTCACAACTCACCACGTGGCGTGAGGTTAACTGATTTTATACATATTGTAATAAAAGGAGATTTTACGTCTTAGATAAATATAGCCTCACTTCAGGTTCGTCAATTTGTAACCAGATTTTTCGTTACGTACAATGTTATTATGAATAGGTTACTTGTATTAATGTAGTGTGCACTTAAATTACACCACCCGTTGGAAGTGTCAACTTGTAAATAGATAAATAATGTAGCGACTAACTCGCACTGGAGTCGTCAATGTGTTATGTAGGACGGCGAATGGTTTTGTATATTGCCGCTTGTTCCCACTATACCGCACGCTTCCGTGACGTCACTCACCGTTGCCAATTGTCGTGTCCGCTGCAATCTGTGAATTTTATTTCCTAAATGTAACAGCAATAATAACGAGACACAAATACCATCAAACATATATCCTTACAGGAATCCTTTATTCGGAAAAAACACTGGTTAACTGTTTTAATAAATTTGAACAGGATAATCGCAATTGTAGCACAAATTATAAGTCTTCTCTTTACCAGTTGGCAGCAGTAGCCAAACATTCAGTATTTCTTCGAGACCAAAATAATGCTCTTGTTAACGTTTTTAATAAAATATAAATTATCTCAGGGCGTATATGGTTCGGGGATTACAAATAAACAAAATATGACTCTATAAATCAAAATACAAGTTTTACAATTAAAGGATATCACAATGTTAAAGTGTAACGTGCACACCGGCAGTTGTATAGTTGTTATCAGTTTTAAAAGGTTATGTCCAGTTCAGGCTTTAATAATTATTATGTAAATTAAAAGTTCCTGTTGTGTTTGAAAAGGTGTTAATCTTAAATAGTGTTATTAGTGATTGTTCTTAGTGTTTGTGTGATATGGTGTCTGTAGTTTAGTTGATTACTACTTAAAAGTCGTGTATACAAATGTGGGTGTTGAAGTACAATATAATGAGATGTCAAAATCACCAAATCCTCTTCTTGTATTCTTCCTGGTTGAAGATAGGGCCCACGTACACGTCAGGTCTTCTTCCTCGGCCTACGTCCACTTCAGATCTTCTTCCTGGTTCTTGTATCTTCTATTCCATGTAATGGGTATTCTTCTGTTATTGCAAAAAGTTCGTGTAGTGTACCTCTAACTGTATTTATCTGTTTGTATAGTTTTTTCACAATTTATAACATATAATGTAAGATGTTTTAAAACGCGTCTATCCGCTAAGATCGTTGTCAAAGAAGTCTTATTTTATTTATCCGAAATTTCTGGTTGCTAAGGGTAAACTTGGAATCAGGTTGGCTAATTCGGATATACATTGTCATATACTTTCATTATTTCAAAGTCTAAAATTTGTTCAAAATCTTTAAATTAACATAACTTTTCTATACTGAATGGGAATTTAAAACCATTATCAGCATTATTTTGATCTTCACATTTGTTATATTTAGACACTAAACATGCCTACTTTTACTTAGGAACTATAGATGTTACAATTTTGTTATTTGAAATTTTCTTAAATAACTTGATATGTGTTATTTTGTTTCTATATTCCTTGTATACATTATCACCTATAAATACATCTACCCTTTCACATTTGTTTTACAAAATTTCTAACATTATTATTCAAAATTTACTAAAGTTTGTTTCACCTGGCCTATGTACTGGTATTATTTTCATCACCATGTTTTAAAATCTTTAACAATTATATTAACTTTTAACACTCATCAAAATTGTTTAACATATAACGTTATTTTAACAACACAAAAGATATATTATTCTGATAGTTAAATTCATGCCCACATGGCTATGATTTTATCAAATCCTTGTACAAATAACTGTTTTCTACTCAAACTGTATAAGTGTTTGACACTTAACAAAACATCTTTATATAGTCCATTCTGTTTTGTCAATCAATTTACCATGGTTTAACACCAGTTCTATGGTTATATTTGTTAACACAACATAAAAAAAAATGGAATTAATATCATTAAATTGACATTCCTTTAAACTAACTCTATCACCTGCTACATACAAAAAACACAACACAATACTATGATATAAAACAATGTGCTTAAACATAATAACATGCACATTTATCAAACAAATTCTACACTAATTAATTGGTCTTTTGTCAGTTAATTTACTAATTACTCTGACACTGTCTATGTTACATTTACTGTTTATATGGGTTTCAACATCTGTATACTTACTGATGTCTGACTTACAAAAATTACAATAAAGTGAACACTGTTGCTCCACCTCACCACACAGTTCTAATAATCTTGTTACATTTACTGTTTATATGGGTTTCACTCTTGTTATAAATGTTATTGTGGCCAAGTTATAATTTGTTGTTTACTGGACAATCTTATGAACTCTATATGTTACAATTATTTGTATGGTTTATGTATCTATAATAAGGTGTATTTATATTTTCATTACATCAATTAACTTAATTATTTACTAATATTTCTTTTACATAATGTTACATGTTTGGGTCTGTTATCCCTCAATTTGTATTTTGATTATCTAGATATTATGATACATTAAATGAAACCATTTGTTTCTTTATAGTACTGGTTCATAAGCCGTTTGTCTTTATAATTCTTTATTTGGTCAATACTGAAAATTCATGTCATAATTGGGGTTGAAGGTATTTTGCATCACTTAGCCTAAATCATTAATTTGGGTACGGTCAGTTCCCTTACTAGTCAGTCTAAAATGGTTAGTCATTCCTCTTCACTATCATCTGGGAAGATATTGTTCTTCTTGTTAGCTTCTTGACCAAAGTCTTCATTAAATCAGGTACGATATTAGTTGTTCCAAATGTCATGTTACATACTACCCTGCCACCAAATTTGATAATTTTAATAAAATATTGTTTTTGTTGAAATTATCAATTATATTATCTTTAACATTATCATTTGTTATTCTTATTATGATCTGGTATACTTGTCTTTAATTATAAGTGTTCTATCCCTGGAACATGTTACTTCCCTAACAAATTAATCACCATATATTCTGGAATCAGTCGGGGGGCTCTCTTGACCTAATACCCCGCTGTCCTTACAATACATAATACATAAATAATATCGATTGCTGGATCTATCTCGTCAGTCAATCACATTTAATAATCACTAGTCTACTCACGACTAAAATAAAATAAAATAATATAATATATTCTTGGGATTGTTCACTCAGTCTAACTTCTCAGATCTAAATATTTCTTTCCATTGATTCCTTCAGATGTTTATTTTCTTGTGGCGATATTAATAACATTTTTTATTTTCAATTGGTACTATCTTCTTTCCTTCTTTATCAGTACTGCTTAATCTTCATTTTTTCATTCACTATCTTCATTTAAATTAAAACATAACAAGTATCTGTATCTATAGTTGTTGTGGATTCTCTCACAATCATGATAGGTTATTTGTAGTAAATTCGTTTCTAGTCTTGTCTCATTTTCATCGTCGACTGTCTACACATGTCCTTTCTTATTCATTTTATAGCACTATGGTTTCTTCTAATTTATGGATGTTGCATCCTTCTTTTATATTCCAATAATAAGTTTATAATTATATGTAATAAGAGGTGCTTATTTTGTTTAGAATTTGGAAATTTATTCCCAGTTGTTTATCTGCTTGATTCATAATAACATTATCAAACTGTACTGTAAGTTGTCCTTACTATTTATTGGAATTCTGAGATATTCAAATTTGTTTATTTGGCTTCATTTAAAATTATATTCTGGATTATCAAAGTTGGTAAGATGAGCTTACTATATTCTTTCAATTTTGTGGTATTGTAATAATAAATTCTTCAATTCCAAATTAATTCTCATAAATAATTAGTTGTAAGTTGTTCTTACTGTTTGTTTGGAATTTTGTTGGTTTTATAATAATAAATTCTTCAATTTCAAATTAATTCTCATAAATAATTAGTTGTAAGTTGTTCTTACTATTTCTTTAGAATTTTGGTGGTTTTATAATAATAAATTCTTCAATTCCAAATTAATTTTCATAAATAATTAGTTGTAAGTTGTTCTTACTATTTGTTTGGAATATTGTTGGTTTTATAATAATAAATTCTTCAATTCCAAATTAATTCTCATAAATAATTAGTTGTAAGTTGTTCTTACTATTTGTTTGGAATTTTGTTGGTTTTATAATAATAAATTCTTCAGTTCCATGTTAATTCTCGTAAATAATTAGTTGTAAGTTGTTCTTACTATTTCTTTAGAATTTTGGTGGTATTATAACTTTGTTTATTAGGTTCACAATACATTTTTAAGGAAACTTGTTAATGATACTTGTTTTCTTATTGACTTGTTTTGCCTTCCAGTGGCTCCGATTAATATTATATTTTGAATTGGTAAAGTTGGTAAGATGGCCTTACAAATTTTTGAATTTTGATATATTCATTGTTGTCGATTAACGACACGTTTGCGCCCGTATCTATCATGCATCTTGTCTCTAGTCCATTCACTTGGGCGATGATATAAACGATCTCATTATTTGAATTATTTTGCGTTATCGTGTCTTCGTTCAGTAGTTCTTCTCTAACATTTTTAAAGAAATGATTGTGCACTATTGTCAACGTATCGTCAGTCGTTTTGTCTCGTCCTAGTAAGTACCCAAATTGCCGGTTCAGTGATGGGACCTGGTGGATTTTCACTGCCGCAGTCCGTTTAAATCAGGGCTGATCTCCTCAGTCCTGTTGTCTGATTGATTGGGTCTGTCTCTGCTCTGCGACTATTGTACCTCAATGGCGTTATTATTGAACGTCACTGAGTTTCGGTTATTTCTGTTGTCGTCGCAGCTTCTACGTCGCCGATGTTCATCGTGGTAGTGCTGGTTACTCTCCTCCTGAAAACTTCTTCCACGGTTCCCAATATAATTTGCTCGTCCCTGGTACCAACGTCTTCCCACGTCTCTATCGTCCACGCTTACATAATTCACTTGTCTTCGATATGTTTGATTTTGATGGTTATTATTGCCGTTATTATTATGCCTATACCGGTTATCGTAGTTGCTGTTATACCCTCGGTTGTTCTGGTACTGGTGTTCTCTGTCGTTGGCACGCTGGTATCCATTATTGTTATTATTTGTAGGAGGGCTACGGTAATAGTGGTTGTTGTTATTGTTGTTATTATTCGCATTATTTCGTGGATAGTTGTTAGTGTTATTCTGGTTTTGGTAACCGCGCTGATAGTGGTTACCGTTGTTGTTATAACTATTGTTTGGTCGTTGCCCATTGTTTTCATATGGGGCGTCGCGGCGACCATTATTTCTATTTATGTCATCGTTCCTTCGTCTATACTGGAGGAAGTTCTTCTCCGGTTCCATCTCCGCTAATAAGGTTGACATCTCCTCGATGGTTTGTATACGTCCATTTATTCGGCCTCTTGTAATTTCGCCACCATAGTGGTAAGCTAATAGCCGCACTAAACATTCTGTAGGAATTGCAGGCTCTAAATGTCTGGCTATAATTTTTGCCAAGAAAATATGCGGTTGGAGTTTGCTTGCCGTGTAGGTCATATCGGCCCAATCCTATGTCACTCCTTATCATGTGTTGCGTGGCATCAGACCAATATTTAGATTTGAACTGCTTTTTAAACCCTTGGAAGTTCTGTATACTCGGCCGCATCGCCGTCCACCAATTGTCATATACTTTTCGGAACATTTCGTCCAGCATGCTCCTTATCACAAACCATCTGTCTTCTCCGGTTTTGGCTATCTTCTCTTCGACTCGTTCTAAGAATAGCATAGGGTTTCTTCTATAGTTTTGAAAATCGATCACTTCTCGATTTTCCTCGCATGTCGTATGGGTACCGGTACATTGTCTGTTTTTTAGGGAATTGATTTCATCTCTATGTGCCGTTGTTTGGTCTTGTACTCGATTGAGACTGGTACTCATACCTTCTAATCTCTCTCCCATCACTGCTTGGTTGGTTCTTATATTTTCAACTCGTCCATTCGTTTCTTCCCGGACGCTCAGTATCTCTTGGTTCATCCGCTCACACTTTTCCTTGGTCTCGGATTCTACCCTTTTAATTTCAGTCACCGGTTCTTCCAGCCTCTTGTCCCATTCTTCCTGCAATTGCCGGTTATTAATTTCCATCTTGTTATTTCATTCTTCTTTTAATGATTCTTTGTGTTCGTCTAGTTTTTTCATGGTCTCTTGGTAATTTTCCTTCAATTCTTCCCTCAATGCTTTATTATTTGCGTCTATTTTCTCCTCCATTTTACTGCTATTCTCTTTCAATTCTCGGCTCAATTCCTCCTTGGTTTGTTTATTATCACTCTTTATTTCCTCCATCTTCTTACCCAAGTCTTCCTTCAATTTTTCTAAATTCTGATTACTCTTCTCCGTAGACTGTTTACTGTCCTTTTTTAATTCCTCCTTCAATTTTTCTAAGTTCTTATTACTCTTCTCGCTTAATTCTTCCATTTTTTCTTCCGTTCTCTTACTACTCTCCTCCATTTTCTTACTGAAATCTTCCTTCATTTCGTCCTTTAGTTTCTTATTACTCTCCTCCGTTTTCTTACTCAAATCTTCCGTTAGTTTCTTCCCAGTTTCCTGCATTAATTCCATCATACGTCTAATCATTTCTTGCGTCTTCTCGCTTTTTGTTTGTGTGGGTTCTTCTGGTTGTTTCTCCGGATCCTTCCTTGTTATAATTTCTATTTCCTCAACCGGTGTCGCTTCTTTGTCTTCCATGTTTAACTCGTCTACCTTCTCGGTTTCGGCCGCTCTTTTGCGTGATACTTCTCGCTTCCTCATCTTGTCTATTTTTGTTTATTTATCTATAAATTATAATTTAATTTATATTAAACTACACGCCTCACACGTTGGTGCGCCAATTTGTAATAAAACGAGATTTTACGTCTTAGTTAAATATAGCCTCACTTCAGGTTCGTCAATTTGTAACCAGATTTTTCGTTACGTACAATGTTATTATGAATAGGTTACTTGTATTAATGTAGTGTGCACTTAAATTACACCACCCGTTGGAAGTGTCAACTTGTAAATAGATAAATAATGTAGCGACTAACTCGCACTGGAGTCGTCAATGTGTTATGTAGGACGGCGAATGGTTTTGTATATTGCCGCTTGTTCCCACTATACCGCACGCTTCCGTGACGTCACTCACCGTTGCCAATTGTCGTGTCCGCTGCAATCTGTGAATTTTATTTCCTAAATGTAACAGCAATAATAACGAGACACAAATACCATCAAACATATATCCTTACAGGAATCCTTTATTCGGAAAAAACACTGGTTAACTGTTTTAATAAATTTGAACAGGATAATCGCAATTGTAGCACAAATTATAAGTCTTCTCTTTACCAGTTGGCAGCAGTAGCCAAACATTCAGTATTTCTTCAAGACCAAAATAATGCTCTTGTTAACATTTTTAATTAAATATAAATTATCTCAGGGCGTATATGGTTCGGGGATTACAAATAAACAAAATATGACTCTATAAATCAAAATACAAGTTTTACAATTAAAGGATATCACAATGTTAAAGTGTAACGTGCACACCGGCAGTTGTATAGTTGTTATCAGTTTTAAAAGGTTATGTCCAGTTCAGGCTTTAATAATTATTATGTAAATTAAAAGTTCCTGTTGTGTTTGAAAAGGTGTTAATCTTAAATAGTGTTATTAGTGATTGTTCTTAGTGTTTGTGTGATATGGTGTCTGTAGTTTAGTTGATTACTACTTAAAAGTCGTGTATACAAATGTGGGTGTTGAAGTACAATATAATGAGATGTCAAAATCACCAAATCCTCTTCTTGTATTCTTCCTGGTTGAAGATAGGGCCCACGTACACGTCAGGTCTTCTTCCTCGGCCTACGTCCACTTCAGATCTTCTTCCTGGTTCTTGTATCTTCTATTCCATGTAATGGGTATTCTTCTGTTATTGCAAAAAGTTCGTGTAGTGTACCTCTAACTGTATTTATCTGTTTGTATAGTTTTTTCACAATTTATAACATATAATGTAAGACGTTTTAAAAACGCGTCTATCCGTTAAGATCGTTGTCAAAGAAGTCTTATTTTATTTATCCGAAATTTCTGGTTGCTAAGGGTAAACTTGGAATCAGGTTGGCTAATTCGGATATACATTGTCATATACTTTCATTATTTCAAAGTCTAAAATTTGTTCAAAATCTTTAAATTAACATAACTTTTCTATACTGAATGGGAATTTAAAACCATTATCAGCATTATTTTGATCTTCACATTTGTTATATTTAGACACTAAACATGCCTACTTTTACTTAGGAACTATAGACGTTACAATTTGTTATTTGAAATTTTCTTAAATAACTTGATATGTGTTATTTTGTTTCTATATTCCTTGTATACATTATCACCTATAAATACATCTACCCTTTCACATTTGTTTTACAAAATTTCTAACATTATTATTCAAAATTTACTAAAGTTTGTTTCACCTGGCCTATGTACTGGTATTATTTTCATCACCATGTTTTAAAATCTTTAACAATTAAATTAACTTTTAACACTCATCAAAATTGTTTAACATATAACGTTATTTTAACAACACAAAAGATATATTATTCTGATAGTTAAATTCATGCCCACATGGCTATGATTTTATCAAATCCTTGTACAAATAACTGTTTTCTACTCAAACTGTATAAGTGTTTGACACTTAACAAAACATCTTTATATAGTCCATTCTGTTTTGTCAATCAATTTACCATGGTTTAACACCAGTTCTATGGTTATATTTGTTAACACAACATAAAAAAAAATGGAATTAATATCATTAAATTGACATTCCTTTAAACTAACTCTATCACCTGCTACATACAAAAAACACAACACAATACTATGATATAAAACAATGTGCTTAAACATAATAACATGCACATTTATCAAACAAATTCTACACTAATTAATTGGTCTTTTGTCAGTTAATTTACTAATTACTCTGACACTGTCTATGTTACATTTACTGCTTATATGGGTTTCAACATCTGTATACTTACTGATGTCTGACTTACAAAAATTACAATAAAGTGAACACTGTTGCTCCACCTCACCACACAGTTCTAATAATCTTGTTACATTTACTGTTTATATGGGTTTCACTCTTGTTATAAATGTTATTGTGGCCAAGTTATAATTTGTTGTTTACTGGACAATCTTATGAACTCTATATGTTACAATTATTTGTATGGTTTATGTATCTATAATAAGGTGTATTTATATTTTCATTACATCAATTAACTTAATTATTTACTAATATTTCTTCTACATAATGTTACATGTTTGGGTCTATTATCCCTCAATTTGTATTTTGATTATCTAGATATTATGATACATTAAATGAAACCATTTGTTTCTTTATAGTACTGGTTCATAAGCCGTCTGTCTTTATAATTCTTTATTTGGTCAATACTGAAAATTCATGTCATAATTGGGGTTGAAGGTATTTTGCATCACTTAGCCTAAATCATTAATTTGGGTACGGTCAGTTCCCTTACTAGTCAGTCTAAAATGGTTAGTCATTCCTCTTCACTATCATCTGGGAAGATATTGTTCTTCTTGTTAGCTTCTTGACCAAAGTCTTCATTAAATCAGGTACGATATTAGTTGTTCCAAATGTCATGTTACAATATGTGGACTTATTAAACAAATTCCTTTCGTATAACTTTAAATTAATGTATATAAGCATATTGCCGTAACTTACCGCAGATCTGTATTAGTTTAGCCTGCCATAGATGAAGATGGTACAACTAAAAGCTCCTTTCTGTCGGAGAAGAAATGCAGGCGAGGCGATAGTTTGGACGACCAGCGAGAGACAGCCTTTTAGAACGCAATGCCGACTATTGTTTGCTCGCAATCAGTAGCGAGCACCAGATCGCAGCACCAATCAAGCGCAGCTTAATTACCACTGCTGTAGATTGTATGCGTATATCTACCGCTAAATACAGTACAGTATTTTCGTCAGCTTTGGCGTTAAATGCCGAATACGCGCCGATCTTTCATAGACTCGGCACACCCCACCCCAAAAGGGCAACATAGTTGCCCCACACTTAGATAGAGGAGCACCCTGCAGTGTACCCCAATGCTTTTTACAACAACGTAGGTGTTCCTCGGTTTTCCCAGAACAAAAAACTCCTCACAACTGCTACCATCCCCATGCGACCCTCTCCTCCATGCCAACCCCACGGGACCGCTCCAACACGTCACCCTCTCTGGTGACCACACCTACTTCTACTGGTCCCACTCACATACTCGTCCGAAGACCTAACAAGGTATCGCCCACCTTGGTATGTGAGTGACCGTACTACTCCTCTCGTCCACCGCTCGGACCGACCAGCCACATGCACCAACAAGGCATCTCCATCCTTGCCATATGGCTGGCCCACATCCCTACACTAGGGCGGACGGCCCCGCTTAGCCGGACAGAGAAAACCGCATAGAGGGCACGCGAACATCATCCCTTCATTTACTCATTAAATACTGCGTAACTAGCAAGGGGGGTTTACTTCAGCACGGCATCGTCTAACAACCCACACTTAATCCAAAAATAACCTACCAGGGAAATCAACCGGGGAATGCGGCATGGCCCCGACCCTACAATAATCAACAACAAACTACAACAAAGAAAAATGAAAACAACACCGCCCTATCACACTCCATCATAAAATGACAAACAATCTAACACTAACATCACTACACCAACCTAGTCACAACTCTTCCAACTAACTTCCTTTTCAAACTCCTTTCTGAATTTTTTTTTCTTTTTTCCTTTTCTAATTTTTTTTTCTTTTTCCTTTCTAATTTTTATTTGTTTTTTATTTTATTTTGTTTTCTAAGGGGAGGGGTAGGAAAATTGGGAAGATGAAAAGGGCAAGGATCATTGAAAGGTCAATAGCTAGGACTAAGGGTAAGGACCTGGTTCCCTCCGAAAATAAGGATGGGTGGAGAAAACCAAGGCTCGCGGAGGCAGGGGCGCAACCCTGAAGTAGACGAACACCACTGGGACTGTGGGGAACATCTACCCGCTACCCGTTAACCGCTTCTTCTCACCTTTTTATGACGAACTTTAGGTACTCGTTCCTTTTGGAAACCACTCTCTGAGAAACTATCTCGTGTTGAGCTGTACTGATTTGTTTCTTCTGAATTATAATCAAGACAACTTACCAGACTACTTTTACCCCGATTTGGATTATCCTCAACCTCTAACTCCTCTGCTTCTACCTCCCCTGGTTCTCTTTCTTCCACCTCTTCCTTTTCCTCCTCTACATAATCCAAATCACCATCACGACACTGCACATCTTCATCCTCTAGTTGCTCGCCTGGTCCGCATGAAACTTCTTTCCATTCCTCGGAATCCTCAACACTACTTACAGAAGCCGTCTGCACATCTTCACACACTACATCATTCTCACTCATACACTCCACAACGCTGCCACCCAATTTCTCCTCAACTTCTACCTCATCTACTTCTACCACACTTGCAGCCTGGACATCCCCTTGTCCATCCGCAACCTCAGAAACACTTGCAGCCTCCCTAACACTTACACTTATACTCCCCTGCGCAGCATGTGCAGACCGCTCTTCTGCCTCTTCCTTCGATTCCTCTTC
Organism: Magicicada septendecula; assembly: GCA_034769895.1. NCBI lineage: Eukaryota > Metazoa > Arthropoda > Insecta > Hemiptera > Cicadidae > Magicicada > Magicicada septendecula. Next base: position 198,741,726 of record CM068375.1, on the reverse strand, counting down.
TTCACCACTCTCAGCAACTACAACTTCCTCAACCTTTCCCAACCTGGAATCCAGCTGTCCAGGTCCATGTGCAATGTCTAAATTAAATTCTACTGACGATGGTAAAGCTCCACCATCAAGTGACTTCTCATCTCCCGGCGTAGGCGATGATGATGTTACCGGATCTGGATCCGTCATGAACCGAGATGGAGATACCGGAACAAATTCTACGGCATCTGGATTCAACCATGACGTCCTCTCAGAGTCCTGTAATTCAATATCAACAGACGTGTTCTTGTCGTCTTGTGTTGATCCACAGAAGTTACTTCGCTTTTCTTCTTTCTCCTCACCTTCTTCATCCACTATTCTATTAGGGACTGGTAATTCCTCTGGAAGCTTCAAAGTTTCCTTTTTCTCCGAATAGGAATAACGCCTTGCTACAGGCTCCCTACTTGCCGATGTTTGTTCTCTAATATAACTTCTTCTTTCCCCGTTAATTTCATACTTATGTCTTTTCTCTGCTGTAACCGTTGCTGCCGTCTTCTCACTTGTCACCCCCTTGTAGCCTCCATTACTTCCGGAATATTCAGTTTTTCTGACAGTCTCTTGTGTTCTTCTCCAACCGCCATGTTTGTCCTTTTTAGCTCTTCCTAACAGACCACTGGAGTATTGGACCTCCGTAGCAGCTCTTCCCCGGGACTCGTCCCCTGCCTGGACAGTCTTAGAAACCACACACAACCGGTACAGATCCGCGAAACAACGTGGACGGTCTGCGAATATCAAACGCGATCTCTCTTGGGGATTCAGTCCTTCCAGAATTGCTTGTATTACTTCCGTCTCGGGCAACCCTAATCTTAATACCCGGGCAGCTTTCCGTATGTCGTGCACGAAGTCCCCCAACGCCTCTCCGTTGGCCTGTAGGCGATAGAATGAATCTAACTTAAGCTGGGAACGTCGTCGATGTGATATGAAGAAATCCAACACTTCCCCATGAAAAGCGTCGACACTGCCGCCCCGACGCAGAGTGTTGGTGACCAACCCTGCCAATGAACCCCGGCAATACGGGTATATAAGGGACAAGACCTCCCCATCGGACACACCCGGGAAATCTGCCAACTGCAGGACAAGATCCAAGAAAACCAGCAACCCGTCCTCATCTATTCCATCTACCACCGAAAGTTTCTGGAGAACCCCTGAAAGGGGGTGGGGCAATTTCTGAAAGCATACCGCGGCCAGAATTGCACAATTCACAACACACAATCAACAAACATAATTCCCACAAAACACCTAACACCCTACAAAATAATGACAATAATAACACAGGAATCAGAAAAAACTCGAGTACTAAACTCTTCCTTCGAGCAGACTGCGGGTCCCCCTACCGTTGCGAGGACCCAGCCCACATACCTGAACTGCTCTCAACAACACTACACATTAAGGAACGCGACATACACACTAACACACAACATGACAAAATTACCGACCAACGACAAATTCTCAAAAAAAATTTGTAATGACTTCGGCTCCCGTATCTCGGAGGAGACCGCCTGCCGATCGGGCCATACCGCATAAATGAAACACCTCCCCTATTATGGGCAAGGTAATACGCGAACCATATCTCCAACTAGGCACAGATCTGCGATAATTCGTGTTTCCAAAGGAATTTCCCCCTTTAAAATTTCACACCGCGTGGCAACCTACCGACAACGATACCAACAGGCGGGCAAGTATATACACATATAATACACAAAACCTTAAACCTAACAAGACATATGTACTTATAGACATAGGGACTTTTAAAGATTATTCTAAGTTCTATTCGAACCCCAAAATGTTTCCTGAGTTTGCAAGCCCCGTCACACCCAAAGGACCCAAGGCTTGACCCTAATCTCAACGACGCTCTGCTACCAAATGTAACCCCTCTTTAACTTTGACTTGTAAAAAAATTTTTTTTTTTTTTTTAAAGAGGGGCTACAAGATAATTAAAACTAGGCCAAAGCCTAGCGAAGCCAAAAATGCGCTGGACTCAGTGAGACGGGACTTGCAATTAAAACTCACAAAATTAACAACCAATAAAACCTTTTTATTATAACTAAACTCATTATATCTCCTTCGAAATGGTTACTTACAAAATCAATAAATATAAAATTTATTTTCTATATTCCCCTTAAAAATGTTAATTGAAAATTATTAATAAATATAAAATTTATATTTTCTGCTTTTAAAAAATATTATTTGAAATTAGTAAATATAAAATCTATATTCTCCCTTTTAAAAATGTCATTTGAAATTAATAAATATAAAATCTATATTTTATATTCTCCTTTTAAAAATGGTATTTGAAAATAAATTGATATAAAATCTATGTTTTATATTCTCCTTTTAGCCCTATATCTAACCCCCAAAATATACACACGAATATACAATACATATCTAACCCCCCAAAAATACACACGAATATACAATACATATACACGTTCCACAACACAGGACAATTATAACATCTATCATTAAATCTTGCCACACCCTTTTCCACCCCATGAGGTACATAATTAACAATTTATAAATATCCATATTAGGTCTTAATACCTAATATGTGTATAACATATTATATGTGTATCATAGATTATGTTTGCAACACCAGTGGCCCCAGGACATACTAAATTCAAGAGTTGGCATAGTGCCTGATACTATTATAATGTGCTCCCACATTGAGCACTTAGACTTGGAGTAATTATAATTAGAATACAGTGAACACCCAAGTGATCATAATCAATTAAAAGAATTTAAATATTGATAAATTTTGTAAAGTCTTGAAAACAGTAACGTGTCATAAAGCCTTATAACCTTTTTAAAATTAATTTGGCCCAAAGGCCGACATGTTCCTAGGCAAGATAGTGCATAACTCAACCTGTCCCAAGAGCATGTTCAACTCTGCATGAAAATCCACCTATACAGGATTAAACTGGTGTCCTGACTTAACTACCAAAGAAACTTCTATCCCTATATGATCCAAACTGAATTTAAAAATGAGAAATTAAAGCATAAAATGAAAACTAAATTTAACCAGTGAAATTACATGTTGATTGAATGAATTAGTAGCACTAAGGTAACCCTTATACTGAAAATAAGAAGGAAATTTACACGTCTGAATGGTAAGCAGCCACAGATACATGTCAACCTCTGGGCTCACAATTTATACAAACAGATTTACAAAATGTACAAAAGATTCCCCCCCCCAAGTCCACGCACTATTCTGTCCCGTTAACCGGGGACCCAATTAAAATGTTTAAAGATTAAAGTCATAGATGTAGTGTGACCCTATGTCCACTGGTTCTAGTGGGTTACATCACACTGTGTAAAAATAATATGGATTGGTGTCACCTTATATATTGCATGGTGTGAAGCGGTGGTCTCCTGGTCTACATGATAGGGTGTTTGTGGCTCGTCCTCGCTATTCTCCTCCGGCAGATGAAGTTGAGAGAGAGTCTAGATGTTAATTGTTCAGGATGGAGCTGTTCCTCGACTTCCGGCGAGGATCCCTGTTTATACAAATATTATCAGCGATAAGTTCTCAAAACTAATTCCCCCAGAAACCTCACACGCACCAAAATCCATATATAATATTAAACACAGCTTTAGGCCTACTTAAAATGATAGTTTTACACACTTTGCAACGGTTATACGGCCACATGGCCCTATCTTGAAAACATTTAGTTTTGTTAAATTTCATATTATAAACTTTACCCCTGTGGGTTAACATAATTCAATTACGGTTATATAATTATTCAGTTTGTTATACAATTAATAAAATTTACACATAGTCTTATTTGCCACGTGGTGTGAGAGGTTACCTGATTACATCTATTTCTGTACTTATTAAACAAATACCTTTTTGCATTTACATTATTCTCAATTCTGGTGCCTAAGTTAAGACTTCTGAAATTAATATAGTATTACTATAATTACAAATAAAAGTTACATTTAAATTACTCAAAAGTACGCATTTCACAACTCACCAAGTGGCGTGAGGTTAACTGATTTTATACATATGTGGACTTATTAAACAAATTCCTTTCGTATAACTTTAAATTAATGTATATAAGCATATTGCCGTAACTTACCGCAGGTCTGTATTAGTTTAGCCTGCCGTAGATGAAGATGGTACAACTAAAAGCTCCTTTCTGTCGGAGAAGAAATGCAGGCGAGGCGATAGTTTGGACGACCAGCGAGAGACAGCCTTTTAGAACGCAATTCCGACTATTGTTTGCTCGCAATCAGTATCGAGCACCAGAGCGCAGCACCAATCAAGCGCAGCTTAATTACCACTGCTGTAGATTGTATGCGTATATCTACCGCTAAATACAGTACAGTATTTTTCGTCAGCTTTGGCGTTAAATGCCGAATACGCGCCGATCTTTCATAGACTCGGCACAAAATAATTAAATTTTCCGCTATTTTAATATTTAAGGCAACTGTGGTTTTTATTTATAAAAGACCATTAATGTAATCATGTATACTAACTTTTATTAAGATATCTCAAACTCTTTTGAGCTATAAGTTTTTCTTCAAGAGTACAAAATGGTAGCCTTATGGAAAGAGCAATTTTTCGGGACTAATGGTTATAGAAAATTTTGTTTTACATTGATGCATAGAGTCCAAATATGTATTGTGAGGACGCCATTTACCCTACATCCTGTATAATTGTAAGTGAATTTTTTATTTGAATTGAATTATAGTTATTTTTTTTATTATTCTACATTATTACATTGTTACGACTGTCACAAGGACCGTCGTGTTCTACAGTGGAAATAGAATAACTAACACCAATAAAGTAATTAATTACAAACTTTAATTAGACACAAACAACACTTAGAAAGGCACTCTATACAAAATTAAAGTTAACTTTGACAAACAAACAACAATAAATGCCACTTTATTACAGTTTTGCACTAATTAACACTTCAATCACTTTCCACCAAACTGCAACAATTACTTCGGTTCGCAATTTTGTATTGTTTATTTTGTATTTACATATATAAATCACCGAAACAAAACTGCCAGCAGTGTCGGCAGCGGTCAACTGTGTGTGGGAGTGCGCGCGCGCACGAATTTTGATGTGAGTCGTACTGGCTAGCTTCTTCTAAGACGGCCCTGCCATTTAACAATATACACTATTCCTTCCTCCACACCAGGAAGACTAACTGAGTTTATATCACGAAACGGGGCTACTTTACTGTAAGACCATGCCTATAGCAGTGATCGACTACTACCCGCTCCAAAAACATTCCTCTCATAAGGTAACTTCGCTTTTACTTTACAATAGCACCATTAATCATTTTAATTATATATTAAATGGGAGGGCTGCGACCTTGCCTTGCTTGTACGAGTTACTGCTAATTAAAATGCACAACTATAACGTTGTAAAATTACAGTCTGATTGACTTGTCTTGATTAACTAAGTTTATATATGTGACAGTCAAAATTATCTATAATCCACGAATACATGTGCTTAAAATACTGATAGCTCAAGAATATTGTAGCTTAGAATAGCATTGCTCAAAACACACGTGCTTAGTATCGGAGTATTCCGTGCTCCCTATGCATTGCATTATTATCAATTTGAGGCATCTGCACGTTCCATTTCTCATTCAGCAACGTGATCGACACATTCTATACTATTACGACGGTCTCACTGATCGTCGTATGGTACAGTGGAAACAAATTACAGACACCAATGAAGTCACTAATAACCCGCTTTAATTACTCACAAATAACAATTTGTAATCAACTCGACTAATAATTTAACTTATACATGTAATATGTTCACATGTAATAAAAATGTAAAGTAATAGAGATCCACACTAATTATAACACAGTAAACGCTTCGTCACAATACTTCGAATCGCACTTCAATAAATCGCCACTTATAACTGACTTCTAAACGGCAGCTGTTCTTTATTTATAGTCCGCAGATGTTCCATAATTTGCGTCAACAAGCACTGGAAAATACTAGAGGGTACTTGTGTACGGCTTTGACAGAAACATATACCTGCTCGGCTGGCCGAGAAACATGTAGAACAACGCTCTCCATTGTTCGAGAACTTTCCGTCGTTGCACTGCATCCTCCTTAAGCCTGTTCGTCCCGAACTGGCAACCCGTCTCTTAAGTAATACTTGGCCAGGGAACCTAGGCAGTTGGTCTACTTGCGAAGAATAATTCTCCGGCCCTTCGAATTCAGTCTCCTGTGATCCGAACATCAAGTTTTCAGGAAGACGAATCTTCCACTCAACCACTAATTATGCTGGAATCACTCCTGTTGCGTCGTGTACTGATGACCTATACGTCTTTAGCTGGTACAAGTAAGATTGGTTCTCGTCAACAACCTCTTGCATAACTTTATGTTCATCAGTCTTTCCCCTGGGGCTTCAATTAACTCAAGAAAAAAGAAAAGCCTTTCCTGGGCACCCATATTTAGGTTTTCAATCACTTATTTTGTCGTTATACACGCTGGTATTTCCTCTGCTAGTTCTTCTTCCATTTCCGCTTGCAATAGGAAGGGTTCCTCTTGACAATACCTGTTGACTTCTTCTCCGACCAATGGCACTTGCTTGCTCAAATAGTTGGCAGACCCCGTCATTTTAGCCATGCAAAGCTTTATCTTCTCTTGCGCAACCCTCAGGACATTCTCTCTTAAGTCCACAACGAATCCTTAGTCATTCATAATGTCCGTGCCAAGAATAACTTCATCGACCATGTCTGCAACGAGCATTTGGTGGCTAAACTCGAGAAGACCCAAGCGTACACGTACGTCTACCTTTGCTAACACTTTGAAGGGCTTCTAGTCAAAGTCTGTATTGTACAAGATCTAAATTGAGGCTGGCAGTTGCTGACTGAGTCAAGGCGCACAATGGACACTGTAGCGCTCGTGTCAACTATAAATGATGTTGGTTTACCTTCCGCAAATCCATTAACGATCAGGTTTCCACTGCTTTTATGTAGCTGAGGAAAATGTGTGTGGTTGTGAAGCTTTAATTCTCCAATTGGTGCGATTGGTCCTTTTTCTCTGTGTTTATTCTCCCAACAGTCTACCTCTTCACTACGGTCACACTACGGTCTTCTGTCTTTTACCCGTCGTCCAAATTCTTGTGGCGCTCTTGAACTTTTGAATTGTTTGTCCGATAACATTGTTTTTCTGAACCCATCGTAAGGGAAATGTGATACTGGGATCTTCTGACTACAGTGTGATAACATAAATCTGTTAATGTAGCGGGAAGCTGATTTGGCAGTTTCAAACCTGAGGGCGTGAACAAGAGCTTCTGAGCTATTTTGGTGTTGCCATTCATGACACTTGCTGAAGTTCACAATCTCCGATGCCATCAATATATATCTGCACCGCAAACCTCATTTGAAAATCTTCTGGTGCTTCAAAATAGGCCAGACTAATCAGTCTGTCGATGCTTACTTCAAACTCTTAAAGATTCTCCCCGGAACGTTGTCGCCTTGGTCTCATCTGAGTGTAGAACGTATCGGGCAAATGATTATTAGCATACCGTAATTTTAGAGCTTAAAGCAATTCGTCATGGATGTTCTGGCTGTGAGGTGGCACATTCTGTAGTAGTTCTTGCGCAGGTCCTTTTAAAGCGAGAACATGTAAAATTGCCTTGTCTTTCTCCGTTCAATTATATGCGCTAGTAGCTGCTTCAAATTGCCGAAGATACGTCGCCCAATGAGGGCTTTGACATGAACTGCCCCAACCCCAATCAAAACGACTTTCCCTATTGTCTTTTCTGCCTTATCACTGGTACAGTCTGTTCAGAAATTTGTTTTGGTTGTATCTTCATGAACTCCTCAACTTCAATTTTTATTTGTTCACTTATGTTAGGAATTAAGTCTTCTACTGCCGATATATTATTTGACATGGATTCTTCTACCACAGATATTTTTGTAGACATCGATTCTTCTACGTCAGATATTCTAGTAATTTGGATATTAAGCTTACCTCGTAACAGACCCAACTCTACAGTGGTTTGTTCTTGCATGTGCTTTTGATCCTGTATTATCATGTGCTTCCCGTCTCATAATCGTATTATAATTTTCATAATTACAGTTGTATTTAATCACTTTATTTTATTCTCTCCTCAAATTTGTTCATTCCAACCGAATGAGAAATCTTGAGATAATAAAGAGGACTATTCTCTAAAGATCTATGCACAAAGACACTATTACATGGATAACAAAAAATTTCAAATTGAAAGCTGTAGGCTTCAGAGAAATGTATAAGATAATATCCATCCGTTCCGTTTAAACAGCAGTAAACATGAAATAGTTAACTACTTTTATGATTTCCGAGGAAATAAGTTATTTCACACACACACACACACACACACACACACACACACACACACACACACACACACACACACACACACACACACACACACACACACACACACACACACACACACACACACACACACACACACACACACACACACACACACACACACACACACACACACACACACACACACACACACTTGTAGTTTGCAAATGAAACTGTGACTTAAGTGTGATGTATAACTGTTAAATAATATTGAAAAACTAAACAAGTTAATAATAATAATTCTTAATTTAGTAGTGACCGTCGAACAATAAATTTTTGACGGTGGAAGGTTTAGCGAGGAACAGTATAACACAAATTTTACATTATTTTTGTCGACGTCTCGAGAATACTTATTGTCATCATCAGTACTCGTGTACGGAAAATAGAGAAAAATCAAACACATAACCACCAAGAATGTCACACCCTAATGCCTTCTAAGTTCTTTTAAATTATATTCACAGGTAAAACAAACGCTGTACAAATGTCTTGAGCTTTGTGTTTATAAATAAGGCGTACGTTGTAGGTACCTTACAGTTGTATGTGCCTCACTCGGTTAGTTTCAACGTATGAGTACGTAATTAATAATAATACATATTCGATTACTTTTAAACTCGGTAGGTTGTCAGTCCGCATCTCGCATACTTTACTCTTACGTAGAATAGAGAGTTTATATGTATATACCTGTGTGTGTGTGTGCGTGCGTGCGTGTGTAAGTAGAGGTATTTGTATAGGCCTAGCTGGTTGCTAAAACGTAAAGAACCGTGTGTGAACATTTATTTGTACCTACAGTATGTGTAATATGCGTAATTGTGATTTGAGTGCGTTAGGGGGGGATTGTTTATATCTTTTGTTAGAGTGAGAGAGGGCGAGAGGAAGAGGGAGAGAGAGAGAGAGAGAGAGAGAGAGAGAGAGAGTGTGTGGGAGAGAGTAATGAAGAGTGTGAGAGGTTTGAGTTCAAGAGCGAGCGAAGAGAGAGTGAATGAGTGAGCATGCGAGTGGAGAGGGATGTCGACGTCTACATAATTTTACAATAGACTATAGTACACGAATGATCTCTCTCTCTCTCTCTCTCTCTCTCTCTCTCTCTCTCTCCTCTATAAATTTATCTGATTTTTCTCTATTGTCCTTACACACGTCATGATGACAATAATACTGTCGAAACGTCTACCCAAATAATTTAAAATTTGTGTTATTTTATTTATTGTTTTATTTATAATTTCAGCCCTAAACGTTGGTCGCCAATTTTGTAGTAAACGGGATACGTGTCCGTATTTTACTTACCTTTGTTGAAATTATTTAATTGGAAATAAATTAATTATTTGTTGTTCACTGGGTTATTTTTTATTAATTGGTTTATTTTATTAAGTTACATTAATTAATAAATAAGGATTATCAAGCGAAAACAGGTCGCCGCTGAGTTTACGGTTTCGAAAATGTCGCCAAAAATAATTGTTCTTAATAATTAAAAAAATAGATTGTGTGGGTTCTTCACAATCGATTGGTTGTCCGACTCAGTTTTATGGTTACCTGGCCTTTTCTAGTAATTGCTTGATGTTCCTCACTCTCGCCGTATTCCTCTTCTTGTTTATCGCCTGCAAAGCCTTTATCTAAATTTACTTTAAAGAAATAATATGCTTTCTAAATTAACAAATCAATTTATTTGTTAATTTTTTTCTTAACTCAGGGTAAGTACAACGGTTCGTGAATCGAACGGGATAGTAACCGTATCGACTCACTCACCAAGCTCGACTCGAAAAAATACAATGTTAAAATGAAATACAATATTATTTTTATATCAGGTCGTGGATACTTTGAGCTGCTAAGAAAGATCAGAAAATGCCTACAGATAAAATACAATACATCACAATTAATTAATTAACCCTCTTAATAAATAATAAAATTTAAATAGTATTAATTTTAAAAGTATTACAACTCTGCGTTCTGTTCCAAATGTCACTCGAAATGACGAAATTGTTTCAACAAAATGGCCGTCGGCCAGCGTCTAAGCGTCTCAAAATCTGCTCCACCTAATGTCTTTAAATTAAATAATGTTTTAATGGTTTTGTGTCCACAATGTTATTAAATAAAGGTTTGTTGAAGTTCACAAGTGTCTGGATTAACCGTATTGTTGGTAAAATTCGTGTAGTTTGTGTTAAGGTTGTTTCATTACGAGTTTATGAAGATATCTCACCACTTAACGTATTAACTTGAACAAATCGTCGTCTTGTTATTCGGTCTTCAATTATTTCTAGTATGGGTTGTCTGTGTGGTTCTCTAATGTGTTTTCTTAATTTGGTATCGTCATCTCTTTATTTTTACTTTCGGTCAGTAATTATTCAGCAAATACGATTCTCTGTTACATGGAGTTCATCTATACAGCTTGAGTTCAACAATAGACTAAACGAATTCTTCCATTAAAAAAAACGGCTATGACCCGGTTGCCCCGGCTTTTATGGGCTATGATTGGTTAATTTTCCCCTGACCCCGGTCACGTGGATTTAATTATTTTACATATGTAAATTATAATCTGTCACCTAAAATTACTCTTTATTTATTTTTTGATTAAGTTAAATTTGAGTTATATGATGATGTTGTTTGAAAAAATAGAATTATTTTGATATCGAATGTGACCCATTTCGGCCCAGTATCACTTATTCTAACACATTTACAAATTTTAAGTTTTTAGGCTTTTACATATTTTTTCTCAACACTTCTTATTTCCTCCTTTGTTATTTAAAATCTGCCCTAATAGGGTTGTACTTATTAATAACAATAATGTCTGATATTTTTATCTTATATATAACATTACAATTTTAAATACCTATTCTTCATTTTTTTATAATAACAATAATGTTGACAGCATGTCAGTTCAATGGCTTATCTTATGTGTTAATACTACCTTCCCTATTCATCTGATTCTTACAACTATGAGTTTTGACATATAATTTTACCAATACCTTCCCTGTTTCATTAAGGTCAGGCTTCTGTTTAATTTTATCTGGTTTGGTTAGGATTATTCTGGATATTTTAGTGTTGTTTAAGTTCAGCTCATTTTTTGGTCTATAGGCTTAATATTTTGCCATTTCTTTACAATGATTTTTTACATAATGTGATGTTTCACCAAGTACCTGATATTGACATTTCTGAACAGCTTTTACAACTACCGTTCTTGAAAAATTAACAAATCTTTTAACCATTAATTCTAACATAACCAAATTCTGGGTATATTGAGCCCTTTTAAAAATTAATTATAACATAATATCCTATGAGTATACAAAACTCTTTAAACAACTAATTATAACATGATAAATCCTATGAGTATACAAAACCCTTTAAGCACATCCTACTTTTATTTACTGGCTCCTAATATGTATTAGTTTATATATAAGACCACTGCTTCACTGTCTCCCTTCCCCACTGGTTTATAACATGATCTTTGAAAATCACTATTTCCTTCTTTGTACAGTTATAACTTCACTCACTTATAATATAAGTTTTTACAATTTTTTCTTAGACTAATGCATATATTTCTTACTCTTATTTATACCATTGCATTGCATTTTCTATAACTCTACCTACTGTCTGATCTTTTCTCTTTAATTAGTATTATTATTATTAATTTATGAAGTATTGTTTATTTATTTTTTACCTGGTTATCAACATGTTTTTAGTGTAGATTCTTTTGTTAATTTTTTTATTTTCAGTTCTTCATGCATTTGTTATTTGGTAATTACTGTGGTCTTCACTGTCTTGTTGCTTAGCTTGTCTTTATTTTAATTAGTGGTTTCGTTGTTAGACTTGTTTATACCTCTCACTTACCATATCTATTGGGTTTATCACGTTATTAAGTTCTCTTCTTCTGATACTCATCGTAATTACAATATTACATTTCTTTAACATTTATCTTTCTTCATCCATTGTTTTGTTTTAGCATGGAACCAGAATACTCTGCTTAATACACATTTATTTGTAAGTTTCCTTTCATTTATTATTTGTTCTAGTATTTAGTCATTTATTATTTCTTTATCTGAATAGTTCTTCTATGCATGGTGGTGATATGTATCGCCACAACTGTGATAAATATGTTACATGATATAAGATTAGTAATATTATTATTAATGTAAAGCATGGTCACCAAATTAAATTAAATTCTTCGTTACGTGTTAATGTCAGTAGATAAAATACAATTGTCATGGTCTATTTTATATGAAATGCACTTTTTATTGCCCAGTCTTTCAAACCCACGAACAATGAAGTTTCTTGATACAGTAAATTATTTATCAGTTCATTTCATAATACTTGTATTTCTTCCCTTAATACATATTTCTCCCATATATACATCCATACGTTTAACACATCTCTTTAGTTGCCTAGCATCACTAACTTTGCTCAAATAAAACTCACCTACTGTACTTGCACAGTTGCACAATAATACTCACCTACTGTACTTGCACAGTTGCACAATAATACTCACCTACTGTACTTGCACAGTTGCACAATAATACTCACCTACTGTACTTGCACAGTTGCACAATAAAACTCACCTACTGTACTTGCACAGTTGCAAAATATTCATCTTAATTTCGGTGTATACGGTACCTGCCCCCATGGCTGTACACTCACTCCATTTATCCTCTCTCCTTAATACATCATAAAGTTACAAACACTTTTTCGATGTCGGTAGGAATATCTAATAAATATTTGACTAATTTAACAGGCGTAAGTGCGTATAAACGGTTCACATAATTCTTCCTATTTTAGCTAACTCCTAAACCACTTGAAAGGTAGGTTTAGGACATAAAGAAGCGGACATAAAGAGCTAAACCACTTCAAAGTACATAAAGATGGAACGATTATTGTTAGTACTTGTCTCTCGGATTTATGATCTGTTGAATGCATAAAAAGTACAAAAATTACTTTAAAACTAATGATATAATTGGTTACTTCAAATCACATTGACACCCTTATCATTTTTCTGAAAGATGCGGAATTACAAAAGGGCAGAGTAAATATTAAATTTAGAGTTTACTCCTAAATTTCAATCTTTTATGGTTTTGAATTTTGCTAACTTCACTGTTTCAAACACACTTTATATCTAAATGTATTAAAACCACTTTTAGTAAATTTGTCTTACCACAAAAATTTGGCTTTGTTCTTGCTTTCATTTTGTTCTAGAGCTTATTATATACTCACAAAATTTATAAACTATGACTAAATATTTTATGTGAATTTTAAAATGCCAAGTAAATAAATATTTCAAATATTTTTCCCAGTGAGAAATGGTTACTTGTAAAGTGACATGTGCTACATTAATAAAACTTATGTAAATAAATTGGTCACTGTGTGACGATTTCATTAAAAAAAAAATATGTTAATTAATTAAGTTGATAATGTATAGGCTGAGAAATTTTAAATTTTTAATAAAATCTCACATTTTAAACTAAATCTTATTGCTATCATTAAATAATAATAATATTTAATAAAAAGTCTAATAATAAATTAAAAGGAATACGATTGTACAGAAAGGGTAAAGCTTGTTAATTAATCCTGCGTAAACAGGCACTAACCAGAATTAACTTGTTTTCCGACCCCTAAACAAACTAAATATAATTGTAAATTTGTTATTATTTAAATAATTAAACAAGATCACTATAATGTACTTTGATAGCGATTGTAACTAAGAATATCCCTATTTAATTATTTAATAAAACTTTAGTCCTTTAATTAAATTAGAAACATGGAACTACTTTTATGTTGACTAGTAATTGTCGCGAGATTACTACTCTCGCCCCTAACTATTTTTACCCACTTGCAATGGAGCGCTCACGCCGTAAGCTGCGTACAGCGTTGTTTCGCGACGTGTATATTATTATGTGAATGGTTGGTTCAATGAATATTTAAATAACTAAATTTGTGCGGCGATGACATCTCTCTCAATTATCAAATAACAAACTATGTAATTCATACAGTACTATAAACATGAAGGTGATATTCAACCAATAAATAATCATGTGAAGTGTATAACAGTGAAACAAACTTTCTATTGATTTATTCTAACTACAAGAATTACTACAGTCGTCTAAGATGAGAGTACCACACCCAGAATGATTTAACATACTTCAGGAACTTCACCGTCACCGGATACTAAGGTAACGACAGACCTTCAGGAAACACACCTAGGACCGAAGAACCAATTCTGCAGCAACTACAGGAAACACACAGGTGACATGGAGGCTTGTCTTCCATGGTTATGAGTTACTAAAATTATAACCCACAAAAGACAATTTAACTCACCATTTTAAAGACTTTAAAAGACAGACATTATATGTAACATGTAGTCTATAATCTAATAACACTGGTTATAGCAAAAGAGTAAAAGTTTAAACTAAAAGTTTTGTTGTTTTAAAAGATTAATAAAGTCCATTCTTCAAATGGTTCAATTTTCAATATTGTATATGGCAAGGTGACCATTATTAACTTAATATATTCAATCCCGGATCCGTGGAATAAATTAAATAGATGTACATCATATTTTGAGGGCCCTTGTGAAAGAGTAATATATATATAATCATATTGTAAACTATATTGTTGAGAACTTTAAATAGAGAACTTAATCGCATAATGTAATAAAGAGATGTCATCTGAGTACCGAGTAAACTGAGTGCATAAATCAACACTCTCCCCTTCCCAATATCCTGATATAAGAATTGTTTTATTTGTTGTGATTAATTTACAGCTCGTCACAACGAAGGCAGCCTGTTTAATTGGCATAATTAATTAAAACGGGTTCCCTACGTTATAACACAAGTTAAGATGTTATAACTGAACACAATTATATTAGTTTATTAGCCTACTAGGTTATATAGGGCTATATGTTTTCTACTAATTTATTATTATTTGGCCTATAACATGATGCTAATGGTACACATATAAAATGCAGCTACTTTGCAACAACACCTGTATTGTTGTACTTTGTTCTTAGGTAATTTTGGTTAAATAAATATTACTTAAGTGAAACATTTGTATGTGCGAATTTGGATGTGCTAGTTTTAGTTTCAAATTCTAATTAATTTAGATTGAATTATACATTATTAGATTATTAATGTTTATTATTTAAATAATTCATCTCATTAAGAATTAAAAATCTCTTTTTTAATTAAATAAATAATTACCTTATTTTATCCACTAAGTGATCTTCTTTTTCTTTTTAATTACTACATGTTTCAGGGCTTATATCCCCATCTTCAGGTAAAAGCAAATCTACCCTATTATTAGGGTTTCGTTAAAAATTCACAACGACACAAACACATAACACACTTAAATAAATTAACATTGAACATTAAATCTGTATCGGAACACGCTACAAACGAACCAGTGCACTGGCCGAAGTCCGACTTTCAACTGATCCTACACGCTATTCACGGTTTGTTTTCATAGCTGTGTCATATAGTTTATTTGATTTGAATGATAACTGTTCATTAAGTACTTGATTTTTATTTCTTCTTAAGGCCTTGTATATTTCAAATTCCTCTAAAGCATCCAGTAGTTGACCCTTTTTACCTATATGTAAAGGTTCCAAATTCTCTTTAAATCCAGTGTATGTATGATTTTCGTTTATTAGATGTTGTGCGTAATGCGATACATTATTATTGGGGAACTTCTTAGGTAAATGTTCTTTAAATCTCTCGGAAAATTTTCTCCCCGTCTGGCCTATATAGATTTTATCGCATTCATTATACCGGATTCTATAAACGCCGGAACAATCCTCTAGTAATGCTTCAAAAACATCCAAATAATCATCAAAAACAGCTTAGTAATGGACAACATACATAGCGTAAAAAATACAATAGGATTTATAAACAAAGTTAAAAACATTAAAGTACTGCCTAACCATAAACTGATATCTATGGACATAGTGAATTTGTATACGAACATACCCGTGCTAGAGACGATAAATATTCTCGAGAGACTTTTAATCATGACAAATGTCTTAAAACAGATACAAATTGATGAACTTATATTTTTATTGAAAATTGTTGTGCAACAGAATTACTTTACACACGACAATAAGTTTTTTATCCAGGAAAATGGGCTGGCCATGGGTTCACCGGTGAGTGGAATTTTAGCGGAGATTTACATGAATCATTATGAGAACAAGTATATACTATCTGACCAAAACAAGTTATACAATAAAATCATCTCATACACACGGTACGTAGACGACACATTTTTAATTTTTGGTGGTACTCTTAGACAGATAGACGGATTGCTTACTTTTTTGAACGGCATAAACAGTAATATTAAATTCACTATGGAAGTAGAACATAACAATATGTTGAATTTCCTGGACGTAACCACATATAAACGTAATAACCTCCTTAGCTTTAAAATATATAGAAAGCCAACAACAACTGATATAGCCATACATGCTAGTTCCAATCATCCTTATACACATAAAATGGCAACTTTTAACGCACTGGCACATAGATTGACAAATATACCGATGGACATAGAAGACTATAACGATGAAATTAATATAATAAAACATATAGCGATAGTGAATGGTTACAATAGTAAAATCATTGATAAAATAATATATAAACACGCTAATAAATTAAAACGATTGGACAAAGTTAAAGATAAAACCCAATATGTTTCTGCTAGATATACAAACATACTACCTAATACACTACATAATGAATTAAAAAAGCTAGGGATTATTGTCTCATTCAGGACCACGAACAAATTAACAAATATACTTAAGGCTAATACCAAAGCATTACTAGAGGATTGTTCCGGCGTTTATAGAATCCGGTGTAATGAATGAGATAAAATCTATATAGGCCAGACGGGGAGAAAATTTTCCGAGAGATTTAAAGAACATTTACCTAAGAAGTTCCCCAATAATAATGTATCGCATTACGCACAACATCTAATAAACGAAAATCATACATACACTGGATTTAAAGAGAATTTGGAACCTTTACATATAGGTAAAAAGGGTCAACTACTGGATGCTTTAGAGGAATTTGAAATATACAAGGCCTTAAGAAGAAATAAAAATCAAGTACTTAATGAACAGTTATCATTCAAATCAAATAAACTATATGACACAGCTATGAAAACAAACCGTGAATAGCGTGTAGGATCAGTTGAAAGTCGGACTTCGGCCAGTGCACTGGTTCGTTTGTAGCGTGTTCCGATACAGATTTAATGTTCAATGTTAATTTATTTAAGTGTGTTATGTGTTTGTGTCGTTGTGAATTTTTAACGAAACCCTAATAATAGGGTAGATTTGCTTTTACCTGAAGATGGGGATATAAGCCCTGAAACATGTAGTAATTAAAAAGAAAAAGAAGATCACTTAGTGGATAAAATAAGGTAATTATTTATTTAATCATATACAGTGATCTGGAGACCAACGGTAACTCTTTTTTAAGTTATTAAGTGAAATCCTACAGTTTTCTTGTTGCATTTTACACTCAATTTGTAGCAGTAGATATCCAAATACAACTCAAAATACACGGTGCGTTGCTCTTTTAATATAAAAAAAATTTAATTTGTTGTATCCATTGTTTTTATGAGAGTAAAATATGAATAAGACAGCTTCAGCACCTGTAAAAATAGATAATATAAGCATAACATACATACATTTGTCAGTGTAACATTATAAAGTCACATTTATTGAAAGATACAAACACTTACATCAACTCCAGTTTCTAGGTTTAAAGTAACCAGGCCGTTCATTCCTGTTAACTTCAGTGGTTTCTGGCTTCTCATGATAATCATTTGAATCGCAGTTTTCATGGATGAAGAGCTGTTTATCCAGTCAGCTCCATACGCAGCGTTGCCAACATCTGTAGACTGAAAATGAGTAGTGCTTTGAGATAAGTTTTGTAGGCCTATATATTGCATTTGACATTGTCAGTTGTTGAAGAAGACAGATAACGGTTTGTACTAGGTTGGGCGAGAGTGGGGGTGGATATAAGAAAACAACGCTGGGGTGGTTTTAGATACTCTACCTGTTACCCTGTGTCCCTCTACTGCTACTCTTTATTGAAATTTACCACAAAATAAACTGAACTGTCAAAGAACAAAACGTAAAAAAATATTTCTATAAAATCACAGAAGTGTAAAACGCTTATCATTTACATGAACCTTATACGTTTACACTAACAAAAATACAATTACAAGATAATAAAACTAATTTTCATGCACAATTCACCAATTTACATACGAGTATTGTTCATAACACAGTAACAACATAATTATTTAAAAAAAAAAAATTAAAACAGAAACCCGCAAATACCTGTCACTGACATCCTGCTGTGCAAAAGTAAGTGGCTGTATATACTACGGGATTACCAGGGTCGGTGCTACCGGGTTTGCAACACATGCATTTGAACAGGCCGTAAGGTCTGGGAGGGGAGGCAGGAAATCGAGGGCGACAGATTTAAAAAGGCAGATTTCCCGATTTTACATTTTTTGTTGTAAATGAAAATTAGTGTAAAAATTAATCGACTATACGTATCAATTAGTCATGAATATCGGCCAAAATTTGGACTGTTCCTTATAAAGATTCTGAGCCTATTAAAGCCAAAAAAATGTTTTTTCAAATTTTTTACATGATTTACACATTTTCAGATATTTAAAATTGCTTTGTTTTCTTGAAGGAGTTCCGTATTTTTGTAATGTGTAATAACCTATATAAACTATTAAATAATTATGTAACTAACTATAAGCGGTGTTACACGTTCATTAATATATACTAATAATGTTATGTTGTATTTTATTTTGACCTTATGTTGACTTTGTATTTTATTATAAAGTCAATCGTAAATTGCAGGCATAACAAAATAAATTATGCTATTATAAGTTATTATCTGGAAGTATTGTAAATATCAGTACTAATACGTTTGGTGTAATTTTAATTGCTTGCACTGCTATGGGAAACAAACAATATAATTTGTTACACAATGTAACCAAGCTACTTACCGAATACATCAGATTTGTTGATTTCCAGCAAAGATTCAAGAAAGTTATAAAAACAGCTAGGAAGTAAACGAGACCTTGTATAGTGTCATTATTTCCAACTTCAGCCTAGAAATAAGTTTTAAAGAAAGTCAATTATTGCTCATGATAATTAATTTGTGGAGGCACCTGCTCATTCCGGGACCAGACACTTAGTCTGATGACTAATCAAAACATTGTGAACATTGTGTAGGTATCTATAAATAAAAACATTTTCATCTCTTTTTGCTACAATAATCTGTCTCCTAAAAGAAAGTGGCAGTTTGTTAAATTGTTTACATTATTTTTTAAAAACATTTCACTGTCACCACCGCCAGGAGTGAATGTAGTTATTCTTTTCATGTATTCGTTCTGTGTGTTATATTCTCCCTTTGGATATACATTATGATTTTAGCTCAGAATATCACTATATTGGCAAAGATATTATAGCAAGATATAAATTCCAAATTTTACTTGTAGTGGGAATTTAGTACTTAGTTGTGAGATTCATTGTTTAGTACTATTAGATATAACATATTTAGAAGAAGCCTTTACATTCTGATTTGAGCAGTTTCCAATGAGAAAAATAAATAATGCATTAATGAATATCTTTATTTGTGGGAAGAGTGTAATATTTTAGTTTGTATACTTGCATCCTCAACAGTAATTCAAGGGTCGTACCAGTACTGTAGTAGGCTACAGCTGACTTTGATTTGACATCAAACGTTCCTTTGAGGTTAGGATTATTCTATTCTAACATATTTTTGAAAATAACTATGCAGCAGCGTAAGTGTGTATTTCACTCGAATAAAGAGATTGATTAGTATCGCTGGTAAGTTTATAATCATTAAAGTTGACGATAAGTGAACAGTGAAATTAAATCATGAAGAGAAATATCAGTGAAATTTGGTTTCAAAATACTTTCAAGGTATGTACTACAAGCTTATGTCTTGTTTTTACTTTTGAACTTTTGCGATTACGAGTAACTACAATTTTCCACAAACGTTTGATGTATAATTTCTCACTTAAAAATTAAACACGTTTAATAATCCTAAAAGATTATTATTTTGGAAAACTATTTACACTCATTTAGCTTTTCTGTACTAGCCAAGATTTCAAGTTTTTGATATTAAGAATTATTCTTAATATGTTGTGTACGTTACCACCTAATTAAATTTTCAAGCCTAATTTCGTTACTTGAATTTATGTATTTTAACTTACAAAAATACATTAAAATTTATTTATCATACTCCTCTATCACTACTATTGTAATTCTATTACTATTGTTACGACATTACAGAACTATCTATGTGTATCTCGAACGATCCAGTGGAATCCGTCTGTAATGCTATGTGCGTAAGTGATTCTCGACATGCGTTGCGAGATTGTTCCGGACTGACCATTCCACGCCTGCCGTGTGTTAGCCCGCAACCTATTATGTTCTGGTGTTTTCTAGTAGCATTCTTGACGCGCATTTTGGAATATTCTCGTATTTTGTACAAGAACTCAGCGACGTTCAGTTTTAGTTTGAGTCGCGATTTGTTGGAGTGCGGTTCGTAGTATTGTTGCGAAGAGTAGTGTTTGTGCGAGACAATTGTAATACAATTGTGTTTTATATTAGTAGACATTTTTATTGCGTGCGAACAATTTTTATTTGATTTGTTGTAAGAGACTACCTTGTTGATTACAAACTGTTAGTTGTGATAATTAAATCTGTTGATTAGTGACTTCATTGGTGTTTTGTTTTTGTTTTCCACTGTACCATACGACGATCAGTTAGACCGTCGTGTGAGAAGTAGTGTCAGAAGTGGGATAGAACCGTTAACAGTGGAAACAGGGGATACTTCGTTGAAGAGTGGTGTTAGTGGTAGTTGATGAAAATAAAATGGATACCAGACAGATGATAGAAGCATTCCGAGTAATGCTACAGTAAAGAGAGGAACAAAAAGAAGAATGAAGACAGGAAAGAGAAGAAGCAGAAAAACGGCAAGACGAAAAACGTAAGCGTGAAAATGAAACACCAGAGGGACGGAAAAAGAAAAATTTAGTCGTCAAGCAGACGACTTTAAGGCGTTCGTACGAGAGGATACCACTGCAAAATTTGTCCTGTTACTAGGTGAGCGGAACAAACAAGTTGAGAGAATATCTGAAATAGAAAAATCTGTGAAAACAAGTATTTCAAGTTTGGGAGATTCTATTACAAATTCAATAAAACAAATTAAAAAGGAAGTCGAACATTTAGTAAAAGAAATAGTTGATAATGAAAGACCATTAATAAATGCTGAAGAAGATTCAGAATATCTCAGAAATCTAACTGTAGTAGGGCCAGTTTACGCAAAGGCCGCAACATTTGATGGAAAAACTCATTGGTCAAGTTGTATTTTCCAATTCGAAGCTGCCGGTCGCTTAAATAAATGGACGGATGAAGAGAAAGGACTTTTACTAATTCTTGCTTTAAAAGGGCCTGCCGAAGAACTAATACAGAAAGTGGCATCTGACAGTCACAACATCTATGCCGAATTAACAAAAGCTTTGGAATTACGGTACGGTGACCAGCATTTGTGTGAAGTGTACCGTGTTCAACTTAAAGCGAGACGACAGTGTTCCGGGGAGAGCCTTCAAGAGTTTGAAGTGAATGTCGCACAACTGACGAGATTGGCTTATCCCGAAGAATCGGAGGGCTTCCGGAAGTAGATTTCTCTCATTATGTTTATTGACAGTATTAGCGATAGTCAATTACAACAAGTGTTAAGATTGGCACGGCATGATAATAAATCAGACGCTCCTGTTCATGCTCTCCGTTTTGAAGCTGCCAAGTTGGCGACCTGCATTAATCAAAGTATGCCATCACGTTGTAGTCAAACGAATCCAATATCACAGTATCGTCATAACTGACAGAATAAAGAGACAATTCTAGAGCAACAGTCAGCAGCGCTACAACAATCTTTCGAACCAAAGGATAAATACAGAAGACGGAAGTGTTACAACTGTGGGAAAGGTGGTCATCTACAGGTAGACTGGGAGAAGAAAATACCGAGTGAAGGGAGTGATCGCACCAATTGGAGAAGTAAAGCTCCACAACAGTACACAGTTTCCATGCTACATAAGACTATTGGAAACCTGAATGTTAATGGATTTGCTGAAGGTAAACAAACGTCATTTACAGTTGACACGGGCGCTACAGTGTCTATTGTGCGTCCTGACTTAATCAGCAACCGACGACCTCAAATTAGTACAAAACAGACTTTTGTACAATACAGACTGTGACTGGAAGCCCCGTCAATGTGTTAGGAAAGATAGACATACGTGTAGGCCTGGGTCTTCTCGAGCTTAGCCACCAAATGCTCGTTGGAGACATTGTGGATGAAGTGATTCTTGGCACAGACATTATGAATGCCTACGGATTCGTTGTGGACTTAAGAGAGTACGTTCTGAAGGTTGGCCAAGAGAAGATAAAGCTTTGCATGGCTAAATTGACAGGGTCTGCCAAACTTTCGATTAAGCAAATGTCATTGGTCGAAGAAGAAGTCAACAAATCTGGTCAAAAGGAACCTTTCCTATTGCAGGCGGAAATGGAGGAAGAACTAGCAGAGGAAGTACAAATAAAGGTAAGTACGACAAAAGAAGTGATTGGTAAGCCAACTATGGGTGGACTCTTACTTGTTCCTGAGTTAATGGAAGAGCCCGGTGAAAACGTTACTGAAGATGAAGTCACGCAAGCGGTTATTGACGGGAACCAATCAGACTTGGATCAGCTAATGGCATATAGGTCATAAGTACATGACGCAACGGGAGTGATTCCTGCAAATCTAATGATTGAGCAGAAGACTCAGACTCCTGGGAGCTTGATGTTCGGGTACCATGAGACTGAATTCGAAGAACTGGAAAATTATCTTTCGCCAGTAGACCAGCTATGTAGATCGCCTGGCTGAGTATTACTTCAGAGATGGTTTGCCAGTTCGGGACATTACAGAACAATCTACGTGTTTCTCGAACGATCCAGTGTTATTCGGCTGTAATGTTATGTGGGTCGTTGCGACATGCGTTGCGAGATTGTTCCGGACTCACCGGTCCGCGCCTGCTGTGTGTAAGGCTGCAACCTATTATGTTGTGGTGTTTTCTAGTACCATTCTTGACGCGCATTTTGGAATATTCTGGTATTTCGGAGGAGTATAAATACAAGTGCTCAGCGACGTTCAGTTTTAGTTTGAGTGGCGATTTATTGGAGTGCGGTTCGCAGTATTGTGGCGAAGTGTTATTTGTTTGTGCGAGGCAATTGTAGTACAATGCGTTTTATATTAGTAGACATTTTTATTGCGCGTGAACAATTTTTATTTGATTTGTTGTAAGAGACTACCTTGAGGTTTAAAACTGTTAGTGGTGATAATTAAAGCTGATGATTAGTGACTTAATTGGTGTCTTGTATTTTGTTTTCCACTGTACCATACGACGATCAGTTATACCGTCCTAACACTATTGTAAGTACCTTTAAAAATATGAGGTTACTAGTAAAATAGTCATGAAAAGTTATTATAAATAAGTAAATAAAATTAAGGATAGGCGTATTTATACTATAAATAATTGTAAAAGCAATAATTATCAGTGAAGAGGCTATGATTGCCTTAATAAAAAAAAACAAGTGTACTTAAAATCTCAAAAACTCAATACTTTTATTTCATGAAAATCATGTTTTTAATTCAATAACTGAAATTTAAAATTCCTTAATACTGAATCGTTGGTTTACTGAGATAAATTAGTTTAACTGTTAATTAGAACTGAGCAATTTTAGATATATAGCAATTATTCTACAATAACGATATATTCTAAATATTAAGTATTAATACAATAAATATTATTTAGTGTCTTAATGGTTCAGTCGTTTACCTACACAGGTCTGCCATGAAAAAGTGCTTTAGCATTAATATGTTATGTTTCCTGGGGTACCAGTTACATGAAAATTAACGAATAATTGTTATCATACTCAGGTTTTTACCAAAATACATTTTTTATTTTGCAATACAATACAAGTCAAGAAAAGAATTTGAAATGAACAAAATTAATACAAATGCTCTAAATTGAATAACACTTTTTATAGCTTTATTATGTAAAAAATGAGAATAAGCTAAAAAATAAATATCGCAATGAAAATAAAATGAGCTTAGCACGATGATAAACTAGACGAAACCATATTGCTTTCATGTTCCTTCGTGTGTGCTTTCCTCTTACCCTCTTTCCTAATTCTCTCATCTAATGCTCCTTCTCTCTCTTCAGTTAGAAAATACATGTTTTATTGTCTACAGTTTCTATAAAAATCTTGGTTTAGTTCTGTCTAAACAGAAGTACAAAGACAGTGTCTAGACTGTATTTGGAGACTTAAGGTACATTCCACTCTACTTGGTAGTTCAAAATTCCTGTTTCTTGTCTGTTATACCGTTTAGCTACAGAAAATCCATTGACTTTTCCGTCTGTTTTTATATGACTTAGAATAAAATCTATAACTTATTCAAAATTTACATATTATGATTAATAGACTGTAGTAGGTGGCAGATTTACCTTAGTGACTATAAAGAGAGCTATAGCTATCTGTACCATGTGAACACTGACTTGAACACTAAACACTGGCGAGTATGCTGATTGTAAAATTTGTGTTAATCTGAAATAACAAAAATGTTAGTTGTTCAAAAGTTTCACTTGCAGAAAACCACAAATTTAAGAATGGGAAGATGAAAAAAGGAATATGAAGCAGAACAGTGGTAAGACACGTCAAAAGTTTAATTATAATGTTGGTCGTTAATAATCAAAACGTGTGCTACTTCAGAAATATTGACTAGATACAAGGTGCATGGAATACCTATTACAGAGGTAAATGTTTGATTCGATGCAATAAGGTAATTAGGATTAGAAAAATAATCCATCATAAAATTCGTTTAATGGTCGTATATCATATACGATATGATAATTTGTATCATACAAAGATAATTTGCATCATATATGGGGATGAAGAGAAGATGTTAAAGTTTGTCATAAGAGTAACTTGAGTGATACGTGTGTACGCGAAGTAAGAGAAATGGTTAAGAATGCGCAATAAATAATTTGAAAATAAACTGTAAAATGGAAGGAGAAGTAAAACAGACCTAAAAGAAGGTCAAAAATGAGAAGATTGTATATTTGGAGAACTCTGTGTGGTGTGACAGTGACAGAGTTAACTGGGAGAATGAGAGTTAGGTAATGAGATGGGCGGCTGAGAGGGAAACGCATGTAAGTCTACGATGGAAAATAAGGAATGGGGAGGTAAAGAAACTCGTTACCCAAAATTGTCTTTATGATTCAGAAGAGCTCGAAAGAGATGTAATAATTTAATACTGTGGTTTGAAGTGTACAACGTTACCTGATTATTTTCTGGTGGTCCTTTATACAATAAATCAGTCGCTGGTAGGCTGGCATTTGCACAACATATGATACCTAATTCTCGTTGATACACTTAATTGAATAAAGAGATGAAGACAGAATGCTAATCTGAGTACACGTCATGGAAACAATATACATGAATGTCAGTTCGCTTAAAAGAATCTGCTCTGCCATTAAAAGAATTAAGATAAGCTCTAGGACTATTATTAATTCAAACACAGGAGAATAATTAATAGAAAATGGATAAGCAACAGATAGAATCTTATACGATCCAGATATGTAAATTCTAGACTTAACAGAAATATCTATCACATAACTCACAAGTGGACCTAATATCCATAATACACCACTTCCTCGCATTATTAATGACCATATATAATACATAGAATTGCACTCCCTTATACCCGTGTTGTATATCTCGTTGTATCTCTTCAAATTGTGATTCATACATTTTAAAAAATCTGGTTTAAAAATTTCCAAGCACTCTCTGATTCTATTACGTTCTTTGTAAAACCAGAAACTCTTGACGGCGGCCACGAAGAATGATGGTAGAACAAGAAAATAATCAATAAATTGATGTAAACTCTCAGCTCTTAGCATAGAAAATATGTGTATGAAAAACAGCCATGATATCATGAAACAGAAAAATGCTGAAACTATACTCTTGTAGAGAACCGGCAAAACCGCCTATTCTCATGAAACGATAATCCAGGATAGTCAGCAATCCACATGAAACTAGTATTCAGCTCTTTCCTGTACACTGAATCCATTTAAATTCAGAAAATTGATCTTTTCGTCTAATAGTGTAGTAGTATTCACCTGTCTGGTGATTAACTGACTATTTATATTTGTCGAACTATCTGTTTACAGGTATAATCTTAACAGTTGTAAACAAATGGTTACGCGTATATCATTTAGTGTAATTATTTTCAAACAAACTTCTCAAAACTGTCAACAAAGTGAGTCAGTCAAGTGTTTCTTATGAAACTGTAAATATTTATATTGAGTAGATCCCTTGGTTAATTGCACATAAAGGTTTTCGTAGCACGATCATTATGATATTTGGTGTAATTATTTTCAATTCAATGACATTATTTCGTCAAATGTACAATATTGTTGGCATTTAATGGTGTACCTCTTTACTGCTGTAATAAGGTATTATGTATGAGATATGAAGATTACATGATGTTAGCTTGTAATTTACACGATATCATTTAGACATTAAAAACTAATGGCACTTTTTTAATACAAACTTCTCACGTTTCATGTTTTGTTTTGCAAATACTTTACTTCCAAACAAAGCATACGGTGTGAATAAGTATTTCTATTCTTATTTACAGGTTTATATACTACATTGTTTGTCTCATTTGTTTATGTGTGTTTTTTATAATACGTTTAGTCATGTTGTATATAATTTGGAATATACAAGTAACATGTATAGAAGTAAAATAGTTGAAGAGCGAAGACAAGAAATATGGAAGAGTGAAGAGAATTCATCTCAAACTGCACTCATTGCATTGAGACTCATTTTTTTGACAGAAATATCAGGAATCCATTAAGGTTCGGTTAAGACTCCCTTTTTATAATTTCAACTACTACAACACATATAAACAAATATGTTTCCAAAAGGTGTTAGTTTGGGCAAAAGTGCTCATATGTTGGGAAAAAAGTTTGCAATTAAATTAATTTAAATAAATTAATTTTATTTAACTTTAAATAACTTTATTAACGACTTTTTTACTTTATTAATATATTTGACCTTTTTTTAATTTATCAACTTTATAACAAATTATAATTAAAAAGTGAAAGAATTATAATAATTTTAACACAATGTAAAAGTATTACAATGCTGTAATGACGTATTACAGTTGAACGAATGTATTGCATTAAAAAAATGTAAGAAACTAATAATGCTCACTTCAAACAGTAGTGGGGTACGATTTATAATGCGAATTTTTGCCCCACAGGCTACTCAGTCTTACGACAAAACTTGCGCCACGTTATTCCGCTGGGCCTCAAAAACGTGACACACAAAATACACTAGAAATAACTAGAATACTACTACTACTAATATTTCCTTACTTACTACAAATGTACATGAAACACCCAAAATATCTACACAAATATCAAAGGGAGTGGTGTGAGTGTATTAAATAAAATCTCAATATCAGCAATCAGTGAGCAGAGTGGGCCACAGCCCGTTTATTTTATTCTAAAATGAACCTCGAAGTTTTGCAATCATAAATCAGTCAGTTAAAAATTACTAAGTGAATTAATTATAATTGATTAATTTAAATTCTTGGATTTCGTTGTCCATGACGTGTCCGTTACTTAACTAAATAACACTATTATATTAACGACTCGGAACACAATGTGTTCCGAGTCGTTAATATAATAGTGGTATTTTGATTAATTTAAATACCAAAAGGTTATATACTGTTTAAATAGTTTACTGATATCTGACAGTTGCTTAAGTTAAAGGCAGGGTTAATCAACTAACAAGAACTAAACAGTATTACAAATCAATGCCAGTTTACAACAGGCAACATACAGCATGTAAGCTGGTTAGGGTAAGCCTTAACGGGCCGTTTGTCGAGTAGAGTAATGTCATAGGTTATCTTGTCCGTGCGGCCCAGATCCCCCGTTAAAACATTCTTATGTTGGTAACATACTCTTATGATCTCGTCTGCTTTTTTCTGATCGAGATGCCCCACATCGAATGGCCCCTTATCTAAAAGATTTGAATGGCAACCTTCCGGACTGGTTTCGCGGTCACGTAACGAAATGAGGTTTTTTGGGATAAACTTAAAGTATATCGCCCCCCCCGGTGTATGTCAAGCACCAAACGGATGTGATGGATAAAATCAGCCCCAAGAATGAGGACACACGATAAACCCTCGGCAACCAAAATGAGGAAGTTCCAGGTGTAAGCATCAATCTTTACCCGGCATAAAACGTCCAAACTGACCCGAAAGTTACTGTTGCAAGCGCTCTTGCATACTACAGCACTTTTCGCCTGTTTAACACACTTTCGCTTTTTTCAATTGCTTCAAACAAGCGACGCGACATAATCGTACGCACGGACCCGGAATCGATTAGTCCGTTTACTGATTTTTTACCGAAATTAACTTCGACCTAGGGCGAAAACAATTTATTTTTGAATAAACTGGTTAAATTCTTTTCCGCGCCCAGACGCTCTTTATATACGTTATGTAGGGTGACCCTGTGAGCCAAGATCCTGGTCGTCACTTCGTCAGACAAGAGGGATGCTTTTCCGAATCTCTTTTGGGTAGTTTGCCGGCGAACAAACGACACTGCCAGATATAATGCCCTTTTCTTTTGCACTGATAACAAGTTAGGGTGAGGAGACGGTTAATTGATGTGCGGTGGCAACGGCCAGTCAGGTCAGGCTTGCGGTAGGAGACTGAGAGACAGTTGCTGACCGTACGGTCTCTCATTGCAAGTTTAGACGAGTCTCTTCTCAGTTTGGGGCAGAAGTGTATTACGTGCCCGTTCTCCTTACAGTAATGGCAAGACCTCCGATCCTCACGTGGTCCGGCGCTAACCGAGTGACTAGCAGGGTTACGATCTGTCATAGTCCGGTCAGTAAACTGAAAGTTGCCACCTCCACGCAGATCTTATCCAAATCAGTGAACGTGGATGGGCGATTACAAAACACAAGACAGGACCTCGTTTGGGCCGACAGCCCAGAAACGATGTTGTCCATGACCTCCAGCTCCGTGACGGGCAGTCTCAGCACCTGCACGGCCTCTTTCATCACGGAAATATAGGTGGACAATGGTTCCGCGCGCGATTGGGGACTCAAAAATAGCTTCTGTTTTAAAGATGAAAACAACCGTCCGGGGATGAAAAATTCCATGGCTTCTTGGTGGAAAGCGTCAAAGTTATCTCCCGGGAAATGCTTAACAAGCCGGTCGCTCAAGGCACCACAAAAATAGGGAATCAGTATAGCAAAAAACCCGGCCTCGGAACCCGGAAAACACCTTTTAAATCTTAGGGCGACCCTGAAAAATTAGAGCAGGGTGTCAATGCAGAATCCGTCGGCTTTAGGAAGACCGTGGACTCTGCAGGGACTTGCAGGGTGCGGCAATTTACCGTAACAAAGGCTGATGGCCAGTAAAGAAAGAGAGGCGTTCGCGTTGTTGTTGCCGTTAAAGGAAGGGTTCTGCTCGAGTTCGGGAATGCCGGTTCCTAATGGGGCCGTTTTATCTTCTAGTTGGATAAGTGCGCTAAGGCCGGGATTACTACCGCTCGGCGCGCGGACTCGTACAGGTTAGTTGCGTTTTCGGCAACCGAGCAGTTTCACTAGCAATCAAAACATTTTTAAATTTTTCTGTGATCGAATCTATGTTTTTTTCCGAGCGCCTGCATCTGACGACGATTCAGCTCAAGACTAACAATCTCAAGCGACTCTCAAAGACCCGACACCTGTCTCTAAGCCTTAGGTATTCGTTCCGACACTGAGACTCCTCTATATTCGCGAGGTCAACGTTTAATATATCCGAAATCAGCTCGCAGTCTTTACACTCGGCATTGATGTCCATCCCTTCGAGATACTTCACGTCGGGAGTTCTCCCCTCGTGTATTGCAGTACGCAAATATTTTCTTAATTCGCACACTGTTCCGTTTCTCTGAATGCTGCAGGCTATTAATTCAAATGAAAGAGTGACCTACTATCAATTCGTGCTTATGTAGTAGGTTAATTTCCTCCACAAAAGCCATATTTTATGTGATAAAGAAAACAAGCGTACAGAAAGCGAAGTTATTGACCTACATCCAGCGATAATTAAACAGCTGATCGGGAGGTGGGCTGCGGACTTGATAATCAGACATACAACACGGTGAGCAAAGTACGGGGTTATTAAACAGAGTATTCGGCGACGCGAGTACCGCAGTACTTGCCGTTATCTCTCAAGCAAAGTTCATTTAACTAACGTCTCTTCCTAACATAGCAAATTAGCCAATTCGGAATAAAATTTTTTTAAACATGATTATTAACAACGACCAAATATCTAACCCAACATCAAAAATAAAAAAATCACATGAAAACAATTTACATAAATTACGTGGAACAAACCATCGACATGTTTAGAACAGGACGGAGCCTGGCGTGGCAAGAAACCACGTGGTCAAACACAAATCACTAACAAAATGACAAAATTAACACAATTACACATTACAAGTTACACTAATTATTTTGAATGGATCTAATACTATAAGACATGGTCCATCAATTGTGGTACGGACATGCTTAAAACACGATTGACCATGACGTGACCCAACCACGGACAACCACGGATAACCACGCTCTCTGCTACCACTTATGCGCCACGTTATTCCGCTGGACCCCAAAAACGTGACACACAAAATACACTAGAAATAACTAGAATACTACTACTACTACTAATATTTCCTTACTTACTACAAATGTACATGAAACACCCAAAATATCTACACACATATCAAAGGGAGTGGTGTGAGTGTATTAAAAAAAACTCAGTATCAGCAATCTGTGAGCAGAGTGGTCCACAGCCCGTTTATTTGATTTTAAAATGAGCCTCGAAGTTTTGCAATCATAAATCAGTCAGTTAAAAATTAATAAGTGAATTAATTATAATTGATTAATTTAAATACCAAAAGGTTATATACTGTTTAAATAGTTTACTGATATCTGACATTTGCTTAAGTTAAAGGGAGGGTTAATCAACTAACAAGAACTAAATAGTATCATAAATCAATGACAGTTTACAACAGGCAACATACAGCATGCAAGCTATGAATCGTTCATGAAAGTTTTTTGTATTATCTTACACCACAAAGTACTTGAATTACAAGATATTAGTTCACATCACCTAAGGTGAGAGATTTGATTTACTCTTTCCTTTTTTTGTTTATTTGCACAGTAACTCCTGCAGAGTGTCACTAATCATTACAGTTACTTGCTAGTTTGAAGTGCTCCGTTCGCGGCCTGCCACAGCTCGTCGCGACGTCCGCGTGTTTTTTCAGTTCATGTCCTGGACTGATGTTGCGTTCATTCCAGAAGATCTTAAAAAATGAAAATCCTGCAAAACGGGTTGATGTTCGGATTCGTTACTCCCGTAGGTCGAACCAAGGTATAAACTTGGTCATCGAGGCTTTAAGTTTAAAGGATCCGAACGTGTGGCTCTGCTCACTGACTAGCGTGGCGTGCAACTGGGATGATTCAACCGAAACGATGGCTGCGTTAGTGAAAAGCAACGTGGCGCGACGTCAGAGGAACTCTGACCAATCAACAGATAATTGTCTTTGATCGCGCGACTTTTTAAACTTCCCAAATTAAATTTCGTTGTATAGGCGGTCGTTGCAGCCATTCGGCGATAATGCCGAATAATTGCAACACATTTCTTCAATGAGCGGCAAATACAATGGCCCCCATGCGTTGGTACCCCCCGACCCCCTGGGAGTTGGGGGGTCGCACCACATGTTCAGCCTAGAGTCACCACTATCTCCGCCCGTGGTCAGATGGTTAATAAATGTTTTGTTAAAGAAAATAGTTTAATTAAAGCCAAATGTGTATTAATAAATTAGTAATCTAAAGAAAAAATTTGTAAAAGAATTTAATAAGTATTTTTATGTAAATGAGTACTATTAACAAATCGATATTTTCTTATAGTGTAGTTATAATATACACGATATCTGTTTATCAATATTACACCGAGTGGAGACAATAGCGTTGGTCGTTGCAGTCTCCCTTCTCTGACTTCTTATGCACCTGAGCCTCCAACTCTAATCAAATATCTACAAACATAAAATGAAGGAGACACCTACCAAAGTCTCGACAAGACAGGCTTCTGAAAAGTACTGTAATATCAGAGAATTTTACTCAGTTGAAACGTCAAGAATTTAGATCGAGTCTGGTTACAAATTCATAAAAATTATTTGGCAGAACATTTAACAAAGTTTGTTTAATTAACGCTTCCGTTGTGACAGTTTGTTGCAGTGTTCACCATGAAGTACATGTACATGGACATGTCCCTTAATGGATTTATATGAATTTGTAGAACATCCAAATGACTCTTGCCGCAACGTTTTCCTCTGGTTACTTTTGAAAAGAAAAACAACGAGACAGCTTCAAGGAAGATTAACTTTGAGAAAAAGTTATTAACGTTTTATTAACGATTCTCCTTTATTTTTACCCTGCAACACTAGTCATATGTGGGCCGTTCATTCTCTTTCAACAATATTTCAACCTTCTACATTAGATGCCACACGCTTACAGTCATCTAACACTCATGTCCTAACACTCACTCTCCCTGTTCTGAAGTCTAACCTTCCCCTTGCTTCGTGTATATGTGGTATTCATCGCATAATTATTTTTATCACCATTCCCATAAATTCTTTAAAGCGACTAATTCACGTTATTTTCTATACTTTAAACAAATTTTACTGTGCACTAAAGTCTATAATTTAATTAATACTAGTTTTGCTAATATTAATTATTTGATTCCTGAATTTTGTTCTAATTCGTTTTCTTAATTATAAACATTTTACATCTTCTAACGCTAATGTAATTCGAATTATATAAATTATTATAAGTGTAAAGTTTATTATAATTTTATTCTCATTAAATTAACACTATTTTTTTTGTTACATTAAGGTATAAAAATACAAGTATCGCTGATTGCTGTGTGTTACAAGAAAATAATAAATGTGAATTATGAAGTATGACTAACAAATAATAATGTTAAATTGTGTACCTCTTTGTTACCAGTGATGTAGCTTTGGTTTAAGAGGTAAGCTTAAATTTTATTTTATTTTTATTTATGATACAGGAAAATTAAGTGATATACGTGTTCCAGAATATTTTTCCCACTAACTAATTTAAAGCAAGCTGAGTTTTCTCATAAAACACCATAATTTTCTTTTTACTACATACAATAGCAGCTGAATATCAAAGGCAACATGATAGTCGCACATGATAGGCCACATCATGTCATTTCAAAGGCCACACAGGTATCAACCTGCGATTTTCATCATTTTCCGTTAGGTTCACTTTTTTTGTTCTAAGGGGTCTCTTTAAAAATACTGTCTGAAATTTTTAATGGTTTAAAGTAATGATATAGGATAGCCTGAATAAGTCTCTTATTAAAATTTTTTACGAATAAAGTTTATATTTTTATTTTAAAATACAGATATTGTTAAAAACCAAATGAGTATGTAACTAGTGCAACACCGTTACGCGTTTATCGTTATTTCAGCCCCACGTTATGAGCGTCAATTTTGTAACGTAAACGTTACTGAGACTCCTTATACTCTTCGAAACTCTCGCCTAATTAAGCCCCACGTTGTTGACGTCAATTTGTAACAAATATAAATATTACGAGTGTATTACAGTTGCGGGTTTATAGTTATTTCAGCCCCCCGTTATGAGCGTCAATTTGTAACAAATACAAATGATGATTACGTTATTGAATTATATTTGAGGATGTTTAAAAGCTCCACTGTGGAATGCGTCAATTTGTAATATTTTACTTTAGATGAGGTCTCCTGAAAATCAATGTTAATTTATTTATAAAGAAAATTATTTATTATGTGGTTGATATTATTCGGTTCTTGATAATAGATCTGTATTAAATAGTTATCAAGTGTTTTACAAGAGAAAAAGGCTATATTCCAGTTATTATATTGAATAATTCAATATTTTTCTCCAACCCTAGTCGGTATATACTATCGAAATTGTAAAGAGAAGAGGGCGGAGAAATAAAGCTAGTTCTCTATTCTCCCGTATTCACCAGCTGTCAACAAACGAGCGCTGTGGTTGGCGATCGGCCAGTTATTATATGTTAAGTCGTTCCGCTTGATGCGTTTCTCACGTTCCATTCTCTGTAAATTACACCCTATTCGAAATACACTAATTATTCTACAAATAACAAGAAATCGTCAAATTCAAGAAGGATTCTTTATTTTATATATGTTTTAATTCCAACAGCTGCTTCCTCTTGCTACTAATACATCATATCGATTACACAATACATAATCGATTTGTTATTGAATTCGGGTTTTAGATGTGTTAAGATTTAATTATAATTTTCAGTTTGTTTTTAATCTCAGGGTACATGTAGTTCTTTTAACTATTAGTAAGGTCAGGTGATGCAATTTTAAGGTTACTAAGTATTACAATATTGTTATAAAATCTTATTATATAAAATTAAATATAAGCAGGTTTTTTACCAACTTCGATCGCATACTTAATGTGGCAGTGTTTTGCTACGCCGAGACGAGAACAGAATGGCGATTCAGCTCTTGAACGATAACAGCTTCCAGTTTCTCAATAAAAGTTTGGTATTGATGTCCCAGGATGTAGTAGAGGTTTCAGTTCTGGTCTTCGTTAATCTTCACGGGTCTGGTAGTTGCAGGTCCCAATGGAATTTGTGTAGTATTAAGATTTCGTTCAGTGGAATTAAGTGAGGTTTAGTACGTTATTTCAAATTTCTTCGTTTGTTTTTTAATATATTTTTAATTAATTTGGCATCCCTCGGCTATGGATCATCTTTATTTATTTATAGTTCATTTTCATAATTACTCTTTTGCTGATAGTAGGTTGAATGATTTATTTTTTTGAATTCATTTAACTTTAATGGTATATAGAATTATATTTGCTGAGAGATAGATTCAGAAGTTACTACTCAGTCCTTTTAAATGAATTTCTTTTTATGAAATTTGATTTATTTAATTTGATTCGTTTAGTTTTGGTTTTCTCCTTTTAAATTCGTATTCTGAACTTTACCCATTCACATATAACAATTGAGTGTTGAAAGTCAACAAGATATCTTGTATTCAGTCGTCCCTAACAACCATCTTCTTCTTCTGTTATAGGATAATATTTGTTATCCTAGAGCCGTAATTAGGAAATATTCTTACACTTTTTAATAAAATACTCCCTTATTAAAATTACATTAAATCATATAAAACTTTCACCTAATATGCATTATTAAACCATATACATTTTACTACATTTTCTTCTTGATCGACTTATTTTAAAAGGTATTATTTTCCTTTTACAAAATACTAATTTTAGGCCTATTTGGTTTGTTACATGTGTTATAATTTTTTGTTTTTAATTTAACTTTTCTGACCTGACCTACTGTACAATGAGTCACTGGCTTATGGCCAATTATTCTAATTTTATTTTATCCTGATTTCAATTTATTATTATTATTATTTATTTTATCATTGGACCCTTCATTGGTTTATAACATAATTACAATGACCCCTTGACAATTTATTAACAATTATTGTCTTCCTGGCCAAGTTTACAAATATTATCTTATGATATCTTCATTAATTATTCAAAGTAAATACACTTAACATGATACAATACATAATAAATACACTTGTATTTAATTACTTAAATACAAGTTTAACATGAATGAAATTAGTATCCATTACTTAATACTTTCTTAAAGCAGTGGCAATACACCTGCTACATACAAAACACAGAATAAATATCATGTAAACAAAATATCATGATAAAGCACAACGACATGTACATCATTATAAAACATTAAATATCAATTAAACAGTCTACTATTTTCAAACTTGTCTATAGTAAATTCATCTCATT
Organism: Magicicada septendecula; assembly: GCA_034769895.1. Taxonomy (NCBI): domain Eukaryota; kingdom Metazoa; phylum Arthropoda; class Insecta; order Hemiptera; family Cicadidae; genus Magicicada; species Magicicada septendecula. The sequence goes on along the minus strand of CM068375.1, from coordinate 198,705,319 downwards.
AGACACTGTGTTTATAGTTTACATCTTCCACTGATCACTTCATTTTTTATACTTATAGACATTTTTACTATTTTATTACCTAGTAACCTTACTAGGTATTATTAATATATTTATTAGGTGAGGTTTACCTTCCTGACCTTAATTACGGCATGCATAGGGTATTGTTTTAAGTTATATTGACAAAGTTTTTATGTAACGTCTTGTGACGATTTAAAAAAATGTTTAAATAGCATTATGAAATTTTTGCTTTTATAACAAGTAAGAGTATTATCCACCCCTTACCTGTACCTAGATTCCTGCATCAACGTGTAAATTGTCCCGTACCAACACGCAAAGCACGGTGTTATTTAGCTAAAAATAATAATTCCGTTAATTAAATAAAAGACGTACTAAATAAATAAGAAAATTCCTAATTCATAACCAAAAGGTAACATAAAGTATTACGATTTAATTAGTGAATAATTAATACTACTTAAAAGAACGAACTATTTTCTCAGCGCGTAAAACCGCGCCAGCTTACAGACCCCTCGCCGCTAAACAATGCCCACATTCGCCGGAGAAACTTCGACATGTAAGGATGTCGCTACTGTGTTGTCAATATACACGTAGGTGTATACCGTTAAAAACTATTCAATCAAGTTTGTAGTGATTTCGATTTGACCCAATGTAGCGTGGAAATAATAATAATAAAAATAATAATAATGTAGTGCGTGAAGAAATATGTAATAAAAAAAAAAGGAAACTTAGCCGACACATCTCTTAACAAACTGTAAGTGGTAAGATATGTTCCTTACCAGATTTTAGTGCTGCTAAAATAAGAAATGCAATTAAAGTGTAAAATGTGAACAACCGACTCCAGAAGAAGAAAACACAAACAACAACCATATGAACTTCTAGTACCAAAATCCAATCGTCTAGAACGAGACTACCTTTCGGAAACAATCAACCTAATGGAGCATCAAGAGGAACCGTGTATCACACTCTAGAAGACGACTGAAGATGACCATCACGGACCCCACAGCAAACTCATGTTATATTCAGGTGATATCAAATCATAACATTTGTAAAAATTTGTTTCAACAAGAGAAGTAACAAAAGAACAGTAAAGAGCTTTTGATAATTTAAAGATTAACATATATATATATATTGTAATCTCTGTAATGAAGTAGTAATAACATTACGATGTTTAGATGTAAGGTAATTCTAAAATTTACACCCAAAATTATTCTTCAGATAATTTGGTTAAAGTTGTGATAAATTAAAACGTAACAAAGTTGAGACCCGGATCCGTGGTACTTAAAACAATACTTAGCTGAATGCTTATGAGATAAAAAGAAAAAGAAGTAAAAAAAAAATTTCAAAATATTAAATGCAGAATTTATTAGAGTACTTCTTTAAGAGTAAAGTAAACTATGAGAGATAAATATAATAATAAAGAGATGTTTTTGCTAACACCCAGCGAGTGAATAAATTTATGCAATCCTTGACTAATTCCTAAATAATAATGTATTATAATTTTTTAGTGAGTAAGGTTTACTAACAACGGCAGCTAGCTTAATTAACAGGTAACAAATTGAACTGGTTCCCGACTTTTGTAATGTCTTAACAAGGGAGACGTTACAAAATTGCGCCACTCTGCTGTCTTGTAAAAAAGTTAATTGTTTACAGAGTGTCACACACAAAATTGCGCCACTCTGCTCACCTTGCTAACCTTGCTAACTTTTCTAACTATTCTGCTTTGTACAAAATTGTGTATTGTGCTGTTGTTTTAATAATTAATTGTGTACATTGTTATAATTCATTAACAGTAACTTTGTCGAATATAAATTTATTCACTCTGAAATCGGGAACAAATAAATGAGTAAAGTTTTAATTAAGAAATAATAATATTAGTATTGGGACATTGCCGTAATAAACAAGTCATCGCTGGTAAATATTCCATTTTAAACCTGTCGGTATTGACAAGCTGTTTCATGTTAAATGCGTGTCGAGAAATGTAAACTCTACCCTTTGTACGTATAGAGCATCCCATACAAAACTCCCCTCGCACACATAACAGACAATTCAGAACAGGAAAGAATCGTGTTTAGGAGTGTCTGAATCACCCTACTTTGTTAAACCACCCTATGCAAACAATAAGACTCCCCAAAACAGCTGACCCTTTGTGCTATTGTTAAAGCAATGAACTCTTCGTATGTGAAATTTCTCTCCACTATAAAATGATATTAGCGTTTTGTTTTGACTGATTATATATGACAGTACAGAAAATTGAATTGTTGTGAGATAAGTTTAATTTGATTAATTAGTATAAGATTCTATGTGTAATAAGAGATATATGTGTGTGTTTAAATGAATTCAAGCTTTATAAGTGTTTAAAATAGATGACATAAGATTTGTCGTACGTAATACTTCGTTTATTTAAAGGTCATTATTAACAAAAATGGCTCAATTTAACCCCGACTTGTTGTTGAAGGACGAATTAAGCTATGAAGCATTGTTACGTGGTCTTTTATACTCAAATGTAACTATCGCGGAACTTCGCAAAACGTTACGTGAAAATAAACCGGACAAACCCTCATTGTTAAATCGTTTAAGTGTCTTAGATTTTGAAAGTGAAAAGGAAACATGCTATCACAAGTATACAGAACTCACTTCGATCGCACAAACCCTGCGTGATGAAAAATCCCCCGCAGTAATTTTGCGTACCACCCAAAGAATCGAACATCTGACCCGCCGTATCACCAATTTGTTGAATTGGCCCGGTGATAAAGTTACCCCACCGGATGCGCAAAAATTCGCGGAGGAAGCATTACAACAATTACCCGAGATAATGCGCGAATTACGTCGAAGGTCCAAATCGTTTAGATTAGAAGAGATTGAAGAAGCAATGATGAAACTAAATATTTTTCCTACCCAATCTCCTACTCAAGAACAGCAAACCGGTACTGTAAAGTTTCAGTTTCTGCAGGAATCCAATATAGATCCATTTAAAGAACGGTTAACTGATAGTCAAGTAAATATCCAACCAGCAAACGTTACGCTACTCCCTAATGAACTAGAGAATATGACTCGTACCAACGATTTACCTCCTCACTTGCTGACGAATCAATCTGCGGAAAAACCTAGAATGACGACTCAATTAAATCTAACTACCGAGCTCTATGGAAAAATAACCCACCCTGTAGAACGTATTTTGTCTGACATACCAACCACTGATGGGCTGAATATTACAAAGCTCCTAGATTTTCTCAAGCATCTTTTACAATTAAAGGATCTGCGACAACTAAGAGATGACCAGATTTTACAAGTAATTTTACCTAAATGTAGATCTCCTTTAAAAGATCGTGTGTTAGAATGCCTAAGGTATAATCACCCTGTAGAAGAACTTCATACCACCCTAATAAGACATTTCATTCCCACCGGTATCTACGAAGAATTGAAGCGAAATCTAGTACTTCGTGTACAAGGAGCATACGAGAGATTAGCTCATTATATATCTGAAATAAGGGAATCTGTTTTATTGCTACAAGTTAAATGGAGTGAACAACAGTTAGTAGACACTATCTTAGTAGGATTATCTCCCGAGGAGCGATCTCGCCTAGCACTCATGAAGCGACCAACCACTTTCACCGAACTAGAACTATGTTGTATACATTCGTCCAACGTCTGGTATTCTGACCAGAACAGACGCGTTTCTATGTCCCAGACTCAATGCAGAGATTCATTCCAACCTCTACCAATTGGAACTGATACCCGAACCTACCGCGATAAGCGATTCGTAAGTACATCTAAAACCCAAAGCTACCCCCATATTTCATACTCTAGATCAAAACCCCGACAACATGCGAGCGAAGTCAATGAGGAAAGAAGATGTTATAACTGTGGAAAGGCCGGACACATTAGCAAGAATTGTAAACAAAAGCGCTACCAACAGAAAACCGACCAGTCAAAAAACATGTGAAGCTGGAAGAACAAAAATCCTACGTCTTCCGCAGCACCAGAAGGAAAGGTAAAAACAATAATAATCATAGAGTAAAAATAAATAGAACTAAACGCATAGACCCTTACTTAACAAGATTTATTGAGAAGTGCAACTCTATTGGTGCATGCAAAACAAATATCTGCCAACTACCATACGTACAGATAGACCTTGGAGCAACGAATATCCTTGGTTTAATTGATTCCGGATCTACCCGTAGTATAATTAGTCAACAGTTAGCCACCGTATTAGCTAATCATAATCTGATTAAACGTAGCCAAAACGTAAACATAAAGTGTGCCACCGCAAATAAACAAAACCTAAATATATCGCGCAGTATTACGGTGAAATTAAAAATAAAGAATTTTACTTGGTATGTTCCCCTACTAGTAGCTGAAGTGTTAGGACAAAACTTAATACTAGGCGCTGATTTCATAAGTAAAACTGGCTTAATCCTTGATATATATGCAAAACAATATTTCTTCAGATTTGATCGTACTCGAAAATATCAGTTCGACTCCGAGTTAAGTAACGACGCTAATTGTGAAACCTCAACTATTCAATTAGAACATCAAAAATCTAGTCTGAGTCATTTAAAAGGAAATGAGCGACAAAGAATTCAAAAGTTAATAAGGGAATTTTCTACTGTACTCACACCCAAGTTAGGATTAACCCACTTAATCGAATATAAAATGAATCTTAGTGACAACAAGGTAATACGCCTTCACCCATACAAATTATCGCCGCCCAAGATGGAAATAATGAGAAACCACATTAACAAACTCATTGAGCAACACGTCATAGAACCGTCAACTTCTCCATACTCATCACCTGCATTCCTAGTACCAAAAGGAACTGACAAACATAGACTAGTCGTGGATTATAGACAGCTAAATAAGAGTATAGAATTTGAATCGATACCCCTGCCCGACATTCACAGCGCGTTTCACTATTTTACAAAAGCGAAAATCTTCACCATAATGGACCTCAACCAAGCATTCCACCAAGTCCCACTAGCTGAGGAATCAAAACATCTAACTGCTTTTGCTGTCCCATTTAATCTATATCAATTTACTAGAGTACCATTCGGTATATCACAAGGAAGTTCAGTATGTAGCAAACTGTTAGAAAAAAGTTTTCATGACGTTAAATTTAAATTTGTTTATCACTATCTTGACGATATAGTAGTATATAGTGAGTCAATGGATATTGATCACTTGCGTGAAGTATTATCCAGGTTAAAGAAAGCTGGACTAACGGTAAACCCGAGTAAAGTTAACTTCGCAGTAAAACAATTCTCCTTCTTAGGTCACATAGTATCTGCCGAAGGTAAGGTTAGCATCGATCCCGAACGTACACGAACAATCCGAGAATTCGTACCGCCGAGAGACGGCAAAGGTATAGCTCGATTCTTAGGTATGATTAATTATTTTTACAAGTACATACCCTACCTAGCGGATATAGCAGCCCCATTGAATGCATTAAGAAAGAAAGGAACGAAATTCGAGTGGACTACTCGACACCAAGACGCGTTTGAAACACTTAAAGAAAGCATAATATCCCCACCGGTATTGCAGTTAGCAGATTTCAGTAAACCATTTGTTGTACAGACCGACAGTTCGAGTGTAGCATTAGGAGCCGTAATATACCAGGAAATCAATAATACTAGACTCCCGAACAGCTATGCTTCCCGTACATTGACCGAGCAAGAAAGGAAGTTCTCAGCCTACGAACTTGAATGTTTAGCCGTAGTATTCGCCTTTGAAAAATTCAAACCATTTTTGGAACATAAGGAATTTCTACTAGAAACCGACAATCAAGCTTTGTCGTGGTTATTGAACCACCCAAAACAGTTAGGTCGTATCGGAAGATGGGTGTTAAGATTAAATTGCTACAAGTTCAAAGTACAACATATTCGTGGTACTCAAAATGTAGTAGCCGATACTCTATCCCGCATGTTCCAACTACCCAATACTAGATCTGGCGAAGACAATGTTGAAACCACTACCGTTAATACGCTAATCACTAACTTTCCCCTTGCATTTAAGGATATAGCATATCACCAACAACAAGATCCTAAATTGTGCAAAATAATCGAACAAATAGAGAAAGGAAATTATTCTGACAAATATAACTTGAGTAAACGAGTACTTTGTTTTAAAAGGGCTAACGGAAAATTACTGAGAATAATCGCCCCGGAAATAATCAAACCTATGCTAATGGAATACTACCATTCATCGACGATTGGAGCTCATATGGGAATTAGGAAAACTATACATCGTATTCGCAAGGAATACCATTGGGAAAACATGAACAGTGAAATAACTAAGTTCGTGAAAGAATGCGAAATCTGTGCCCTGAGCAAGCCAGGAAGAATCAGTCAAGTCGGAAAATTAATCTCAGAAATACCTACAACTCCCTTCTCGAAGATATACATAGACTATTCTCGACCTTATCCCCGTTCTAAATCCGGAAATATTATGCTATTAATTTGTGTGGACTCCTTCACTAAATTCGTATGGATATATCCTATGAGACGTGCCTTAGCATCTACGACAATAAAAATTCTACAAGAAAGACTATTTAAAGATTATGGTACACCCTTACACCTAATATCTGACAATGGACCTCAGTTTAAATCGAAAGAATTTAATGACATGTGTTTTAAATTAGGGATAAATCATATTACAGTGACCGAGTACAGACCGCAAGGATACCTAGCAGAAAGATACTTACGTAACTTAAAATCAGCCTTAATATCTTATCACGCTAAAGACCAGACAACCTGGGACCCGGATCCGTGGTACTTAAAACAATACCTAGCTGAATGCTTTTGAGATAAAAAGAATAAGAAGTAAAAAAAAAAAAAATTTCAAGATATTAAATGCAGAATTTATTAGAGTACTTCTTTAAGAGTAAAGTAAACTATGAGAGATAAATATAATAATAAAGAGATGTTTTTGCTAACACCCAGCGAGTGAATAAATTTATGCAATCCTTGACTAATTCCTAAATAATAATGTGTTATAATTTGTTAGTGAGTAAGGTTTACTAACAACGGCAGCTAGTTTAATTAACAGGTAACAAATTGAACTGGTTCCCGACTTTTGTAATGTCTTAACAAGGGAGACGTTACAGTCTGGGACCTTAACTTTGTTACGTTACAATATTTACTTTTAAAATATAAACATTTAGCTGTTCGTGTGTAAAGTTCATAATCTCTTAAATGTTCACTTTTGAAATAAACTGCCCTTGCCTGTATAAAAAACAGAATGCATTTGTTGGTAAGATACATTCATAATAAAATTGTATATAACACAATAACTTGTGTGAAAAAGTGAATATAGTATATATTAATAAAAAGTTATTAATACATACAATGAGTGTAAGAAGTATTAGCAAAAATTTTAAATAATGTTTTAGATACTCATGAAACAAAGTATTTACAATCACTTGAAATTTTTATATACGTAGTGTATTAATATTTATAAGAAACATAAACAGAACTACAATATTTTAAATAATTTGTGAACAATAATGAATTATAAATGTAATTTATAATTGCTTATTATTGCATGTATGACACAGGTTTTTAAACCTTTCACACAGCGATTACAACAATATATTCACCATCAATTGCTTCTTCCAGATCAAGCACAATCGTTGTTGCTTGTGTTTCATATCTTAAAACACCACTGTAAATCACATTAATACACCAACTGATGAGACTTCAGATTCCTCAAGTCATTATCATAATGTTTGGTAAGCAGCTTACTAACATCGTGAAGTTTCTCAGCTTTAAGTGTTACACTTATAGAAATCACTCCTGGGCAGGGGCGGATTAACCATTAGGCTGACTAGGCTGTAGCCTAGGGCGCGGCATTTTCGGGGACGCAAAATTGTAGCTAAAATATAATAACATTTTACAGCTAAATGTAAAATTAGTAATAAATTACAAAGATAAAAATTTGAGTTCATTTTGAACACAAGCGTCTGTTTGCGAGAAATTATTGTAAACTGTACATACTGTACATAAATAATAGAAGTCGTTTCCAAACTGTTTTCTCCGGTTATGAGTCATTGGCGGCCGGACTTTTTCAGCTTTGAAGAGGGTAAAGAATTATTTACGCTCAAGTTTTCCTCAGGATAAACTGACTAGTGTAGCCCTTTTGTTGATTGAAATTGACTTTCTGCAAGGACTTGATTTCAGTGAGGTGATTAAAACATTTGCTGAATCTAAAGCGAGAAAAAAGAATCTAGCTTGAACTTTACATGATTCTTAACAAATCCACAAGATTTGTTAACTAGTTGTCTTCTTTGTGTAAATGATGTTAATTTTTTCCTTATAAAAGCCATGCAAACTGCAAATGGTTGAAGGTGTAACTCGAAAACAATCTCTGAAAAGTAACCTCAGTTTTCAATTCTTGAGACTATTTCCAAAAACAGTAAGATACTTGATACAGTAAGATATTCCTAACTAAGAAATATATTGTAGACTGTTTAAAGCTTTAGTCAGCCCCTTGGAAATAAACTTAAGAGTGAGGGGGCGATAATATGGGAAGTGAGGGGGGCGATAAAATATAACTAGCCTAGGGCGCCAAGATACCTTGATCTGGCCCTGCTCCTGGGTCAGTGTTTTCAGGCTTAGAATTTAATTTATATATTTGACTTTTCCTTGCTATGAGAAGATTGCCATGTCCACTCGCACAATCACTTACTTAATCTTGTTGTTTTTTTTGTAAAATGACTAGCCTAAAATTTGAAATTTTAAAGTGAAGCAGTATTTTGTTTTCTGCTTCCAGTCAAATAGTAACCAATCCCTTTCCATTAACTTTAATGTTCCATGATATTCAGATATTCCATGTTATTCCTCTTTAGTAATGATAGTTTTCTTCTGCTTCAGGCCTCGTTCAATCAGCTCAGATAATCTGTCTGATAAGAAGAAGGAATGCCCCGTGATATGGTAGACAAGCTCCACTTTACTTACTTGTGTGGTGCACTGGATACAAGCCACTGTATGTATACACATTCCTAAGATTGTAACATTTTTATTTTGGCCTGGACACCTGTCTGCAACGAGACGAATGGATGTGTAACCAGATAGCCCAATACTTTTAATCTCGTGGATACAGCAGATGCAACTTTATTTGAGGATTTTCTTGCATGATCTTCCGTCCACGAATAGGTTAACACATTTTTCACACTCAAAGAGGCTGTAGGTACACCACTGAATGCTGCTAGGTTATAACAATACAACTATCTACTTTGGGCAAAATCAAGTTTTTTCGGGCAGTCAAGTTATATAATGTAAGTACTTGGTAGCTTCTCTCGTAAATGTTCAAAAAAACTTTGAGTTTGTTTTCATGCAGTTGTATCTTAAATTTAAAATCTGCTTTCGTAGTTTCATATTTTTCAATAGAGATTCTTTGTTCTAATTCAATATAAATATTGCATTCATCAATAGAAGGTGCTGAGAAACCTATGTTAGTTAAATTCCGTAAAAAAAATTTGCGAGAAAACATTAAATCACTTTCTCATTATCGGGTTTATCTTCGTTGAACATTCTTCATAACTTGCATACATTACCTCCTTGTGTTTCTATAATTATTTATAAAATTCGTAGACCTGATGTGAAAGTAGTTACTTTTCTGTTTTCGTCAGTAATACATTTAATTGTGAAATAATCGCTGATATTATTAAGATTTAAAATGGAAGATAAATTAAAAAAATGTAAATACGGGCGTTAATAAATCTTTAATGATATGCCTATACATGATTAGCTGGAAACAAGAACGTGGTAGTATTTATTACAAAGGAAGGGACAACAAAGAGATTTCCTTTACAAAAGCTTTGGCAAGACGAAGCAAACCATACAGAGCTATCCTAGTGGCGATAATAATGAGTGGTTATAACACGGTAGGCAATTAATGTTATGAAAAAAATAATAGGAATTTTAGTGTATTTAATAGATATGAGAAATAAGTACTTTTGCTGAAAAATACCGACTTTTCGAGTACTGATCCACAAAATTTGTGTGAACCTTTACAAATATCGTGCGTTGTACGTAAGTTCCGTTCTCTTAATACTTTCTTCCCAATGAGAAGATATTGAGTTCCGCTTTTATTTAAAAATTCTTTACCTGTATAATTAGTGCACCTTTCTATCTTCTTATATGCAGGCATATATATAATACACTCTATTGTTGCCCTTAAAGGAATCCTATTAAATCGATAATTGGGCAGCGAGTTAAACTAGCGTGATACAAGCCAAAACTGATTGACTATAATTTTGTAAAACTATCATCTTTTTTATTTCATATTTGTTTCTATTTTTTATTGGCCAAAACTATAATATACATACTATATTATAGTACTTTCAGTTTATATTCATCTCAAACTGGCCCAAAAATTATAAGGCATCTCAAACTGACAAAAATCATAATGTACCGTACTATAGGAAATTAAAGTGACGTTCCTTCTTGTTTGGTTGCGTTATCATTTATATTTATTTAACAAAGAGTTAACCTAAAAAGTACAGTGTTTATCAAAGATTATTTTTTAATATTATTATGTAAATTGTGATTTAGTGTGTATGCCATAGAACTATAGAACTATCGGGCGTATGAATCCTTTTACACGTAGTGACTATTGTAGTAGGGATGTAGAGAAATTCCCGTCACTCTGAGACATCTGATTGCGAGATGTAGACAGCTGTGTGACTATTATATACACTGTGTCGACTGACGTCTCTCATTAAGCTGTTGGGGGGATTATACTGTAGACAACACTGTTAATGATGCTCTGTAAAGTATTGATTTAAGCAAAGTGGTTACTTTTAAAGGCACAAAAACCATCACACAGTATAATCACTAAACCTGTTTTAGTTTTCTAGCAGAATATTGTTTGTATGAATATAGTATGATTATGAAAAATCGACGTTTGTCTTCAAACATTTTATCATTTTGAGCTCTTGTTTTAATTTACACTTTTTCATCGTGTTGTAATATTTTTTGAGAATTTGTAATAGTAATGTAGTATACAAATCTTTGATTTGAAGGGTTTCCTAACCAATTGCAACGTTGTTTTTCATTTTTGTCAGTCTGAGACCAGTGCCTGATACTGCCCACACGAACACTGTAACAATTTCACGTCACCAATCCGTTTTTCTGCTGTCTTTATCAATACCTTCTTCTTCGGATTTCTCTTTCATATCGTTAAGCAGTACACTTTGTAAGTACCAAACATGTCATGTCCACTTGCTACTGTTATACGTTAATATTCTGCAGAATTGTAACTTTGGCTGTCCTATTTTTTATTTTAATTTTAAGAATTTTCTTGTACCTAAAATATCAAAAAAATTGTATTATCTTACTTATGAACGCAATTCAACAGTTTGAAATCGACGAGTTACGCCTTGAAGCTGCGTTCCGAGTTTTAGTAGATTTCTCGCCTCGGGGACCACCGTATATAGAGAGTTCTTCAATGTAGCCTGCTACCGGCCGTGAGGTTTTAATTAGACATGGTCTAATTAGTGTTTACGTTCGCCGAGGCCGGGTCAAAGATTCACATTGTAGTGATGACTGTGACCAAGGGCGATAATGAGGGATTGGTCTGCAAGCAGGCACTGCGGCGGTAGACCTTTTTGGAAGGTATTCGTATAATGTCTTTCGGGAAACGGACATGTAGAGAGTTTCGGATGGTCAGGCTCGAATTTAGATAATGGGCTTTGCAAGCCCAGCGCGTATCTCAGTCGACTAGACACTGTAGCTTTCGCTTATGGGCCCACACTGTGATTGATTGCATAGATAAAAATCGGTGCCACATACGTAGTAACGGCGAGTTTGCCTTGGTTGTCGGAGTAGTTACAATCGACGAGCAATTTTGCGGGGTACTTGCTCGGAGTGTCTTCGCCAGATGAGATCGGGGGAACGAAGAACGAGAAACACCGGGAGACGAAGTCAGAGGAGTATTGCGTATATATAATCTGGAAGGCAATCATCCACGTCTGAAGAAGAATATAGCTGTGCTCTTGGCCTCTTTAATGGAGACCTTCCATTTCTCAGCCCACTCAATGTAGGCGTCCAGTTGGTTGTAAAACCAGATAACGGCCATTTCTGCGCAAAGATTGATAGCATACACCACCGTGTCGTCGACGAACATAGCTAATCGGGTTTCAGGCAACTTGGGGACGCCGATAACGAACACAGAAAAAAGTAGGGGACCAAATGTGCTTCTGAGGTACACTAGTCGTAATTGCTCTTTCCGAAGAAAGAGTTACTATACATTCTCACGTGAGAAAGCGGCGATCAGATGAAGCAATAGCAAGCAATCTGGAAGCAGAATCTCTGTTGGTTTATAAGAGTCTAGGATGGTAGATCCTATGACTATGACACGATCAAATGCTTTTTCGACATTAAGCAAAACGGTGACAGTCTGTTCCCGTGAGCAGCCGGCTTTGGTAACAGTCTCCACGAAACGCATCAGCTGATGCATCTAGGAGTACTCAGCATGAAATTCGAATTGCTCGGAGACAAGAATATCGAACCGTTTTAGATGTTCCCGTAGTCGCCGCTGTACAAAAACTTCGACGTGGCTGACAGCAAGCTGATAGGCCGAAGGTTGTCGGCGAGCTTTTGATCTTTACCCGTCTTCGGAATCATCGTACCGTCGCCTGATGCCACATCGACCACGCCACCTGACCGTCGCCAGAAGAATAAGCAAACTTAAAAAGCACGCATAGATCAGGCCGAAAAGAAAGCGAACTCCCCTGTCCGGTAGTCCCTGTCCGATCGAAGCGCTAAAAGCCGTTCCGAAACCTCTTGCGTCTGAAGTGAGTTCGTGTTCGGCAACGATCTGGAGGTCACGGTAATCCTCAACCTCGTCTCCTATTTTCTCATCAGAGTTTTTGTCGCTCCAAACACTCGGCTAGAGACTCTGATTCCCCTCTGGGTTGGCGACGCACTCGGTGATTCGGTGGTAGTCCGGAGTGAGATTGGGCTTCATCTGTAATCACATCTCGACGAAAGAGACAACGGTCTTATCAAACGTGGCAACTGCCTACATCGTCGATGCGCTTTCGTGAGCACAGCTTGATGAAAGAGTCAACGGTCTCATAAAACGTGGCAACTGCCTAACTCGTCGACGTGGTGGATAGAGTCCAGCGGAACTGTTTCTGGAAGCCTTCGATAGAAAGCAGACCCGTACTATTCCACTCAACTACCCCGCCTAGCTCACTCCAAATCGTGTGTCGGGTGGCCACGGGGCCCTGAATTGGACAATTTGGAAGAGAGCTCCGTAAACGCGGTTACCTCGATCGGGGAGACAACACTCTTGACAACGTCGATGTCCAGAACGTCCGGTCGAGCACCACGAGCGCAGAGGTAGAAGGTCTGTTGTCTAGGTCCATAGACACGGAAATGTTAGTCATGAAGGTACTTGTAAATCACCCTCCCGGATGGTGTAGTCAAACGATTTCCCCAATCGGGATAATTACAGTTCAGGTTACCTGCAAGGATAACCTTCCCATGAATTTGTAAAAGTCACTAGTTGACATCACAGTTGAGGTAAAGCGGACAAAACCAACAATATTGATTTAATATGTTTCTTAGATATTACCTTTTACAAATGTTTTTATAGCTAATAAGTTAGTCGTTTCAGTAGAAAGTAAATTTTGAAGAAATAAATTTAATATGATAAAATGTCTTCTTCTGCAAAGTTTTTTAACCTTTTCCTTAATGGTATATAGCGCATGAATACAGTGGCCAAATGATAGTTTCAGTTTTTACTAGATGTAATCCGCAGCTCCGCCAACGTATATTTGCTTTGTAATACGTATTTTAATATAATTTTTAACTGTGTATTTAAATAGTTAATACGCAGTCAATAGTACTAACTTGCGTCGATCATGAGTTGTGTAAACTCTCATGAAATTCCAGAAGAATATATTTCGGTTTAATAAACGTTATAAACAGTGGCGGCTCGTGACCCAAGAGGTTGGAGAGCGCGGTCTTTAGGCTTTTTAATTTGGTTTATAGGACTCAAGACCTATTGATTTTTATGAAGATCGGTTAAGGTGACCGGGTAGTTTACCTGCAACGTTGTATGTTTTAACAAGAGAAAAGTACTTAATTTTGATAAATAAAGTATCCTGAAAAGTTCACAATAATCCACTGTAGAAACGTAGATAAAAAATCTGTAAATAAAAAGGCTAGTTGAAGGGGGAGGGAATAATTTTTATTTATGTCATGTGTACTACGTTATCGGCAACAAAGAAGTAGTTTGTTGTTAAAATTACTTCCCGGGCTGTTTGGCCGTGGTCCAATGTTTTCTACAAAACCAGACATTTCGGCAGTGCAATCGACTACCATCATCAGTTAAAATCCGGTGCGCTAACGTGAGGTGGTATACGTTAGTGACCACAGTACTGTGGTGAAGGCTGAAGCAAGAAGTAGAAAGAAGAGTTTCTATGGAAATATTTCATTTCGAAAAAATGATTTTAAATATAAATCTTAGAACATGGAAGTCATGTATGGTTCTCCATACCGATATTTTTTATTTAACCGTTATCATTTTTATTTCTATCAGCTTTTTATCTGTGTTGATAAGATGTGTAATACTGTACAAAATATATATTAACTATTTTATTTTAATACAACTATATAACTATAAACAATAGTTTATAAACTATATATTATAATACACTATAATACAACTATAAACTAGTATATTAACCTTAAAGTATATTAATTTAATTTAGACTTACGCCTTTAGATGTTAACGGCCATTCGCTGCTAGCAGTTGCAGTGTGAAGTGTTACCAGCGAATGCAATAATTTGATTGCTTCTTCGTAAAAGGACACTAACTCATTTTTATTAAAAACAAAGTTAGCCGCCTGGCGTAAATGCCTTTTTGTCTTCAGAATGCATATTGCTCAGTCCGTTGTAAATTGGTCATGATTTAAAAAGGGGTAACATTTCAGTAGAGCATCTAATCATAAAATAGATCATTTTTATTTATATTCAGAATTTTCGTCATTCAGGAATTGCACAAACAGAAGCCGTAATTCCAAAGCTCAAAAGAATATAAAACACTTAGCAAAAAAGTACAAACTATTAAAGACAGGAGAATATATAAATGGCTAGAGACTGTACTGAATTGTAAAGGCTGAGGGTAGAGTAGCAACGCAGTGATTCAGCATTATCCCCACTACATCTCACTCATACACACATAAAGCTTATAGTGTAAAAACAGACACACAGAAGGAACAGTTAAACGCCATTTCAGCTCAGCATACTGAAATAGCCAACACGACCTCTCGAGTGGTTAGTCAGAGACCACTGCATCACTTGTTCATTGTTTAAGACGTTCTATCAACTTTCTTTGTCAACACAGCTTAATAACAATGGCATAATGCTTTAGACAAATTATTTTTATAATAAAAAGTTAAAATTTACGGAAGAAAAACCTATTAGTTTCATTTTCACGAGGTTAGCGTATACGCGTCTACACAAATCCAATTTTTTTGTGAATCGTCACGCAAAAATGAAAAATTACTTAGATACTTTGAAATAAAGCTGACCTACAACACAGTCGACTTGGGAGCTCACACTTCGTCAACAAATATCTCGCATATTGCCTGATAGACCGAGTGGCTGCCTTTCCCTTGTCCCTGCGTAGCTGACACAATTCGGGCTTCGTACGCTATGTGCCGAGTCTAGTCGTGGAGTCACTATCACCATGTAGGCCCACGGTTACTAGACTAGACGGTAGGGGTCGCTCCAAAACCTACTGATATAGAAGGCCTCACAACTACGTCATAGTTCAACTGTCATGGCTGCTTATGTAGTCCAACGGCATCTGAAACTTGGGCGTAGCAGTCGCTTTACGTACTTATTATAGGTTATGTTATGCATTGCATGCTTAGGTTAGAAACGCACGTTGTTGTATTTGTATCAGTTACAAGTATAACGCTGCTGCTAATTTTGTTGAATTTATTCTGAATTATTATGGGGTTCAGGTGCTGTGTTCCGAATTGTCACGGAAACTATGACAATGGACCTAAAGTTTCTGTTTTTTCGTTCCCAAAGGGGAAGAAATTGAAGCAAAAATGGATAAATGCAATTCATCGAAAGAATTTTCAAGCATCTCCCTGTTCCAAGGTACGTGTTATCAAAACTTTTTTGTTTAAATCACATATTTTCACTAATTTATTTCCTGCAAATACAAACAATTTTTTAAAGTTAATGAATAATGACTAAGCCGTAATTAATGAATATATTCATATTTTATTAGAATATCAAAAAAATTTACATTCCGGTTTTCAAAATTTTTATTAGACTTACAAAAAATATAAATTGCAAATAAGAAAAATTATTTTCTACTAAGCACTATGTTCTATGTCTATGTATCTGTTTTATTGTATTTATACAATATCAAGTATTTTTATTTGTATTTATTAAATTTATTAAACTGTGCACAACTTTCTATGGTGAAACTAACTTAATAATTTATATTCATTTTTCAGTAGATTAGTATTCCGAGTCACAGATATAAATATTAAAATATATAACATTCAATGTAAATGTAAATAACGCAAGAACGAAGTCACACAACGGATATTAGGTTATATATTTTAATATTATTAATCATTTACCTTCTCTTTATATTATTTTCTCATGAACTGTAATAAACTTGTTATTTCTATTACAGGTCTGTGAAGTTCATTTCAGCCCAGAATACGTACAAAGGACTTTTTCGACCACACAGGAAAAAAGTTGGAGGTGCCTTTAAAAAGGATAAAATTAAGAGAGGGTGCTATTCCAACAATACTTCCAAATTGTCCTCAATATCTGTCTGTTCCTTCATCATCCAGAGAAAGTACTGACGAAAGGAGAACAAGAAAAGAAAATAACACTCTGCTCCTGGCAATTCAGCAAAGCATTACTGCTAAAAGTGAATATGATGAGAGTCATATGTTTAATAATTTTTGTGAGTTAGTGCAGTGTTTGAAAATTTTCAAAACTCCCAGTGAGTGGACATTTAATGTTAAAGAAGACAGGTATGTACTATTTTTTTATATAATAGAAAATCCTATCCCAAGTGTTCCAATATTAGCCAGAATTAATAATAATTTACAAATTAGTATTTTTATTAATTCAGTAGAACTGAAGCAACTAGGCAAAGAAAGTTTGCCTCTAGCTTTAAACAATTTAAATAGATTAAGCGATATTTTAGAAAGCCTCAAAAATATATACTTGAATGAGGAGACACAAATATCAACAGAGCTTGTCAACTGTATCAAGGCTATGTTAGACAAAGTTGGAACCTCACCTAAATGTGAAATCCAGGAGAAAGTTCAGTTTTTAAAGGAGCAGGTGAGTTTGTTACCAATGAGTAAGGAATGCTATAGATATTCACCTGAATTCTTAGTATTCTGTAGTATTTTGTACATTATATCTCCACACTGCTACAAATTTTTCAGAAATTCCGGTTATGTCACAGTACCACATCCCAATTCTATTAATAAAGTGTGTTCCATTTATCAGACGAACCCAAACATTGAACAAAATGATATCAACTTCTTGATGCATGTAAAGCAAAAGTTCAATTTATTAAAAAGGGAAGTTTACATTGTCACATTAATGATAGATGAAATTCACATCAAACCATACATGGACTTCTCTGGTGGGAAAATTTTAGGCTCAGCCCACAATAGTGAGAGTACCGCTACTTCTGCTCATATGTTCATGGTGCAGAATTTGCGGTCAAATTTCAAAGAGATGGTTCACATCCTGCCAATTCATCCAATTAAGGCAGAATATTTATTTAATTTCATTAAAAGGGTTATTATAGGGCTGCATAATATTGGATTCAGTGTCATTTGTTTGGTGAGCGACAATAATGCCATAAATCGTAAAGCCATGTCCTTTTTTTCATCTCCACCAAAACTTAGCATAGCTTATCCTCATCCATGCAACAGCTCATCTCCTTTGTTTTTTTCTTTGATACTGTGCATTTATTAAAATGTATTAGAAATAACTGGCTTAACCAGAAAGATGAGAAGCAAACACTGCAATATCCACCATTTAATAATTCAACCTGTAATCAGAATATTTCTTTGTTGAGCGCTTCATTTGCCTGTTTAAAAAAAATTCATCTATTAGAAAATAATTCTAACAATCTTGTAAAATTTTCATATAGATTACTTTTAAAAGCCCTTAGTCCTACTAATTTTGAAAGACAAAATATCAAGTATGTTTTAGATGTTTTCAATGAACACGTTATACAGGGTTTGTTAACGCTTGGCAATGTGCACAGTATTGCCAATCATCAAAGTACTGCTGAATTTATTAGAATTATTTTGAACTGGTGGAATATTGTGAGTGTAAAGCTCAAGGATGAGCGATTTAAG
Organism: Magicicada septendecula; assembly: GCA_034769895.1. Lineage (NCBI taxonomy): Eukaryota > Metazoa > Arthropoda > Insecta > Hemiptera > Cicadidae > Magicicada > Magicicada septendecula. The sequence continues at coordinate 198,686,931 of CM068375.1, read as the reverse complement.
AATCCCATGTTTAGAACTCTTGCGCCAGGTCAAGAAAATTTTTTATATTTAGAAAAGTTTTTAATGTGGTTGGATTGTTGGAATGATTTTAAATAGTCTCTAATAAGTTAACGAAAGAGACTCAGCTAGCATTGTCTCATTCCACTCATCCTCTTATAGAGCTAACTAAATACTGTATCGAGGAGTTACATTTTAATTACATTTTGCCTGGTAAAATCCAAGCTGACTCTCTTGAAGCACGTTTTGGAAAATATAGGACTATGGCAGGTTCTCATTACTTGGTATCCCTTAGGCAAATATTTGAGGTGGAGTCAAAAATTAGAATCCAAAATCTGCTCCCTTTAACCCTAAATTCCAATAGTCTTGGTAAGTCGCCAGTACCTCTTTTGGATAGCAGGATAACGGAAACTATTGACACAGTCAATCAGGATAACAGATCCAGTAACATTAATGGTTTCCCTGAATTTGATGTTCAGTTGACTGATGAAGATTTTTCCAAAGCTGGTGATTACCTTCCTGTTTTTACTTATTTGGCTGGGTATTGTGGCAGGGGGTTTTGAAAAGGAGCAGGTGTGATATTTGCTGTAAGTTTATAGTTCTTGACAAATCATTCTGTATTGATGAGGGAACTTCTCAATACAGTCTAATAAAAAATAATTGACAGTGGTGGACTTCTCTATCCACATTCTGACATTGTCAATGTAGTTATTTTGAACTATTTGACAGTCCAAAAATTAATCAATAGTGTAAATGAAAAAGGATTTTTAAGCTGCAGTCAGCAAAGAGATGTAGTCATCCATTATACTGAAGCGGTGGTGAAAAGACACAACTTTTTTTGACAGATTTCTTCTGCCCGGCCCACGACCGAGATCTTATATTATATAATTTAGTGAAAGTCTCCACCAATATATTACTTAGTAATTATGTAAAAATTAAAAATGACAACTTTTCAAGAAAATCAAGCAAGAAAAGGAAACTATCCACTGTCAAAAATTAATTGCATTTAAAGAAAAAATTCAGTAGACTGTTGACTATATTAAAAAAATATTAGCTATATGTTTTGATTATGTAGATTTCATAGAATAAAAATATAGGCTGGATAATCTGGTAGGACTATTTGTTATATTAGTAACAATATAAGAATATATAGAATTTTATTTGTGTATTCTAACATTGTAGCTTCTGCTGAAAATCACTGTTATGAAAAATATGTATAAACAATATTGAATGTTTTATCAATTTTGTAATCTAGTTTGAATAAGTTTTATTTAGTCTTAATTACCAGTCTTATATCTATATAATATAAATATATCCTTGTATATACTGTATCTGTAAAATTGAAAATTAAACTTTCTTCTAATTAATTTTTGTTTTGTTATTTAATCCTGTCATAAATATTTAACACAGGCCAGCCTTGTCAATTATCTTTTTATAAAATATCTCAAATCAGAGTTATGTCAATTGATATGTAATATGAAAAATTTGTAAATTAAACCACGACATTGTCAATTTCGCTCATGGGCTCTAAATGGTTAAAAAAATTGGTTTAGTTATTTTCGATAATAAACAAAAACAAAACAATTTGTTTTTTTTCGACATAAACAAAAATGGAACAATCAAATTGTTTTGTTTTGTCTATTATCTAAGAAATTGCATTATGATTATTAATTATCTGAGAAATACTTTAAAAGTAAGTTTTATCTACTAAAAGCGATGAGCGAAATTTAAATTTATAGATTTTTCGTGTAAAATTCAGTGAATTCGATTCAGTGATTTTGTTGAGAAATTTGTATACATATATTCGGCATTTAATTCCGATTGCTTGTGTTGTAATTTTATTCTGTAACTGAATAACTCGGAATACTGTACTGCTGGCCGTGAAGTCGGTCTACATACGATGACGTCACGGATCAGTTGTGAGGCCTTCTATATCAGTAGGTTTTGGTCTCGCGCAGGTCTGCTGTGAGTGATGACGTAAGCTGGGCACCACGGACACCAACTCTCACATTACAATGATCGCCTGCTCTAGTCTCGTTATCATCAGCTTTGTTGTTATTTAAGAATACCCATAGTGTCCAATTACTGATTTATTTTTAATTTTTGATTAAGACAATTAACTATTAAACTGGGCACAACATTATAATATTGAGTTTTAAATTTATTCAGCAGTTATACGTAATGCCATGAGTTGTAACAAGCATTGTTGTATGCGTAGTATAGGTTTCGTTTCATATGTTTGAAACATTTGCATTATTAATAGCTGCGATATAAATAGTATTTATTTAGTCATTGCTGCATAACAAAAATAAATATTCCCTACAGTGTTTTTTAATTAGTAAAAAATTAGGCAGCAAAAAAAATGTCAAATTGGCTTTGTAAAACATCAATTATCGATCTCAGCAAAGGCATACAGTGCACTTATTTAGTCTTTTAATGGTTACTAAAACTTGTAATGCTTGCCTTTATTTAGGAACAAAGGTGTAGAATTATCTACCCGTTACCACTACTGCACCACTTTCTTAAACATCTTTGTTTTTTCCTACGTTCACTGTCCCGACCGTCTTCTCTTGTCTCTACTTTTATTTATTCGTTTTATTCTAATAAATGTACGCTTCCTTACAAAGCACTGAACTAAAAATTCATCGATGTCAGGATGTTTACTTTTAATTCTGTCATTCAATGATCTAAAAACAACGGGACACTGGTTTACAAAGCCACCATGAAAACGAGCAAATCCTTCTTCTTCCATTTTCGTGACACTATCAACACACTCTTGAGTGGTTTTCATTAATGATCCCCTTGATATTGTTTCCAGCCAGTTCTTTCCTGAAAGAGATGTCTCGGGTTATACATCCATACTTGCAGCTTTTTCTGGATATTTCTTCCTTATCCTGTATGCGATGTAACCGGAGACCATTTCCAGTAACTCTATGTTTTCTTTAATAGTTTCGTGTGTTTGTACTTTTTTAATTTTTATGTGGTAAATGTTTAATGAGGCCATCGACGGCAGCTGTAAAGTCATCGTCATCATCACAGTTTTTGTCAGTGTGTTTGAGTTGCGTGGATCTTCCGTTTTTATCGTCATCAATATCATACTCACATAACAAATAAACTGAGTCTCGGGTAACTACAGACAGAATATCTGCCTCAGAGTCTGAACTTCTGTATCAGATATACAGTTTTCACTACTAATCACTTCACCACCATGACGGCTTGTGGTGATGGTGTTAAGAGTGACTTAATTCTTTGTGTTACGATGGTAGGCAAGGGGTGGTTATAAAATCCACCTAATCATCGAATTTGAGAAAAGTAGTTCTCAAGGATGTCCTGATTACATCTAGATGCCATAATGTAGGTGTAATTTTCAGATTTTAAATCCTTAAAGAGACCTCTAAGGCTATTTATTGACATCAGAAACCCCTTTTGAAAAGGCAGAAGTTGTTCTTTTGGTTTATGTTTTCCAATTACTTGGAGACAGTTGCCGTAAGCACTTTTCAGTTTGTACAGTCCATACACTGGGATTCGAGAGTTTAACACGTCAAATCCATTGTTTAAAATTATTACAGATTCTCCCACGTGGGTGGACTCGGGAAAATGATAGAGTATTGCTTTTCCAACTGTAAGTGAAAACAGTTCAGCGGCTTTCCTCACATTTTGCCTCTCAGTCCCAGCTACAAGAATTTGCTTCATAGATAATTTGTGTGCATACTGCAAGTCTCTTCCATCACTTTGCATTTCAACTAACTTTATGAATGCTTCTTTTGTCACAAATTTTCCACATTCTAGTAGGCCTACGTATCCCTTGTCAAGCAGGTGATTTCGTAATAGCTTCAGAGCATGTGGTACATCACAAAACACCCATATAATTCTGTCTTCACTGAATGGATTTTTCAGAGACGGGTTATCCCAAGAGATAGCAAATCGGTCGTCAGTTTCCTGTTTAAAGGTCGCAGACAAATGCTCTAACTTTCAATCTATTGTTTTCAATAATCTGAACGGTTTCCATAAGCAGTTCCTTTGTCATTGCAGTTGCATCCGCTTTCCGGTTAAACTTCTTATAACCATGACTTGGACATTGCTATGGGGCCCTCTGATTACTTCTTCTATTTGATCGAGGCAAAGGTCGCTGTTAACTTTCATTTCATCGAAGCTGAGTACAACATCTCTCTCAAAATTACTAAACGGACTTGCTTGAGTTTTTAAAATATTAATACTCAAATCAATATATCCCGGTGAAACGGTAAATTGCCTAAGACGCCGTTTGATGGAAACTTCACTGGGGAGGGGATATTTTGTACATCTATCACAAAACCCAGGGCTTTATACGATATGCAGCGTAACGTAACAACCTTAGCAATATCGTCAGACAACCAACTAGAGCATCTCCCTTTTAAGAGGGTTTGTTGCTGACTTGCAGAAAATATGCCATCAAATAAATTAGACAGTTTTTTAAATTTCGATAGCCTAGAATTTGCTGAATTTAGTTGTTCTTGCAGGTTCCTTATTTCTAGTTTTAATTTTTCATTTTCACACCTCACGGACTCTAATTCTGCAGACAGTTTATCGACACTATAACATTCCTGTGTTCTATCACTGCATGTATATTCATGCACTTCTATGTTGTCTGTATCACTGTTTATTGATAACTGTAGACGATTCTGTACTTCTTTGTGATTATTTCGCTTTTCTGCCCATATTTTATGTTTGACGCAAGTTGAACTACTCGAATTTACTAAGCCACTACACAACGGGAAATTTAAATGAGGAACAGCATTAGGATTTAGCACATGTTTTTTAGGGAGATTTAATAGCTCACTCTTTAATTCGCGTATAGGCCTATAGTCTGATTCATCAAAATGTACTGAACACACGCGAGCAATATGAACGGCAAATGAATCGGCCCGTTTTCAAGCATTTACCCACTTTGATTTTATTTCATTGTCTTTAGGAAAGCGGTGAAAATTAATTCCTAATCGTTTCTGATGTCTATCATGGTTCGTACAACCAGCAATCGCACAACAAACCATAGTTACACATCCTAATTGTATAAAACGCCCTACTTTACATGTAAACGCACACGACAACTCACGGCAACTTGTTGTCATAGTATATATACATCTATGCTTGGTGTTCGCATGACGTCATGGGCGGGGCTTGCCACTGCGCATACCGTTGGTGCCCCTACCGTGTAGTCTAGTAACCGTGTGTAGGCTTATGTTAGTAACGTGCTCAGCAAAACGAAAATGATGATAAATACCAGGATTAAAGTTGTAGATAAGTCTGTATTAATTCCAGTCGTACGGTTAAGAATATGCAATGCTTCTGTACCAAACTGGTATGATTTCTCTGAAAACAACATAATAGAACGTATTAATCAAATACGCGAATAATTTCGAATAATATGGGATTTTAACAGCCATAGTTGTACTTGAATTCCTACAAGACTGACAGGAGTGAATACACTGACTATCGGAAACATAATAAAAACGAAGACAATCTAATGCCGCACAAAAGTGATTATAACTATTTACAAAAATTCAAATAACAAATTTAGGTTGACTTTGCACTTTGTAGCCCTTTCGTAGTCCATCTAGTTGACTCGACCGTGTCCAGTGAAAACACATAGCAAAAACCTTTGTCTAATTACTTTACAGATGCATCACAAACGTGCTACCATAGTAATTCAAGAAATGAAAATTGAATGGAAAAAACTGGGAAAATACAAAAAATTTAATTACCAAATACTTAAACACTCTAATCATACAAAAAGCAGAGAATATAGCAATTAATGAACAAGTTAAAATTATTACTAATTTAGTACTACATGGCACAAATCAGTATGTAACTGTTGACAAAGGTACTAAGAAAAATGGTCCCCTATGAAATGAAGCGTAGAAGTACGGTAATTTCTTCATTATTAAAAAAATTTGTATAACAAAATCTTATGCTGCTCAAAATCTGTTTATCTCAACCAATGGGTGCAAAGTCATGTTGACCGCGCTAAACATTGAACAAAATGAACACAGTCTGCTCCGATAATTTTCTGAGTAGCGTATGATGTCTGTTCTGTGCTGAATGTAATAAACATTCTAATAACTCTTAGTATATGATTTTGTAGATTGGAGAACTGTTCTAGAGCACAAAGATAACATCATGGAACCTATTATTTATGATATAAGTAATCTAACCCATACTATCTAACCAGAAAATGCAAACGAATTATTTTTGTTTGGTTAGCGTAGGAATAAAGGAAAATGAACAGACCACAAAACGGGCAAAATTGGGACTGCTCTTCAACACCATACTCATGCAATCTTACATAACGACATTAAAAACTGTCTTCATTGCAAACAAGTTCAGCAAAAATGGAACGTGGAATGATTTACACGTTAGCAAAATCTTGTACGAACATCCAGGGTTTATTGCATGATACAGTTGAAGTCAAATTGTTATGTCAAGACTCCGCACCGGTCACGCGCTACTGATACACAAATAGAACAGTCTGCAAGATGTGTCATTGCCATGCCACTACTTCATCTCGTTTGAGAGTGCCCGGCACCCGGCACATACTAACTAAGTTAAATATAAAATCTCCATTAACATAGTAAAAATCCTGAATGAAAAAATTGCTGTTGATGGCGTACTTCTTTGTATAAATGAGCTACAGTTAAATATAAAAATATATTGTATTATAATCTTCGTAAAATTAGGAGGTATTAAACTTAGTGGACATATTTTCAGTAGGTCTATTTCATCTGTTCTTTTTTGAATTGTTATTATTACTTATATTTTTATGTGTCTACATATTTAATATTAGTGATATATTATAGCTGTGTTAATCGTTCTTGTTAATGTTCAATACTTAATATAATATTTAACGATTTGTTGTCTTATAGTTCTGTACATGGTTTACGTTTATGAAATGCTTATTGATCTAATGTGTGGTCGCTAATGATCTACGGCGTTGCAGCAACGTAATAATGAAATATGTAAATACAAACGTGAGCTGATTAAATACAAAAACGTGTGCACATACGTGTCTACAATTAGGAAACAGCATACGTGTGTTTGGAATGGATTCTTGTACATACTTCTCAATGCCAATCACAATACTGTAGTCTAAACTGAAATTATTATAGACGCATGGCATCATCGTAATGATCAAAATTAAAACATCCCATTCTCTAGTGTGGATCGTAGACTTTCATTTAAGACAACATTGGTTTTTTTAACATTTCTTAGAACATACCTTTACCCTTTTAATGATGACGCGTTCTCAGTGACTCTAATTAGACTGATTCGGATGTCTGACCGAATCGCTGTTACAATAGTTGTCTTCTAAATTTTTTCCAGACACCACGCTTTCCCTTATCGAACATCCTATTATCATAAAACATAGCTAATGTAAAATATGTAGGCCTACCTGTAAATTATTTTATGTACACGCGACAATACTTTATATTTGAAAGACATGTTTGAAATGGTATCCAAGTCACTTATTGACAAAATCTGTATAATATTTACCTTATTTCTTCCGTCGTGTGACTTCGTTTTGCGTTTTGATTTGATTTTACGCGTTTCGAGACATATGTCTCGTCATCAGAAATAAATAAAATAAAAATTCACTCTTGCGAGGTCGTTACGTATTAGAATACAAATAGTCGAAAACGATTACACACATACCCGCTTTACTTGAGTGCGCACTCGAGTCGGACCGATCGGACACTGATTATCAATAGCTACCGTGTAGACAGGTTTATTGCGGTATCGTAGTGCGGGTTTGATTTAAAATTTAAATGATTGTTTAACACGAAGTCAGGACTGTGTGCGTCATTGTACGCTCTATATATCTCAAATTCTTCCAAGGCGTTCATGTAAGTGCCTTTATTACAAAAATTCATGGGTTTCAAATTCGAAACAAAGCTTGAATATTTATGATTTTTGTTTATCAAGTGACGTGCATAGTTGGATTTTACGTTTGATGGAGTTGTCTGGCTATGGAAGTAGGAAAAGGGTTTCGATTATATTCGGACCAGTCTTAGTCGAGCTATTGAGATGCCGTGTCATAGAATTGGCAAAACGTTTGGTGTTAAGAAAAATTATATTTCTGTTAGTATTAAAACTAGAGGCGTTGTTGATCTATTTCCCTAAGGTGCATCAGAATATACGATAATTTAATTTTAATCTAATAAAAAACTGAGTGTTACTAAGAATTATACTTTAATATTGTACGCAAAGTCTGATTAACGTCTGAAACGATAAAGTATGATGAACAACGGTATCTAGTACAAAACGTTTAGTTACAGTAAATAAAATACAGTAGTAAATTTTATATATACTTAATTAAAATCATCCGGGTTCAAGTATATTAAATTTGGACTTTTAGTTGCATTCACATTAAATTGTTTAATTAGATATTTTTACGATTCTTTACTGAGAGGTAACCTTACGCTGTAGCGGCGACACGGGCTATGTATTAAACGAACAACAACGAGGCTGTTGTTGACTTCATAATATGAAGTTATTATAAAATTCCATATTATGGAACAATTGGCGGAGCTGTTAACCTCACACATAGCATTAACTTTACTACCCACGACCATAATTGAATAAGCCGTAAATGCAGTGAAAATAATAAAATTTATTATGGGAGCAATAATCACTTTATTTGCAAGTGGCTGTAAACGATACTCATCCCATTCCGTTGATAGCGGAATTATGAAACGACTGAAAATAATTCCTGGTTAACGATCCACAAAACGTTTAAAGATCGTAATTAATTATATTATTAAACATCAGTGCAGCCAAACATTAATTGTGGGTAAGTTTAGATTGTAAACTAATGCGACGCTCGGGTAACTCATTTTTAAAAAACGTTTTATGTTTACAAAGTAGGCCTATATGTCTATTACATGTACATTCACACCAATTTATGAAAATAAAGTCGCAAAAAAAGAGCAATATCAACGTATTTTCATCAGAAAAATGAAGTCGGCTTGTAATATATATAGGCCTATAGAAAATGTTGATGGACATACCATAATTAAATATTGTAATTGATGATTGCTTCACAAGAAAATGAATGAAACAAATGTAAGAACTAGGATGCCTGTTAGTTTGCTAATCCAGTTTTGTAAACACTTCACTAAGTTAAAAATCACAAGGCTGGAAAGAAGTTCAACTTTCGAGAGAAGAAATTGAGATCAGTAATTCTGGTACAGATGAGCATCTTAAAATTATGAGAGTATTGATAAAAAAGAATATAACTTATAGCTCTGTTAGACTTTTGAAAAGTTTGGGACGATAAAACTTGAGTATCTACACAAATGGAACAGTGATTTGCAAATTACAAAAAAAAAAAATAGTAAATTAACAATCGAGAGAAAAGTTAAGTAGAAAAACTCAAGAATGAGCCAAGTTTTACAAACAAACTGGAAGTACAAAATCCTGAAAATTGGGAACAACTGAAAGAATCCCTAGTTCAGACAGCCAAAGAAATAATTCCTCTCATTAAATTCAGCAAACATGTTTGGTGTAATGTAGAATGTGACGAAGAAATAAAAGAAAGACAACAAGCCTGGCAAAAACGGAATGCGCTCAAGAACATGGAAAACAGAACAAACCTCTTACAAACCAGAAAGCAAACATCCAAATTAATTAGGAATATTAAGAAAAGCTATGAGAAAAATCAGTTAAATAAAAATAGAACAAGATTTTAAAAGATTAATATGAGGGACTTTTAGAGTATTTTTAAACAAAACTAAGTAAATATTCTCCTCCAAGTGTGTGCTTTAAAGACCAGAATAGAAAAACTGCGTACAATAATAAAGACAACTGTGACATCGTAGCCAGTTATTTTGAAAACCTACTGGCCTGAATTAAGATTCAGTTTTGATCAAGTGCATACTCAACATCCTGATTCTCTCCTCCAGATGAAGGAGAAATCATTATAGTAATTGAATCTCTAAAAAACAATAAGCCGCCTTGGAAAGACTTAATCATTGCTGAACATTGGAAGCATGCAAATGATAAACGTCTAGGAGAATTAACTGAAATTATTCAAAACATTTGGACAACTGAGAAAATTCCTGACGCCTGGACAACAGCATTGATTCATCCAATCCACAAGAAAGGTGATAAAACAGATTGGAGGAAAATCACATCAGCCAGGGAATTACACTAGCAGAGCAGAACCTGTCAATAGATTACCTAGCGTTTACAGGTGACCTAGCAATCCTGTCAAATTCAGTAGAAACAACCATTAGACATGTGGAATTGCTGATAGAACAAGCCAAAAGAGCGAGTTTACAAATTTATTTTGCAAAGACAAGTTCATAACAAACATCATGACAATATCTATAAAAACGAAAACTCAGTAGGGGCAAATCTATAGAACTGGCAAATTAGAGTATCTCGGGAAAGTTATTGAACAAAATGTCACTGAAAAGGAAGCCATTAAAGCATGCATTAATAATATGACAGTTGCTTACTATTTAACCAAGGATATATATAAAAAGAAATCAATATCCATTAATGCCAAACTTAGGCATTACTCAAAAGTAATTCGCCCAGAAGCACTTTATGCAGCTGAGTATCTGATTCTGAACAAGAAAACGATTATGGTAGAAATGGAAGTCACAGAAAGGAAAATATTAAAAAAAATCTTTGGACAAATAAAAGATGGAGAACAGTACAGAAGACGCCACAATAATTAGATTTACACACATATTGAGAAAATCAGAGATGTAATTAGAAAAATAAGAATTACTTTCTACGGACGCATTCAAAGAAATTCTGAAAATTCTGACAGACAAACAGGGAACAATTTAACTATTTCACAAAACTCGAAATGCCCAATACGTGGCTCAAAAAGCAGAAAAAGGCATAGAAGAACTCCAGGTTAGTCAAGAAGACATTGAGAATGCTTAACACTTAAAAATAAATTAAAAAAATGCCCAATGTTTTCAGGAAAAACCCAAGAAGAGGACAGGTTCAATCTGGACTGACCAAATGCGTGAGAGACATCGACCAAGAATGAAGGAGATGTGGGTGAGGAGGAAGAGAGAGGAGAAAAGGGAGGAACCAGTTGAACCAAACGTAGTCTACAGTTCTGTGCCGGCTTGTAACAGGTCGGCGTGATCGCCGCAAGATGATCGTGCTCCACGTTAGGCGCCAATTATCGCCGGACGATTAGTGCATGAGACTCCTCTCGTCAGTGTTACCTTTAAGGCTCCTTTTATGTATTTCATTTATATCGTACAACAAAATATCGTACTATAAGTTTTGAATCCGATTTGACTCGGATTTTTATTGTGCGTCAAAAACATCGGAAGTGGATGTGAACAAACTCTTTTAGTGTTGCCATCATGATACTGAAACCGGATCCATGCATGTTGTTGCCGCTTATTGGTTCATTTTTATAATCTTCAGAAATCTCCTGTTATAGATTTCTCAGTAAGCCTTTAAGTATTAATGTCTTCCGTATTCACAAAACAAATTAGTAAAATCACACCACGACGTAAATGCCACTGATTACTTGGCACAACTGGTCACGCCGACGCTAGGCAGGAAGGTTGGCAGCACTGATGTCTGAAAGTCATAAGATAAAAAATTTGCGTGAGTGCATAAGTGCGTAAACGGAACCGGCCCATGTAGCTAGAGAATTCGGCCGATTTTTAATCGGATGCGTTTCCTAGGACACCAAGATACGTTTTTGAGTTCGGAACGATAAATTTATCGTACGACAGTGCATAAACGGCCCATTTGTTTCTGTTGTTCTACATGACGTACGAGGGTTTATCGTAGGTTATCTACAATATAAATCAGATGCATAAAAGGGGCCATTAAGATTCATTTGCCACGATCAATTTGTAAGCGCTGAAGTGTTCTGGTGTCTTTGTTCCATTTTCGCACAGGCCTGGGTCGGGTAGCCTTCTGGTGGACGGCCTCCTTGTCCAACTGGATCGGACTGTAGCATCCGTTGCTCACTCGGAATACCTAAGCCCGTGCGAACATGAAGTGAAAATTTGACATAAGGCACTAGGCGCCCGACTCACTCGCGTACACTTCGCGCTTCGAGGGCAGTAAACTGATTCAACGTGTAACGAAAGAGCTGAAACAAAAAAGAGTTAGCCGGGAAGGAGAGGAAAGCGAATACCCTTCCGTCTCGCAGTAGCGACCAAGCTACGGCCCCTTCTCTAACTTGCATCATTGTTGCAAAAATTGACGCCGTATTTTTGAGATTTGTTAAAAAAATCTCAAACATTCATATCTTACTTCAGTTACTACACACCTATCGTGTCATTTGTCGAGATTGAACATAAATTGCCTGTTACTTCGCCAATTGGCATCTTAAGTTATATTACCGCTCATTTTTTGTTATTATTATTAGTCTATTATTATTATTATTATTATTGTTTCTAACTTGAGATACGCCATTCATTATGTTACAGAAGATTATACAAAAGATTGTAAAAAAGATTATATTAGCTTTTTGTTAAAAAATTGAATTATTATACTGAGCTTATCGTATTCTACTTTTCAACTAAATATTGCATAAATAACATTGTTACACTGAAAAAAATTAGCATGATTTACTCTCCGAAAAGATCGTGGGTTACTCTCATAAGGAAGCAGAAATTCAGTGATGAATCGAACGTAGCAATAGGATAAGGGCTTCCACGAGTTTGTAAAGGATATTCTAGTGCTACAAGCGTTTAAAAGCCTTTTCCACGTCAAGAAACAACATCTGATTGGCCTGATAGCCAGCCTTAATAATACTCTCCACTAATCTCGTCAGTTGATAAATGGAAGGATGCATCCCACGCGAGCCGAACTGTACCTTCCGTCTTACAAGGGGTTATCGGCGTGTACTCATTGTATGATTTTGTCTCCAGTCTTGGAAAATTTACAAATACAGTAATCTCATTCTTCCTAGTTTCCTTGAGTACTCATTTCATCAATTTCCCTGGGTTGCCTTTTAATTTCTAGTGCAGGCCTTCCCGTCCTTCTATATACTCTTTACACATATGTTTGCACACATGAGGTACATTCTCATGGAACGATAAAATTTGAACTAACAATTGTCACTACTTGATCTGTTTTAAGCTGGTGAATAACACTGGTGCAGCGTTTAGTAACTTAGATATTTTCAGCAAGTACGATTACTACTATTTGTAGTGATTCACACATTCTGTATGAACCGCAATACGATATACTGTATACATTGTAACGTACCAAATTAGCAGTTACATAAAATAACTATCTAATACGTCAAATAAAAGGATATCATGAAAATATTTCATCGAGCATAAAAGAAGGAACGGGAGAATATAAATAAAGTGTGTATCTACGAACGAGTATTATTGAAACAACCCAACGAAGGAGAAGGAAGAGTAATAAGGATATCATCGAGTATAACAAAGAGAGAGAAAATACCAACGAGCCAATACAATACGTTAGCATCCAGGCCCAATAGATCCAAAATAGTGAGGGGATATGACGAAAATAATTATTAAAATAAAAAGGAGACGAATCAAGTACAATCACAATGGTGATAAAACAAACGAATTTGTTTATTAGTGTGAAATAGTATGGGACAATGATTACCATAACTACGAATAAAAATATGGAAGAGTATGATAATATTAAGGGACATGGATTATTACAAATAATGTATAACCAAGGAGAACACCGACAGTGAGAAACAACTAACCAGAAGAAGAAAAGAAGAAGAAGAGGAAAAGAAATGTACCATGAAGAATGAAGATTATGTATGAACAGTACAAGACATCAACATTCACAAGATATACAAGGAATTAAATAAATATAGTGAACAGAAGAAGTATGATGATTATTCAAATAACAATAACAGAGAAACCAGTGTTGAGCATCATTAAGTGATCACGAACAATGACAGTGAGTACTTAATATAAGTGTAACAACATGTGATATGATAACCATTTTACCCCAAGTAAACAGCACAAACAATACCAGTGAAAATGTTTATAACGGAGCAAAGTGATTAACCATTATAAGTGAAAGAATCCACGATTAACTAGTGAAATGCACAGACAATTAGTGTAACAAGTTTAATCAAGGTTGTAAAATCACATAGATAATCAGTAAGACCACCAAAAAATATGAGACAGAACAGTAAATTAATTGTTCATAGGGATTAATAATAAAAGCTTTGTAAGCCCGAATATGAAATGTGCCTGAATGCCATAGCAAGACAGGACAAAATGTAAATGAATACCAGCACAAGTAGTAGCAAATATGCTAGTTTGTTATGTATAAACCAATCAATGTACCAAAAACTAGGTGCAACCCACCAAAATATGTAACATTATTAGACTAAGAATACCTGTGTTATTGTTTCAACAAATAGTGTAAAAATGTGTATAACTTAATAATAAACCATTGTAGTAGAATGCCATAATGAGGTGGCAATATGCATAAAAGTATGTAGAGCATTGTTGTCAGACAACTGACACATAACCTCACAAGAATTGAACCTATAACATAAAATCATGTACATTAGTTAAACCAAGCAATTATCCACAATTGTTTCAAACAGAAACTAGCTAAGAAAAATAATGCAAACCAATGAATACCATATGTACTGAAGGACACAGCAAATGAATCAGATTGAATATAATATCATAAAGTTAAATGGACAGAACCCCAATGTGACAAGAGAGTTAGTAAAAAAACATTATTAAAACTTATCAAAAGAATGTGACAATTGTTACCAGTAGTTAGAGAAATGTCTAATACTGCTATGAAAACACTTCACAAATGTAATACTAGTAGTTTAATAATTGAAATATTATAAACTAACTAACTGCAATTGTAAAACCAGATGTAAATAAACACCATGCTATAACTTAGAGAGCTTTCAGATAACGAAAAGTTAATGAATACATTGAACCAACAATGTACAACAATTGTACACTATTTTAATTACTAACAATATATCCCATGTGTACTAAAATAACTAAATAAGTGACAAAATGGAAAGATGAGAACAGAAGGTATTTTGATCATACTATAAGTATATACAAAATAACATTTTTTAGCAAAATAAAGGATGAACAAATGTAAATAAATGTACATATTAGTGTTAGGATGTCAAACATATGTAGTAGAATAAGGAATGATGGCGTTACAAGTGAATATAAACAATCGAACATGGTTGGCATAGACGCCGTTAACAGATTTTGTTTAAACTATAAATATAACCATTTTATGTACTAACATGAAGGAGAAATGGACTCAAAATGTTTAGTAATAAGTATTACAGTGTAATTATAACGAAATATGGTGAAAAAAACTTATTTATGTTAAGAGTCACCTTATGAGTTTTCAAGATGACCAAGTGAATTAATAATGGACGGATTTAGTGCTTGTTTAGACTTAAAATAAAGCCACAAGTGTCCGCGATTTAATGCCACTATCCAAATGACGATATGACAAAGGATAAGAAACTTATGACCATTATAAGTTTTTCAATCATTTTGAGTATCCATGTATACGTCACAGATAATCTCGAACCCACGCTTAGAGATGCGAAAAATTGAAAGTTTTATTTTACCAAAGTGTTTTGGGGTTGAGAGTATGGCCTTTTAAACCAATCAAATAGCTTAAAATGACCAGACGAAAAAGAGACGCTTTAGCGAAATGTAACATTCGTTCTGCATCACTCACGGCGAGAGGTCTATGCCGAAAGTCATCAAAATATTTTTGAAATGTGCGCGTCACCTACAGTAATACACCAACAAACATTAACCTGTACACAACAACACATTATCGAGTGTCCAGTGAATTAAGTGAATAGTGAATTAACATGACCAGTGTATAATAAGGGTCATGTTCTGTGTATATAACCAGGGAGTACAATATTTTAATTATTTTAAAGAAAATAATAAAAGAAATAATTCTCGTTGATGAACGAAAATTATTGTTTGGACTGCACTAGTCATAACGCTTGAGTGCTTTAATAAACAATGATGGACAATTATCAGAATTTAATAAACAAGTTGTAGCACAATCCAATGACAATAATTAATTCAAGAATAATTATTTTATATTTAAAGAATAATTGAGAACGGCGGAATTAAACTTAGATACCGCTCATCATTAAGTGAATATAGTCGCTTACTTGACTATAACTTTTGAATTAATAAATAATTATTTTCTTGTGGAAATATTTTAATGACTGATAATTACACATCAAATGATTTATAAATAAAATGTTTGTAACTATATCATTAAGAATTTTATAAATAACTTTAATTATTCTAAATAACCACTTACGTGTTACTAGGCAAACTAACCTAGAACCGAAGAATATATTTTTGTCACAAAGAAACAATTCTGTTCTTGAATGATTTTAATGAAATGAAAGCAATAATAAGAGTTTTTTTTCTTTAGATTTTTTCTCTTTCCAGTACATGGTTCTCCTAATTAATGAATTAATAATAATAATATTTTTAACAGTGCAACGCTCAAAGCACGTGTCGACCTTAACTGCTATATACTTTTGCATAGCATACGATAGTACGATATTATCGGCTATCGTACCGAGTTTAATAATTTTAAATTTTTGTTCTTTTGTTATAATAATAGATAAGTAAATATTGTTATTCAAACTCACATCTTTATATCTGGTATCATGTATCTTCAAAGAACTCACTAAATTGGTAATATAATTGACTAAAGTGAACCTAACCTCGTTCACAATAATATTGTACCTTACAACAGTGTTACCAGCCTTGAGATACAGAGATCTCAATATTTGTTTAAATTTGTTATTGTTGTAAAAATATCTTATTAATTGTTTTAAAAGAGTTTACTGAATTTAATCATTGTCAATAAATCCTCAGTTTATTATCAGTGGAATTAGAGTTTTAATTTCTATAAAATAGAAGCAGTAATTTAATTTTTTTTATAAACAGTTCTCTCATAAGGTGGCGGTAGTATTTGAATTACTGATATCATTCAACTTACAATTGAATATTTGATCTATTTTATTGTTTATGTGCATTCTTTTCGATATTCAAAAGGAATATCTATGTATGTATGTCAAGTGTGTTTACAGTAAGAGAAGTCGCCATCGAGAATAGTGAAGATATCCACGGATGGTAAGTGGGGAGGTTAATACAGTGAAGTGATAGCAAGCCTAATACTCTTTTAAACCACAAACTATAAACGTGAACATTAATTCCAATCACCCAATTTTAATAATCATATCTAATAATAATCATCAACAATAAAATCATATCTACATATACTCGACTTGAGTATCAACACATCGATAAAACCTTATTTTATATCTATATCTATAATGATCTACTATAACATCAGAATCGTTTGTTCGTGTTTCCCTGATTGACCCAGTTCTCAACTATTTGTTACTTTGTTCATTATTGATAGACGTCCAGATATTGTTCACAGTTTCACCGACGTCACGTGTCAGTTAAGTACTGTCGTTATCAACGCATCATTGGTTCCTGTACACAATTGCATGCAGGTTGCCATCACTACAGAGCGCTAAGTTCGTTTCAGTGCTTTTATGTGGCATAGATAATTACACATCGCTCAAGAGATTAATGTAGTGTAAACCTACAGCACGTAGTCCACACCCACAGCATCGTATCATACACATTATGTCTGTGTTCTAAATCACGTTGTACCCCATACAAAGTACACCGTTGGTGAATTTTTTCCAACTTGTCTGTCGTATTATCATTCACTTCTCTTTCTACTCACAACCTTGATCCAGATAGTACGGGTGATCTTGACAGCCCGAGCTTTACAAATTGTGTATCCTTTTTCATATACCAGCTTCTGCTGTCAATCGATCTAACAATATCTCTCATTTCCCCATCAACTTGCTTTACAGCATCAAATATATGTATTAATTGAGACTAACTAATTGTCTCAGCAATTTATGTTTTCTTCTGGCACGCTTTTCATAAAATATTTTCTCAAGTATCCATAGAGTACTTATGCTTATACATGTACAATCCTCATGTATCCTCTTAAGGGATTCGTCATTGCACACTCTTTCCTTCCAAGGAATTTAATACTTTGTCTTCTAATTCTCCAACAAATTGTCTCAAGATCTCTAATTGTTCCTTGCCTCTCTTCCCAATAGTCAATGAAATTGAATCCCAATTAAAATTAAAATTATTAGATTATGGTAATTTACAAAACGATGACAAATTTTGATTTAAATTATTTTGATGGTGATTGTTATCCACTTGCAAAACTTGTGAATGGAAAATTAACCTTGCTTTTTTTTGATAATTTACAAAAAGATGAAAGTTAGTTATAGAGTAATAATAGTAACCAAAGCTGTTGGTTCACATACGTAAAAAATGATTTCACAGAAATGAAGCTTACAAAAGACTATATTTCGAACAGAGACACTTTAAGAAATGGGTTAATGAATTTAGGGGTTTTCAGAGAAAAAAGAAGCGACAAGTAGAAACATCTAGACAAAAGAAAGGAAAAGGAAACATATTAAAATAATGAAAGAATATTGGAGGGACAGAAAAACGTGAAAAGAAGTAAAATCATTAAGAAATTGTTGTACGGGCTTTGTAGTTGGCCAAAATACAAAACACAGAATTTTAAATGCATTTTCAAAGTTATTCCTCGCGTTTTTTAACGTTTATTGACAGTATTTTCATATTCAACAGTCATATTTCGACATTGTAAAATGAGCAAATGATATTGACGATTATAGTATAACTTACTTTGTGCTTTTGTGCCTGATCGAATTTTAATGCGACTTTATCACGCTCAGTAGAGGCTTTGCATCAGGAGAATTCGTGTTCATGATAATAGTGATTGCTAAAATTTGTTCACTGTTTAACCTTGACATTTTCTTTTACTTTTGACTGTAAGGACGTTACTTTTGGTTAGATACTTAAGTGAAAAAAATTGTAGAACGATAAATGTTTGTTAACAGTGGCTAATGGTAAGTCGCATATTTTGAAATGAGAAGTTTGTTATCACTTGGTTGATATTATTATGAACAATATTTCTTAAGTATAAGGTTGTGTCATTTTGTACATTTTAAAACAATTATTTCTGTATATTAATTTATGACAACTCATTCTCCCGTTAAAGCGGTTTCCGAAACTTCAATAATGTAGAACCCACTAATAGTTATGATATTTTATGGTCACTCACGTAAGATTTATAGAATTATAATGAACGTCCAGTTATATGTCAATAAATAATGAAGGTATGGTTAGATTCATAAAGTCACAAAGGTAAAGTGTTTCGGGCGTGTACATCGAATCAGTAAACTAAAAGACTAATCGTCTGAAAACTAATTGATACATAAAGAAGAGGGAGACCAAGAAAGACTTGGCTGACGGATGTAAAATAGGACTTGAGGATACTGGAAATTGGTAATTGGTCAAGAATTGGAGAGATCAGTAGAAGAAAGTCATTTTATAGAATATAGGGGTCAAAACCCACACAGAGTCGTAACATCAGAAGACGGAAGAGAAGACATTTCTGCATATTGATCGATGTATCAATACTTTTTAAGACGTACTTGATAAGTTGGGTGAGTAATTCAACAATAAAGAAATAATATCGTTCTTATCCATTTAAAGTAGTTATTATTTAGGTAAGGCAAAAATTATTATAGATAGGCCTACACAGTAACACTAACTGCTTTTTTGTGATCCAACAGGTATTTTCTGCATCCGCAGCCGGCTCGCGACCCTCTCTATGGTAACAACTGTTACTGCAGAGTAGGCCTATGCTACAGTCTCAAACTACGTGTATGTAATTACAGCGAATCAAAATTGGCCTCGCGCCTCCCCCGCCGTTTGCCTAGAATCACGTACGCACTCAGCGATGTAGAACTATATATTTCATGAGCGTAGAAATATAATTATATACTTATTTCGTAACGCAAAATGCAGTCAAATAATGAAAAAATGAAGCTTGAATATTAAACTATTTTATTGTCTAACTTAAAGATTATTTATTTATTGTTGTGTAATATTATTTTAAGAATACATATTGTAAATATTTCGTAAGCTCTATCGGTTATTTTAAAATATTCAATTATTGAGTGAAAAATGTGATTAATTCAGTAAGGTTCGATCAGTTAATTTAGTTAATTTAGACACAATCTTAAATATTCTTGTCAGCGCTACGAAGAGATCTGTTTTTACCTTCATGACAACTGTAGATGACTTGTTATGTTTGATGCCCAGATTACATATACAGATTATGAGATGTTAATAGAAATCTGAAAATATATTAATTTAGAGTTCAAAGTTTACTCTGTTGTTGATTAATATGAGAACAGTGTGGTAACCACGGCGTACATTACCGCGTGTGCTTGGTTGTTTTGTAATATCTCGCAGTAGACACTGCGCTGAGCCTAATCTTTGAGTTGTGACCTCTGGGAATACACAACCGTATCCAAGTAGTAAGTAATATGTCTCCGTTACACTATCTCTTAACATGTATTGATTCTACAGTGTTAACGGATAAACCATATTGTGTACTGCGCGGTGGTATGAGCATACTTGTCTTCTTATTAGGCTTAATATCTTATTTTAGCTAAGACTGTAACTATAGTATGTATTTTTTAATAATCGTAATCGATTAAAAAATAATCGATAAAAATAATCGTTTTGTTTTGCGCCCATTTTGCGATATGCCCAAATAAGCATCACAAATTGTTTGACATCTTTGTACCAAATTGATTGCGGTATAAATTTCATAAGGAAATCATATCGATAAAGAAAATAAAACACTGGTTTAAAAAAGTACAGCCGATAACATTTATTTCTTAAGTTCCTTAGTATTAGTATTTTATATAATTTTTCTTTTCAAGCAGGCAGAGTCACTTTGTTTTTAACAAAATTATTCAACACCATTTTATTTGCTATACAATCTGTATCATCTAATTTTTTTTAAAGTTATTATGACAATAACAGAGTTTATAAAAATCAGCTAAAAATAAATCCTACAAATGTTTATGAAGTATATTACAACAGAGTTTACCTAGTACTGAGAACTGATTGTGATTACAGAATTTGTCGCACAACGTTTGTAGAATATGCCGTAAAATTACAACTGATACTAGTGATAGAGAGTAACTTTAATTTACTTCTAACCATCTAAAATGTTAAATCTGAGGAAATATCTACTTCTATTTTTTATTTCAGTGCAACGACCCTCTACAAAATCTACAACATAATTTTTTAGGAGTTTTCTAACAGTATAATACCTAGATATATAAACTGAAATAGTGAGTTTAGTAAAACCCAACCCAAAGAAAAATCATATGTAAATGTAAAAAAAAATGTCTTCACTAAAGTTTCAAAAAACACAATTTTACTTGTAATCGATGTATTTAAAGATGTGTCTTTGTTTTTATACAACAAAAATAATGCTTTAACCTAATTTTTCTAACACTCTCTAGAACTTCCATTAAACTAACATAATAATTGTCTCCACTTAAATGTCCATAATATCAAAATCTACCTTCCAATACATTATTTCAAAATTTGCTCAACAACAAGTAATCAATTTTATATTTTTCACACATGTAGGGTATACAGGTTTGTGTAAGAGACTAAAATGTTTGTGTTGATAGTGACTGAGAAATGGGTGCAGATTGTTTCCAGTATTTGAACTACAAAGAGATTTTTCTTAAAACGTCTGTTAGTAATGTACTGATAGCGCGCATAGAGTCTCTGTATTCATCAATAAATCTTTTACCTTCCCAAGCACTTTTAACGTTAACAATTTTGGAATATGACTATTGATATTCATAATTAAGCTAGAATGTAAGTGAAGTAAATAAGATCACGAGCAACACTCCTATTCAACAGCGTTGGGCTAAAGGTCTATACCAGAAATTCAGTATAGTATTTTACAATTAATCTTCGTATATTACTTACAATATAAAAACAAAAAATCGCAAAACTATATATGTGAAAACCAAACATGCGAGTAAGTCAGCTTATCTGATCTGAGTGATTACACTGTTAGAGGTTTTGTATATAGCATCACATTCTCGCAGTTTCCTACTGTTGCTAGGTAAACAGTTAAAATTACTTCATAAATTTACAGCTCAAACTTTTTTGTGAAAAAAAAATACCATGAGCATCTCTGTAGTTTTGTATTTCGTGCAGTCCATCTTCTTTAAATCCTACAACATTACTTATTTAGATTTAATTTATTTAATATTTATAAATTCATTACCTCAAGATGTTTTATTTCCTTCTTTGGTACATGTTTTGAGAAGCGTATTGTTTCCATCTTCAGCCATCCTGATTGTATATCTTGTGAGTATTTGTGATTTGGTTGGTTGTTGTTATGGTTTCCTGTCGGTTTTTGGTATTTTATACTTGTGTTATTGTGTGTGATTGTGGTGGATATATAAGATTGTTGAGTATTTTTGATGTGAAATGCTTTCAAAATTGTGTCATGTCTTGTATTGATTTCCATTTGTTCAGGAATTAGTCTTTTCGTATATTTGTAAATTTTCCCATAATATATAATTTTTAAAAATTAACGTAAACTAACATGTATCTTATTGTCTATTATACCATGTCCGAACCTGCAGTCTTTACTTAGACAAATTTTCATTGCAACAAGGTTTCATATGCTTACAGTTAAATTACTGTTTCATATGAAAATTCTACAAAGTAATTTTTAAAGGTTCCTGTGCTAATATAAAGCTATTTCTTTTATATTTAGTTATCCTTATTTGTGAAACTGCATAGAATCGGTTTTGTTATTGCAGTCTTAGTAGTAATATTATCTACAACAGTGTTAAAATGATTCCAAGTTATAATAATTTAGCTTGAGAAATAATGTTTAATAATTATTTGAGCTTGAAGTATTTTACAGTTCATTTATCTTAAGTACAAAACATTTATATTAATCCTACCATTATTATTTCCCGCTCGTCAACAACTTAACCTAACCTACCAATCACCACCGTTCCCCAATTGACGTCACAAGACGTCGACCAAATTATTAAAATGACAGACTTCTTTTCCCGCTTAAATTTTACTGCCAATTCCCACCAAATAAGCCCGACCGATCACAACTGTCCTCACCAATCACGTGACAGTTTGCAAATTTTTGCGGCACCACCTGCCCCACCAGTCTGAGTCACAAGATGGTGACAAAAATATTAAACATGGAGCACGATGTATTAAACATGGCTGACTTCATCTCCCGCCTAAATTTACCGCCAACATTTCCCACCCAAATATGCCCAACCAATCACAACCATTACCGCCAGACATATGACAGCACAACCTCGTCCAGAACAAAAATTTATTATCTGAATTTGAAGTTGCCTACAGTCCTTGTTAAGTACAAAACATTCATCTTAATCTTAATTTAACCTGTAGCCAGTTCTCTCAGTTGTAGTGCAGATGCGACGTGAGTATACCTTCTTCCATGCCAGGCTCTTACCTTGTGATTAATAGTATAGTAGTAGTAATAGTAACCTGTAAACGAATAGTTCCTTTTTCTATTAATGTCGTCAACAAGTTCCTCGGCAGCTTCTCATACGTATCGATAGACAGTATAGTAATACGATTTCTCACTAATTTACGTCTTAAACACATTTTCACTAGACCCTTTCTCACCACTGTTACATTACTACTAGTCTTGTATACTTTGCTGCGTGTAAACATCCAGCGTCTCTCCACTCCTCTACAGTGGTCGAATAGCCTGTAGACTGTACTTGTTCTGATACTTCACGGACTACTCTATCGGCCTTAACGTGCCAGTCTCTACCATAAAGTCCGGCGTCTACAGTGTTTACAGTATATGCCTACACTAACGTGTATACAAGCTACAGTGAACTCTACTATAACTTTATAACTACTTTTAACCAACTGGTATCAATACAGATAACATTTCTCAGGCCTTTTACGGCAAATACACACTAATCATTTGTTTACAAAGTTCGCTAACCAGTACCATACAACATCTACTTCTTTAAAATTGTTCCGTGTACCGCTGATTTGATATATACGCCCTGTATCAAGATTCTGATTGAGTTTGGTAGACTGAACGAAACTTGGGAATCTTATTTTTTGCATAATTCAACATTGCTTTCATAACTTTCAGTGTTATACACACAAACTATTACAAAACGTTTCTCAAGCGGCGCGGCGTTCTAAGTAAAATGCGGTTCGGCACGAGATATTCACTTGAAATATAATCAGCAACTATGTATCAAAAATATATTATTAAAATATACACAGTAAGCAAGAAGTTTTCCTCTTTTAATTGCTTCCTGTGGTCATTATAGCAGAAAATGTTTACGCATAACAAATCTATCTTTCTAACGTTATCAGGAAAAGGAATTTCAATACATAGGATTTGCCACGCTTAAAAAAGTATGTTGTCATGATACCGTAAGGTACGTAGAAATTCGAAAGTAGAAAGCCTTAGGTATTTTCCTGCTACATTTTTCTATGCAATTCTGCTATTAGGAACAAATACATTAGTAGAAAACATATGTAAATAAATAAAACCACGTCAGTGATATATAAGCAAAACACGTTAAACTGTTTGTATCCCTATCATAACCTTGTATCTTTACTGTAATATCTCTCCCATTCTCTGTGCTTCTCCAGTTGACAAGACTGTCTGTAAACCCTCTTTATAATTTTTATGCTTTATAACAAAACATTTTTTTGAAATTTTTGTTTATATTGGGGCCACTAGTTATTTAAAACTAGGCCAAAAGCCTAGAGAAGCCAAAATTCACTGGGTCCAGTGAGACGGGGGCTTGCAATTAAACTCTCTGGTATAACCAACAATAACAGCATTTATTGAGTAAATTAACATATATCACAATTCCCAAGACCCCGTAATCCCATGATGTCCAAAGGCACATAGTTGTGTATACCAATATATCCCCTTTTGTACACAGTGACATAAAACATAAGTTTGACATAACATATCTATTTAGGTATATATATTCTCCTCGACTTGAAATGATCATGATCATAAGGTAACAATTTTTGTTTTTATAATTGCAATTTTGTATAAACCGTCCCCGTACATAACCCACAGAAATAACACATACATAATTCACATAAATACACGTATAAATATATACCTCTATCACAAACACCTGTTCAATATCACAACATAAATAACAAACACCCTTATAACATTAAAGCATTGCCACCCGCCTATATACATTTTCTCGCCATACATATATCGCCCCACATAATAGAAATAATTAATAATTAGTAGAAATTTCAACCACAATACCTATACAGACATCCGAATATATATACATATCTCTAGTGCCTCCAAGAATCTGGGTTGGCCAGAATGCTAGATACAACTTTAAAATGATCTTAAACCGTGCATAAAAACTTGGTGAAATTATAATCACAAGTTGTTGGAAAAATTATAATTGACAATAATAACTTGAAAAGAAAGCAAGCTACAATCTTTCCGTGACCTGAACAGGATGTGTGAATATTGTGAGATAATAATTTATAAAATTTTGTAAGAAATCTAGTTTAGCAATAATGATTAAAAATTTACAACAGTGATGTGACATAATACTTTATAACTTTTGCTAAGAAAACTGATTTGGCAATAATAAATTAAAAGGAACTTTTACAACTGTGATGTGACATAATACGTTATAACCTTTTCTAAGAAAACTGATTTGGCCCGGTAGCCGACATGTTCCTAAGCATGACTGTTACTGAATAATAAAAAAACTTACAACCCTTACATGACCCAAAACCTAAATTCAATATGTGATATAACCGCAATTACCAGAGCTAACCTGACAGGAATTATAGCTGAACCCGACCAGCCGGTGGGGTTCATCCTGTCACCAACAGACCCCCCCTGCATACCTGAAATTCCGGACCCCTAATACTTGAACCACCCCCTTTACAGAAAACGAGAAAGAAAATATAAGTGCCTGAATTGTAAGAAGCCTCGGATACATGCCAGCCCCCGGGCTTACACTTAATAACAAATATCAGTAAATACTATACAAAGTTCCCCCCAAAATCCGCGCACATTTATGTCCCGTTAAACCGGGGCCCAATTAAAACGTTTAAAAGATGAAAGCAATATCATGGTGTGTCACACAATACCCCACAAGTTTTATTAAGTGTTATCTGCTCAAATCGGTGGTGTCTATGTAGGTAAAAAATAATAATAAATGGATGGATGTCACCTTATTTATATCATGTTGTGGTGCTCGAGTTCAACTTCTAAAGTCTGTCATACAAGAGAATTGACACGGAGAGGGAGTTGGCCAATCCCCCACCCGCTTCCGCTACGCATGCGCACGAAACTCGGCAGCATTCAGTTTACAACTGTCAGTCATCGGTCGCGTATTTCTAAGCACTAAATGTACAGTTATAGAAAAGACAAGGGAATAATATCTTTCCTTTCACTGTGTTTATTGCCATTTATATAATATTTATTCCTTTGTCTGCGACAGAGTTTTATTAACGACTAAATTTTTGCATTACTCTGATCTATTCCATACTTTATTATCTTTCTGTTAATTTTAAAAGATGTTATGTAAATTCAACCTTATTCAGGTCTGAGCAATTTCATAATAGCCTACCATAATATGAGTGTACCATGGCTATTATTAATTTTTTTAATAATAATTTGCTTTGTTGTAAACTTGCCCTCTGCGTTTTAACTGGGATGGGACAGTCATCGGTGTTATATTTTAACCTTAAGGTACAGAAAATTTCTATTAAGTAGCAATATTACACAGAAGCCCGCATTACAAGTTTTTTTTTATTTAATTTTTTGTCTTTCATTTTGATTTTTTTTTGTTTTCATATAATTATATTTTTTCTTATCGACTGAATCATACTACTATGTACAATTCTTTATTTACTAAAAGAAATTCTTTATTTACAATGAAATGCAAGCACTTTTTACTCACTATCACTGTCACTTGGAAGCGGTTGAATTCCTCTTATATTTGACAGGCCACTTGAACCTGCTTCAGCGTCAGCCTCATTATCTGCATCCGATTCCTCCTCCGAAGTGCACGATGAGCTATCCGAAGACGTACATTGTGGATCACTCCTTATGGAAATAATCATTTCATCTACCCTTTCTTCTAGGATGCCTTCTGCGTTCCAAGCTTCGTCCATTACCCTTTCAACGTGATTAACCGCTCTTCTCCAGTCCTCCTCTTTAATTTCATCGATGGCTTGTAGAGCCAGAGTCTCTACTTCAGCTAAGGTGAATAATTTATTGTTTCTGGCTACCTTACCTTTAACGTTTGCCCATATAAGCTCGATGGGATTAAAGTGACAGTGATAGGGAGGCTGCCTTATCACTCTGTGGGCTTCTGATTTTGCTAGTGAATCCAGTTCATAGGATTTGAAATTTGGCTTATTTTTGTGTACAATTTGAAGCAGTTCTGCCTTTTTTAAATGACAGTCAAACGGTATGTTATTTGACTGCAGCCAATCTTGGATTGCCGGTTTTGTTGAAGTCTGCGTTGGAGGTTTGTTTTCTTGAATACAATGATACGGCGCATTGTCCATTACAATTGTGGAACAGGGTTGTATATTTTCTAATAAATTAATAAACCATCCTTTGAAAGTGCTCGCATTCATTTCTTCGTGATAATCACCCTTCTTTGTCGATCTAAACATTTTTACACAATTCGGTACGAATCCAGCGCTAGTGCCGGCATGAATAATTATCACCCGTTGACCTCTTCCTGTCGGCTCTTTTCTTGACGATTGCAAAGTGTCATCATCCCAACATTTGGCAAGTGTGTGACCCACATTTATCCAGGTTTCATCCAGATAGACTATTTTTTTTAAATCGATTTCCCTCATCTCTCTTAAAAAATTACACCTCCAATTAACAACATCATTTCTCTCCATTAGAAACTTTCTATTATTAATCTTTCTCCACTTAAAGCCCAAATTTTTTATAATTTTCCAAAGAGTAAACCTACTGCCGTCGAAAATATCACTCTTTTTTAACGAATTCAGTAGTTTTCTTACTGTCGGTAGCTCTCTTCTTTTGTAATATGCGTATATATGATTCCGTACTGCCGTTTCCGAAAAAGAATCCAAGTCCAACTTTGGGCTTTTACGAGGACGTTTCTTTCCCGGTATTACATCCACAACTTCCGCTGTAACTTTAGATACAGTCACCCTGCTGACCTGGAGCGCATTAGCAACTCGTTCAGTGACTTTCGGAAATGGCAGTAGTGGAGCATTACTTGCAGACTCTTTTTGGAAGTAATCTCTCAGTCGTCTTATGAAAGTCCGTGCTTGTGAGTTTAATGTCGCCCCTCTCCCAAATTTACGCACTCTTCCCCCCTCGATCTACACGGGGTGGCATTTTAAAAGCAAATAAATAATACAACGATTAAATTAAAACTTAATTAGGCCTGATTAAAACGTAACAATTAAAACGTCGATCAAATGATGATAAAACTACTAAAAAAAAAATTCTACACATACAAAAAACCAAAAGAGCTAAACCGATTATACTGTATTAAACACTGCTGCTAACCTTGTGAAAATGTAAGAATACTGGCTACACAATGATCTACTACCTGTGAGAAGTGGTAGACAGAAATAAAATGAGTAACGGTTAAGCGCAGAGAGCTTGTAGTGGGAGAGAAATTGGAGGGGAAATTGTCGCTGTGAGCGGGCACGTACCAAGGTCATGTCGATTCTTTAATATTACATACTTTAGTGCATGTAGTTTTGGTGTGGTATGCTGATCTCGCTGTTCCCTCCGGCAGGCGAAGTCGAGAGCCTCTGGTAATACGTTCAGGAGCAGATGTTCATGCCTGGGCCGGGGTCCTCGTCTATGGCGCAGGGACCCTAAGCGTACATAGATAATTAGAGGGATGTCCCAACACTTATTTTCACAGGATACTGCCACACGCACACTCGATTAAACCCGTACAGAACAAATTTGAACAGGCCTCCCCCTAAACATTTAAACTCTGTTCGTTTTAATTAAAACATACGTCTTCTCTTTTGACATTTATAATTCACTCACAGACGCTCCCAAAACCAATTTATAATTTTTAATTACTTGATTATGCGTACGTGAGCAGAAAGTTTGACACACTATAACCTGTCCATTTTGTGCACTGGCACGTGGTACTACATTTGAAAACTTATAAGTCAGCCGAAATTACATAATTTTACTGCACTAAAGTGATAGGCAATTACTGTATCTTAGTTAAGATATAATTTAATTACATGAGGGTTTAAATAATTTAAAATTATCTCTGATACTGAATACTTTCGGTGTACACCACGCGGTGCAAATGCTATCAAGCCCCATCCACTCTTACAATACTCAAATTCACATTTTATTTTATGCAAACCATTATACATATATGTTAAAGTTACTTACCGCAGATCTGTACTAGATTATCTAGCCATCAGACAGTGATAGAATACGATTAAAAGGACTTCACTGTGTCGGAGAGAGATGCAGCAGTTCACAGTATGGCGACTGGGGCGAGAACAAAACGAAACCCGGTGCTTCGCACCGTGACTAATCACGCGTTTCCAGGCCACCACCAGAAAGCGTGGCTGGTACCACGACAAGCTAGATTTTACCCCCCGTTAAATACAGATACTGCTAACCGATTTCGCGTTAGAGTTAAATAATTATATATATTATAACTACACTTCTATGCGTTATTGTAATGTAATGTTGTGTGTGAGTACCCACCTGCTGTCTGATCTTGCAGATTCTTCCGACTAGGGCGTGTGGATTTTGGATTTGAAGTTCGCAAGCTAGTAATCTCAAATTATTACAACAACACAGAAAATGTGTTACTTTAAAGGGGGAGAGTTTTGTGAGACTGGTAGGCTTTATCGTACAACAATAAAACACTGTTATATGGGGTAATAAAACGTTGTTTATTACACCAACAACACACAAGAATAGAATGGTTATAATGTTATGAATTTTCTTATAGTCTATACAATGTTTTTCGATTGTCTAATAGTTGAAAGAAACTGAACTCGTTCTTTGCAAGTTAATTGCAATTTAAATTTGACTTTATTAATTGATTTGAATTTAATTAAATTTATTTAATTAATTTGAATCTAAGTGTTCATGAAACAAAATATAAAACTCTAAAATTAATTTGAATAATTAATTAAAATAAATTAAACGTGACAGTCTAGTTCACGTTATTTCATTTCTAGTGATTCTACTTCTGATCTACTGCAGTATGATCTAAGATTAGATTGTCAGTTAAGATTTGTATAGCGCTTTTTATACTACTTCTATTTCTTAACTATAACTTACTAAAGCCTTAAACTGCTATACAGATTATCACAACGAATTTACTTTTTAATTACTAGAGTCTTTGCTTTTTTGTTTGTTTGGCACCTGAATTATTTGAATTACAATGTTTTAATTGAAAAATAGAAAATTTGATCTGAAAAATAAATAAGTGGATTTTGCTTTCCTGTTACTGAAGAGGATGTCGTCCCGATTTGTCCCTCGTCGATTCGAGTCCTTGGTTAGAGAAAGTAATCTGCTTAGAACTGCTGGATTCGGTCGTGGAGTTCAAAATTCGGCAACACTCTGCTTCCCTGCTGTTTGTGAATATTTTAACGTCTGCTGTTGTCTGCTGGAACTGCTTCCTGTTCTCCGTCGATTTGCACGTTGCACGTCAGCGTGTGTGTGTGTGTGCTTCGTTCGGGCGGTCGCTCTGCTCGTCAGCTGTTAACCAATGATTTAGACGGCCTCTCTGCTGTATTCTTGAAGTCTGGTCTTGAAGTCGGGTGGATCTCTTGCGTGCTTATGACTATCTGGTAGTACACAATAAGCTTGGTTGATGTCTTGAAGAGTATCTCGCCTTTACGCAACAATTACGAGCTATACAGATGATCTGTAGTTATTGTGTTCGTAATTGCGTGTGTGTTGACCACGTAGAGTCTTCTTGTTGATCTTCACCACTTTGGCTACTAGACGATCGAAGGACTACGTCTTAACTTCGTGAGTACTGACAGAAGAGTGATTTTTCCACCAGAAAACATCGCAGTAGCCGGGGCTGCTTGAAACGATTTCATTGGTCGAAACACTCTCCCTACCACATAAAATTTAGAATTCCCTTAGTCCGTGAGAATGAAGTCTGGTTCCCACAGACGGAGAATAGAATTATTATCTAATATTTAATTATCCGCCGGAACCACTTTGTCGCTAAGGATATCCTGTACTTATTTAATTTTGCAATAACTTGGTTGCAAATCAAGTTGTGTGAAATCTAAAATATACAATCTGTCACAAATTATTATCTTTATAACATACTAAAATCTCTTTACTGTATCTCTATTTTAACAGAAGTTATTTAATTATTTTAATTAACTCTTACATTTGTTAATTATATTGCATCAAATTTGCACACGTCATTATTAATATCTCGGCAAACATTTTGGCTATGTTAGATTTCGCCTTTATTTATTAGTTTCCGAGATATTAATAATTAACAGTTTGGGTGTGGTCGCTTCCTTGTACAGCGAACTGATTACATAACGACCACGTGTGCGTTGCTTTACACAGCATTATTTTCAATGCGCTACATTCAAATGGAGTTTTAACTGTTAATTTTTATTTAAATATGGTTTCAGCATGCGGTAAACATATAACCCCAAATAGTTAATATTTGGTTCCGTTATAATATATATATATATTTCTTATATAAGCGCCGATTCGTGGACGAACCGGCACATCTCTTTACTATATATTTGCTCTCTTTCTTGTCACTTGTTAAGTAGTTTATATAACACTCGTGTCTTCTTAATTTTATACAATGCAAACTTTACACTGACCGCTAGAAAACATTAAAATAAAGACGCGTGTAGAATTAAGAATAAATTAATTTTTTATAAAGCGTTAAAATTTTAGGTTCCTTCTTTTGTTAGTATTTATTTCCGCGTTTCAAACTAGCTAACAACTTGTAAATAAATGACAACACTACAGGAAGAAATATGGAAACCCTATCTGAAGAGGATTGTGTCGCCATTAGTAACTTGTGTCAATAATTTAATACCTTTTTCCATTTTCTGTGCTCCACCAGTCGACAAGTCCCTTCACTCTTCCATACTTCTTGTATTTCTTATCAGTATTTGATAGTATACATGTTACTTATATATTCCGACTTATATACGAAATGATAAAATATCTTAAAAACAAACACATAAAAATGACAAAAAATATATGTTGACGAACCTGTTAATTAGAAAAGAAAGACTTGTGCAGAGCGTATGCTTTGTTGGATGTAATGTCTGTGAAAACGTAGTATAATAAGTGACATGTTTAAATTATTCAAAAGCACTATTAATTTGTAATGCGAAATTGACATCGTACAATTTAAGTACCTAGAGCATATGTTTCTTTTCAGTTTTATATTTAATATTTTATTAAAGTTGTAAGTAGGTCATCAATAATTGTCAAAACAGTTTTCTGACTTTGACAAAATAATGTCGCTAAATTGAAAATAATTACACCAAATGCCATACGCGTAACCATTTGTTTACACATGTTAAGACTATACTGTAACCAGATAGTTCTACGAAAACCATTATAATCCAACTAGCTAAGAGGCCACTACTGAATATAAATAATTACAGTTGATTGACTTACTTTTTGGCAGTTTTGAGCCTGTAGTAGCCTGTTGTTTAGCAGTTAATCACGAAACAGGTGAATGTTTTCGTCTAATCACTTTTAGACGAAAAAGATCAATTTTATGAATTTAAATGGATCCAGTGTACGTAAAAGAGCTGAATACTAGTTTCATGTGGATTGCGGATTATCCTGAGTTATCGTTTCATGAGAATATGCGGTTTTCTCTGTTATCTACAAAGAATACAGTTTCATTATTTTTCTGTTTCATGATATCATGGTTGTTTTTCATACACGCGTTTTCTTTACTAACAGCTGACAGTTTACATCAATTTATTGAGTTCTTTTATTCTGCACCATCATTCTTCCTGGCCCACGTCAAGACTTTCTGGTTTTACAAAGAACGTAATAGATTCAGAGAGTGCTTGGAAATTTTTTAACCAGATTTTTTAAAACGTATGGATCACAATTTGAAGAGACACCAGGAGATATACAAAACGGGTGTAAGGGAGTGCAATTCTATGTATTATATGTGGTTATTAATATTGCATGGAGCTGGTGTATTATGGATATTAGGTCCACTTGTAAGTTATGTGATAGATATATCTATTAATTCTAGAAGTTAAACACCTAGATCGTATAAGATTATGTCTGTTGCTTATCCGTTTTCTATTATTTATTCTCCTCTATTTGAGTTAATAATAGCCCTAGAGCTTATTTTAATTATTTTAATGGTAGAACAGTTTCGTTTAAGCGAACTGATATTCATGCATATTGTTTCCATAATATGTACCCAGATTAGCATTTTGTCTTCATCCCTTTATTCAATTAAGTGTATTAACGAGAATAACGGGTCATATGATGTACTTGCGCCAGCCTTCCAGCGACTCACTGATTGCATAAAGGACTACCAAAAAATAATCAGGTAAGTTTATATAGTTCAAACCACAGTATTAAGATGTTACATCTCTTTCGAGCTCTTCTGAATCATAAAGAAAATTTGGGTAATGAGTTTCTTCACCTCCTCATTCCTTATTTTGCATCGTAGACTTACATGCGTTTATCTCTCAGCCGCCT
Organism: Magicicada septendecula; assembly: GCA_034769895.1. NCBI lineage: Eukaryota > Metazoa > Arthropoda > Insecta > Hemiptera > Cicadidae > Magicicada > Magicicada septendecula. The sequence goes on along the minus strand of CM068375.1, from coordinate 198,653,193 downwards.
TTATCTAATCCTAACTCTCATCCTCTCAGTTTACTCGTTTACTCTGTTACTGTTACACCACACAAAATTCTCCAAATATCTTCTCATTCTTGACTTTCTTTCAGGTCTGTTTTACTACGCCTTGTATTTTACAGTTTATTTTCAAACTACTTATTGGGAATTTTTTAACCCTTTCTCTAACTTTTGCGTACACACATATCACTCACGTTACACTTCCCACAAACTCACAAACTTTACCATCTTCTCTTCATCCGCACGTATGATGCACTTTACCTGTGTCATATACGACAATTATATTTTATAATGCATTATTTTTGTAGTCCTAAGTACCTTATTTATCGTATCGAACATTTATTTCTGTAATAGTTATTCCATTCATCTTGTATCTCGTCAATATTTTTGAAGTAGCATACATTTTGATTATTAACGGCATACTCCAAATAATTAAAAACTTGACGTCTCTTACAATTGTTCTACCTTATAGGCTTATTCCTACTTCTATCTTCTCATCTCTCACTCTCAAATTTGATGTTTTCTAGAACGGAAACTGTTGAAAAATTTTAACTTTTATTGTTTGAGATTGACACAAATTGTACAGTCAGCATACTCTCCAGTGTTTAGTGTTCAACTCAGTGTTCACATGACACAAGTAGCTGTAGCTGCCTTTGTAGTCACTGAGGTAATTCTGGCACCCACTACAGTGTTTTAATCATAACATAGAAGTTTTGAATAAATTGTATATTTTATTCTACGTCATAGAAAAACAGACGTAAAAGTCAATGGTTTTCTGTAGCTAAACGGTATAACAGACATGAAACAGGAATTTCGAACCACCAAAGTAGGGTGGAATGTACCTTAAGTCGCCAAGCATAGTCTGGTCACTGTATTTATACTTTAATTTAGACTGAACTAATTCAAAATTTGTGTAGTAACTGTAGACAAAAACATATGAATATTCTCACTAAAGAGAGAGAAGGAGTGTGAGATGAGGGAATTAAGGAAGAGGGTAAGAGGAATGCAGATATGCAAGAACATGAAAGCAATATAGTTTAATCTAGTTTACCATCTCGCTAAGCTTATTTTTATTTTCATTGTGATATTTATTTTTGTATGCTGTAGCATGACAAATAATCCCCACAGTTCTGAATAAAAAGAAAGATCATAAAATAAAATAAAAACAAATTTAAATCCAAGAAAGCAACATTAAAAATTATTTAAGAACCACCGTAAAACACAATCATAGTTTGAAGTAAGAATTTCATTAAAACCAGATATACAATGAATGATGAGTAAGAAAAATAAACCAAAAAAAAAACTAAAAATAAAGTAAGGAAATACCCAGGTTGGATAAGAGTAAGTAAGGAAGAAACCCGAACAAGACAACATCCACGATAAGAAGGAATGCTCTTAAAAGAAATCAAAACGAAACTCCAAAAGAAAGAAAAATAACCAATGAAAGTATGACAAAAACCCAAATTTAGAAAACCATGTAAAATAGATATAAACAAAAGTGTATAAAGTAGAATTAAATGTGAACCAATGGGAATTAGTTATATAATGGAAAAAACGAACCTTCATTATCCTCTATAAATAAAATTCTTGATTTTAATAAGACTATAAAACTGATTACAAATAAAATCAAAGAATAAAAGGGGACCAGTGCAAGTTATTATATTATATTAAATAAACTTAATGTGTCAATGTTTAAGTTCATAAACTAAGTAAATTGTGCATTTATACAACTTTAAAGTTTTTATATTGTGTCGAGAAATAATATTTAATAAAATATTATAATTACAAATAGGATACAAGTTTTTCTAAATAACTGCCACTCTTTAGCTAACAGCATTCATTAGAATGACAGTGATAAATCAAGAGCAGGCCATAAAAAAGTGAAGTGACCAAGAATAAATACCCAAAAATCAAACAAAAACAGCTAAGACTGCAAATAAAATTAGTTATAAGAAATAGTTTAAAGGATGGAAGGACAGATATGTTTTATTTATAATAAGTTTAAATAACTCAAGACTGAAATGTCAGAGTTGAGTAAAATTCTTTTAGTATAAAACATTTATTATGTGTTAATAGTATTAATCAAGGCTGAAATGTCTGGGCTTGAATACCATTTTATGTTATAAAATATTTGTTATGAGTTAATCGAATTAATCAATGTTAAATGTTAATATAACTAAGTAAGGGAAATGTAATTAAGATTGTATAAGAAAAGAAAGTCAGAAAGGGTATAAGCAGGCTGTAATATTCAAAAACCAAGTATATAAAAACATGTGAAATCTAGGCCAAATGGCAAATCTCAACAACATTAAAATTAATAAATAAGAGAAGTAAATTGATAAACCGAATGAAATTTGTATAATATAAATCCAACACAGTGTATTACAACTATACCAATACTTTATAAAGATAGTGAAGCAACATATGAAGTATTAATAATATTCAAAAACCAAGTATATAAAAACATGTGAAATCTACGCCAAATGGCAAATCTCAACAACATTAAAATTAATATATAAGAGAAGTAAATTGATAAACCGAATGAAATTTGTATAATATAAATCCAACACAGTGTATTACAACTATACCAATACTTTATAAAGATAGTGAAGCAACATATGAAGTATTAATAGAAAAATTGTAAATGTATTAACAGTAGAACATAAGGGAAATTATTTAAATTAAAGATAATAATTAATTTAGACAACCAATTCATAAAATTAAAAGGAATTAAGGAAAAATAAACATTTTATTTCAATCAAAGATTTTGTTCAATCATAATTATGACATAATAAAATGGCAAACAGTTTAATGACAGGAAGTAAAATTTTAGACCCTACATTTTCAAAATACAGTATATATGGCATTTTGAGATAAAAACATTGTAAGAATATCTTATTTGGTATCAAATCACGCAGAAGTAACTAAGGAGAAAGATTATGTAACTATTATTTGATAAAATCAAATAATAATAAAAATGTATTAAGTAATATAATGTAAGTGTCGACCATGTAACGGAAACGATAAAACTTTAAAACAATGTCTTGCTAATATTAACTGGGCTAAGACGTTTTCGAATGAAGAAGAAAAGAGTTGAGTTGATTATTATACGTTGAGCAGTACACATCAAACGAGCTCTCGCCAAAATATTGATATATAGTGAAGGAAGAAGCATGGCGTACATCAGCCCAAACCTATAAAATTTAAACTCGCGAATTGTGGAAAAAACGTTCAATAACGATTAAAGTAAGTGATTTAAACCAGTTAAACAATAAAAGTGAACCACTATTGAACAGTAAACCGATAATAACCATTTAAACACTTATAAACGATAATTCCTAATATCGAGACGAACGTGCCATTCTCTACCTTATTGACGGGAGTGAAATAAAACATTAACCAACACACTTTATCGAAGGGAATCACTAACAACTGATCCAGGACAACCACACTAACACTAGAGGAACGAATCACTATCGCTGGGACGAGAAACCATTGGAAAATCAACATTTATTTGAAGCAGATTCTTCGAGGTGCAGTCGTCTACTACATCTGAATACGAAGCGGCCATCTTTGAGTTCCCATAATTCTATGCGCCACAGCCAACATGCCTTCGAATGGTTCGAAACATTTTCTTTACTAACCATTATATATTGAATAATAAGTTTGTATTTTAATTAATAAGCTTGTAATTTGTAATGTTATACTTTCTATACAATGCCCTTTCTCTGACTATATAAAATGACAGTTCAAAGAACCCGAGAATTCATAAATTGTATAATATATTAATTTGCCCTGAGAGAGTCGATTCATCAATCGATATAAAATCGATTATTTTACTAATTGTCAATAAAAACCATTGAATATTATAATTTTGAATCCTATTTATTCCTAACTTATAAATAGAATCATATAACACATTAGTTGAGACAGAACTACCAGAACAGCTGAGTTTAACAACTTTAAAGGAGGACAAACTTCAAATAAGGAAAGATCACAAATCAATTGTTCCTGGAGACAATCCAATTAACATAATACGGAATTCTAATTACACAAAAGGATATAAGTTGACAAAAACAATCGATAAGAAGTTCCAAATACAACAAAACAGTTTAAAATAATTATACTAAATTAATTAGAAAAAAAAAATTTAATTTTGTTTTACAAACAGCAAGCATTTTTAATTGGGAACAAACGATAGGTTTGTTACAATGCTGATTCTCATTCCTTGTATAATACAGATATAAAAAATGTTATTCAATTTAGAGCATTTGTATTTAATTATTTTTATTAAAATTCTTTTCTTGATTTGTATTGTAATGTGAAATAAAAAATGTATTTTGGTAAAAACCTGTACACGATAGAATTTATTTGATAATTTTCATGTAACTAGTACCCCCAAGTAAAACACATCAATTCTAAACCACGTTTCCATGGCAGACCTGTGTATTAATACACTAAATAATATTTACTATATTAATAGTTAACATTTAGCATATATATAGTTTTATAAAATTGCTCAGTTATAATTAACAGTTGAACTGATTTATCTGATTAATAATCAGTAGACCAACGGCTCAGTATTAACGTACTTTAGATTACAGTTATTAAAATTAGACACATGATTTTCGTCGAATAAAAGTTTTGAGTTTTTAAGATTTTAAGTGCACTTAAATTTTTTAATTAAGTCAATTACAGCCACTTCATTGGTTATTACTACTTTTATAATTATTTACAACATAGGCCTACCCTTAATTTAATTTACTTATTTATAATAACTTTTCATGACTGTTTTACTAGTAACCTCATATTTTTAAAGATATCTAATTTAATTACAATAGTAGTGATAGAGGATTATGATAAATAAATTTGAAGGTATTTTTTTAATTTAAAAGTTATAAATAGAAGTAACGAAATTAGGCTTAAAAATTTGATTAGGTGGTAATTAAGAATAATTCTTAATATCAAAAGCTTGAAATCTTGGATATTACAGACAAGCTAAATGAGTGTAAATAGTTTCTAAAATAATAATCTTTTAAGATTAATTAACGTGTTATATTTTTATGTGAGAAATTATACAATAAATGTTTTCAAAAAATTATAGTTACTCGTGATCACAAAAGTTCAAAAGTAAAGACATGAAATAAGCTTGTAGTACATACCTTGAAAGTTTCTTGAAAGCAAATTTCACTGATAATTCTGTTCTTGATTTAATGTCACTATTTTCTTCAGCGTTCTTATCGTCAACTTAATTATTATAGCCTTACTAGCGATTTAAGCAATCTTTTTATTTGTGTGAAATACACACTTACGCTACCGCATAGTTATCTTCAAAAAGATGTTAGAATAAAATAATCCTAACTTCAAAGGAACGTTTGGTGTCAAATCAAAGACAGGTGTAGTAGAATTCCGGTGCGACCCTTGAATAGCTGTTGAGGATGCAAGTATACTAACTAAAATATTACACTCTTCCCGCAAACTGAAATGTAATTTAATACTTCATTTCTTATTGGATATTGTTCAAATCAGAATGTAAAGTCTTCTTCTAAATATGTTATACCTAACAGTGCTAAACACTGAATCTCACAACTAAGTACTAAGTGCCCACTACAAGTAGAAATTTGAAATTTCAAACTTGGTACAATCTCTTTCCCAATATACATAATGTTCTGACTTCCTGAGATGATTAAGTATTATCAGAGTGAGTTATTATGACACACAGTAATGAATACAAGAGATGACTAACAACAATGACTTTTGTTGGTGGTGAAACGTTTTGTAAAAATAATATGAACAAATGAACAAACTGCCAGTTTCTTGTCGGACACAGGTAATAATTGAAACAAATTGAACTGGAAATATTTTTATATTTAGATACCCACAAAATGTTTCGATTAGTCATCCGACTAAGTGTCTGGTCCCGGAATGAGCAGGTGCCTTCATAAATTAATTAAAATAAGCAATTATTGACATTATTTAAAACGTGTTTCTAGGCTGAAGTTGGAGATAATGACAGTATTCAAGGACTCGTTTACTTTCTAACTGTTTTTGTAAGTTTCTTGAATCTTTCCTAAAAATCATTAAATCTGATGCATTTAGTAAATAGCTTGGTTACACTGTGTAACAAATTATGTTGTTTGTTTCCCATAGCAGTGCAAACAATTAAAATTACACAAAGCTTATAAGTTCTGATACGTAACTTTTGAATGTGAGTTTTTGGTAGACTCAATTACACAGCTTATATTTTAGATGATTAGCCTATGTAAAAACCAGGGCCAGCGCTAGCTACTTTACCGCCCTGTGCCTTCCTGTCGCCTCTCCCCGACACCTAAAAGTCTCACTTCTTACACAGAATCATTGAAGGAAAAATTTACAATTAAACAGAAACCTAAATTTAATTTTAAAAAGTAATGTTTTTTTTATAAAAACCTGATAAAAGTCTAAAATTAATAAAGTCAATAGGCCTATTGAAAGCAGGATGTTTTTACAATACGCCTACATCAACAAACTAGGCCTTTTAGTGTTGCTGCGGCAATTACATAACACTCTCGAATAGTCGGCAGGTGCAGGTACGTAAACGTTCTACACGTTTCTCGGATAGCTGAGCAGGTGCAGTGTCTTTGCCAAAACATATACACACAGCTATCTTGCAATAAAAACTAGAAAACGACTGTCTTATAAAAATTAAAATTTTTTTTAAATTTATTTTGTTATTCCTGCAATTTACGATTGACTCTAAAATAAAATATAACGTCAACATAAAGTCAAAATAAAATAGAACATAACATTATTAGTATACATTAATGAACATGTAACACCGTTTATAGTTAGTTATATAACAGTTTATATAGGTTATTACAAATTACAAAAACACGGAACGGCTTCGGTAAAAGAAAGCAACTTTAAATGTCTAAAAATTTGTAAACAATGTAAAAAAAATTGGAAATATATTTTTTTGGCTTTAATTGTCTCAGAATTTGTATAAGGAATTTTAAAAATTTTGGCTGAGATTCTTGTTTAATTGATACGTATAGTCGATTAAATTTAAAACTAATTTTCATTCACAACAAAAAATCTACTATCGGGAAATCTGACTTTTTAAATTTCTTACCTTCAATTTACCTCCTTCCCCCACAAATCTACTGCCTGTTCAAATGCATATGTTGCAAGCCCGGTAGCACCGACCCTGATAAACACGTACATACAGCCACTTACTTTTGTACAGTAGAATGTCAGTGACAGGTATTTGCGGGTTTATGTTTTAACTTTTTTAATTGATTAAGTAAAATTAATTATGTTGTTGTGTTATGAACAATACTCGTATGTCAATTGTTAATTATGCACTGCTATTAGTTTTATTATCTTGTAATTGTATTGTTGTTAGTGTAAACGTATAATGTTCATGTAATTGATAATATTAGATAGACGTTTTATACTTCTGTGTCTTTATAGAAATATTTTCTCTTACGTTTTGTTTGTTTACAGTTCAGTTTAGTTTGTAGTAAATTTCAATAAAGGGTAGCAGTAGAGGGACACAGGGTAACAAGTAGAGCACCTAAAACTACCCCAGCGTTGTTTGCTTATATCCAGCCCTATTCTCGGCCAACCCATTACAAACAGTTATCTGTCTTCTTCAACAACTGACAATGTCAAATGCAATACATAGGCATGCAAAACATATCTCAAAGTACTACTTATTTTCAGTCTACAAATGTTGGCAACGCTGCGTATGGAGCTGACTGGACAAACATCTCTGCATCCATGAAAACTGCGATTCAAATGATTATCATGAGAAGCCAGAAGCCACTGAAGTTAACAGGAATGAACGGCCTGGTTACTTTAAAACTAGAAACTGCAGTTGATGTTATGTTTGTATTTTTCAATAAAAGTGACTTTATAATGTTACACTGACAAATGTATGTTATGCTTATATTATCTATTTTTACAGGTGCTGAAGCTCTCTTATTTATACTTCACTCTCATGAAAACAATGGATACAACAAATTAAATTTTGGTATTTTGCAAGAGCAACACACCGTGTACTTTGTGTTGTATTTGGATATATACTGCTTCTAATATAACGTAAAATGCAACAAGAAAACTGTAGGATTTCACCTAAATAACAAAAAAAAGAGTTTAATTTCTTAATGAGATAAATTATTTAAATAATAAACATTAATAATCTAATAATGTATAATTAAATCTAAATTAACTAGATTTCAAAACTAAAACTAGCATATCCAAATTCGTACTTACAAATATTGCACTTAAGTAATATTTATTTAACCAAAAAACCTAAGCACAACAGTACAGCAATACAAGTGTTTATTGTGTCGTTAACAGGAATGAACGGGCTGGTTACTTTAAACCTAGAAACTGCAGTGGATGTAAGTTGTCTTTATCTTGCAATGAAAGTGACTTTATTATTTTATACTGTCAAAATTAATTACATATAGTATATTATCTATTTTTACAGGTCCTGAAGCTGTCTTATTCATACTGCACTATTATGAAAACAATGGTTACAACAAATTTTTTCTATCACAAGGGCAACACACAATGTATTTTGTGTTGTATTTGGATATGTACTGCTTCTAATAGTATGTAAAGCGCAACAAGACAATCTGAACCAGTAGGATTTTATCTAAATAACATAAAAAAAGAGATTTTAATTTCTTAATAAGACGAATTATTTAAATAATAATCATTAATAATCTAATAATATATAATTAAAATCTAAACTAATTAGATTTTAAAACTAAAACTAGCATATCCAAATTCGTACTTATAAATATTGGCACTTATGTAATATTTATTTTAACCAAATATCCTAAGCACAACAGTACAGCAATACATGTGTTTATTGTGTCTGTTACAAAGTAGCTGCATTTATCTGTGTAGTATTAGCATCATGTTACAGGCCAAATAAGAATCCATTAGTAGAAAACATATAGGCCTATATAACATAATAATACAACTAATAAAATTGTGTTCAGTGGCCAATTTACTTACCTAAGTTTTATTAATGTAGCATATGTTACTTTACAAATCATCATTTGTCACTGAGAAAAAATATTTGTAATATTTATTTATTTATTTAGCATTTTTAAATTCACATCAAATATTTACACATAGCTTATAAATTTTCTGAGTAATAGCACTAGAACATAGTGAAAGCAAAATAAAGCCGAACTTTTGTAGTAAGAAAAACTTACTAAAAGTGGTTTTAATGTATTTAGATATATTGTATGTTTGAAACAGTGAAATTAGCAAAATCAACAACCTTCAAAGATTGAAGTTTAAGTGAAAACTCTAAATTTAATATTTACTCTGTCCTTTTGGAATTCCGCAACTTTTAGAAAAACGATAAGGGTGTCACTGTGATTTAAAATAACAAATTATGTCATTAGTCTTTAAGTAATTTTTGTATTTTTTATGCATTCAATAGTTCATAAATCCGAGACAAATCGTAACAATAATGGTTCCTTCTTTATGTGCTATTGAAGTGGTTTAGGAGTTATCCAACATAGGATTCCTTACGTGAGCCTTTTATTCGCACCTATTTTGTTAAATTAGTTATATATTGATTAGATATTCCTAACGACATAAAAAAAGTTTTTGTAACTTTATCACGTATTATAGAGAGAGGATATATGCAATGAGTGTACAGGCCATGGTAGCAGGTAAAGTATACTCGGAAATGAAGATGTATATTGTGCAACTGTGCAAGTAGATGAGTATTATTTGAGCAAAGTAAGTGATGCTATGCAATTAAAGACATGTGTTAAACTTATGAATGTATACATGGGAGAAATACGTATTAAGGGAAGAAGTATAATTTTTATGAATTGAACTGATAAATAATTTACTGCATCAAAAATATTCATTGTTCGTGAGTTTGATGGACTGGGCAATAAAAAGTGAATTTCATATATTAACACGTAACGGCTAATTTAATTTAATTTAGTGACCATGCTTCACATTAATAATAATATTACAAATATTTTACCATGTAATTTGTTTTTATTATTCCGGTTGTACAATGTTTACTCATTTTCTGGAACCAAAGATTACAGAAGTGATTGAATTCCCAACTTCGACTGCTGCTTGTCCATCCAAAGATCTTCTTCAATTTCTCGTTCCCTCAGAATAGTCTGAATTTCTTTCTATCCAAGTGATAGGTGGTCTTCCTCTTTTTGCTCTTCATGGTGGGGTCCATTACATAACTCTCTTGGTAATCTTTTCTGTGCCATTATTTTCGTGTGTCCATACCATTGTAATATTTTTGGTTGGATAAAATCAACAATTGAATTTTTTACATTCATGCTGTCCTTAATGACTTAATTTCTAAATATCATGTAATATATGTATCAAAATTAATTTGTCTACAACAATACTTTTTCGTGATAACGTTGATGATATGGTACAGAACACCCAACTCTTTGCGGCCGCTATGGACGACTAGTGTTGCGTTGGACGCTGTGGTACTGGTATTGTACTAAAAATATTGTTACGGGTAGGCAGAGTCCTACTATCTGTAAACATAATAATATATTATCGTCTCTTATGTGTGTGTTCGTAAGGCATTCGCAAAGTACAAGGTGCGTCTAAAAAGTAATTAGACTGATTGTGTAAAATTAATTAACTGGCACTTTCACTGCAAAACAATTTTGTACAAAACCAAAAACAATATGTACCTTGTGAACCCACACACTTAGGGAGAAATCGATCCCACTGATTGAATCAGGACTGGAAGTCTTCACTGTCAGAAACTTTAGCTGGTCCTTCGCAATCCTCTAGATGACCTTCACAGTTTTAAAACCGAGGACACGGAATTGGCTTTAGATTTCCTACACAGAAAAGAGGCAACGCCACAGCACGTGGTTACTACATGGCTTCTCTCTCGGTTAGAGGGGAGGTATCATAACCAGGGGCTGCAACAGTCTAAAGCTTGAACAGAGAAAAAGAAGAAAAAAATGATATGGACAAAAATCAAGGGTTTCGGAGACTAGGCTACCCACAGAATACCCATTTCCGCTAAATACTAGTTCACAAAAATTGTCATGTGACACTGAGAGTTACCTTGATGAAGCATTCACGAGTCAAAAATTTCCGGTCACATTAAATCATGCACTGAAATTCATGGACGGTGAGCTAATTTAAATTTGTATCATAAACAATACTTGTTAGCAATAAAGGAATAGTAGGCTTAATGAGGTCTCTCAGTCTTGACACAGTGTCACCGGATCGACCTGTGCTAGATTGTCCAGAACACGGTTTATTCTCCGTAGTTTCACGACACTGCAGAAGCTGACGCCTAGGAATGGCTTCATTTCTGCAAGCGTGTTTTAATTTGTCATATGTTTTTGATAAGCGGTCTTCAGATTTGACACACAATTTGACTGCACAAAGAAGGTTAATGTTATTGAGCTTCATCTTTTGTAACGTGGGACAAAGCAACCACTTTGGTCATAGTCAAACTTCTGATAAGGTTAGTGAGTTGGAAATTTGTATGAATATAAACAAACGTTCTAGCTACTCACACTGTAAGTTGTTACATGTTTGGTGTCACAGCGTTGCCACTGTTTGGGGAAAACGTTTGGTCTCATTATTTTTCAGTCACACCTTGTAGATTGAATTTTACCGATGGAAGGTTTGGGCAAGGATCTGTCAATAAGTATAACACAAATTTAACATTATTTGTGTCGATGTTTGGACAACATTTATTGTAATTATCAGTACATATGTACGGGCACTAGAGAAAGTACAAACACAGCAATTATTTGAGTGCATGTGTGTTTTGTGTGTGTGTGTGTGTGTGTGTGTGTGTGTGTGTGTGTGTGTGTGTGTGTGTGTGTGTGTGGGGAGTTTAAGAACTTTGTTTTACATCAGCAAAATATTTACATTCCTTACATATTGTTTAACTTCAATACATAGACGAAATTATGACAGTAAAATATAATAATTATAGTACATAATTTCTACTACAAAACATAATTATTACAATACTAAAATTTAAAATATTGGTAATAAAATAAACCCTTAATTATGTTTATAAATAATTATAAATGCAGTAATCATCGAATGTATGTTGGAATTGGTACAGATAGCAATACATGTCTACATATATCACAGTAAAATATATTATAGCTGAATACAGAGTGTAAGGATGTTCAAAAGGTAGTATTATTATTTTCACCCACTGCTGCCATTAAAAACACTATCCGTGAGAGAACTACATACAAGATAACAGAATTACAAAATGTTACAACCACAAAATTACACTACACCGATCTATCATATGACAATGGCTATTATCTAATATTTATATTGTTGTAAAATAATATTTACAGAGTGCTTAGTGTATAGACCGTACTATAGTTTATTGTAGCTTTCGACAATCACACTCTCTCATCCTCTCACGATCTCCTCACTCCCTCACTCACTCTCTCTCTATTTCTCACATTCAGACTGCAACACTTTCACCATCTCTCATTACACTCTCCCACTCCTTCACTTTCTCGCAGTCTGAAACACATAAACGTCACTCACGTTTAGTACCTTTAACTTTTTGAAAAATGCATAGGACTGGAAAATGTTACGGAAAAGTCACCCAACATTTTTGGTTACATGCATGCTTTTATCAGAAGAGTACTGAAATGCAAATAGTGGACACGTCATGGGTATTTTGAAGGACTTACGGGCAATGTAACCAGAGGATAAAGGCAAATCTGAGGTCATAATCATTTAAAGCAGACGATACAGGGAAATACCATAAAAGAAGCAAGACTGATGCTGACACCAGAGAGGTATTTTAAGTTGAAAGGAAATTTAGGTGAAAATGTAAAGAAGGTGGAACATATTCCTGAAGATGTTTCTTCCAGGTACACACCTTTGACTTAGAAACACGTTTGAACAACTATGAATCATTTCAAAAACGACAACACAGCGACAACTAATCAGACCGTCTCAAATGCTTGTGTCGAGCGCGACCAAACGTCATACCGCAAGGCGGCAGAGTAGTAAACATGGCGGCTGGTGGCTCATAAAGATCGTTTTGCTATAAACTGACAATGCTGCGTTATGCGTGCAACGCTCCTACTCTAATAGAACGGTAAATTGGTTTGATTAAATTAAGTACGCGCAATTATATTATTACCGGTAAATTTGCATGAGGGAAACAACCAATCTTCCTTTTGCGTGCACGGCTGTAAAATGTAAAACATCATAGTAAACAAAATTTGAATGATGTGGGCCTACAGCAATGTGCACCACTATACATGTGTAGCACTTTGATAACGACATATTACTAAGTGCAGAAAAGTATTTTGAACGGATGCTGAAATAGTTTCTTTCGTTAGGATCTACAAAATAATTTTTTGCTACATATCCTAAATGCACCACAGCTCTCGCTCACTTGTTAAATGACAAAAACGTGTAAGTCTCGCTTTCGCTTTTTAAGGTGACAGCGAATGTAGCATAGCGATATTCGTGATTATTCAGTTATGGTTGTAACATCGGAGCCACAAATATCACGGTCCACACTCTCAAGGTCATACAACCGTTTTGAGGCCTAAAGTGCAATAACCGTTTGACCAATTATTTTGCGTCAATGTAGCGTCACTGATGGCTACATCTGAAACAGGACACCACGTGCCTTTGCCAGGTGGCATGAGACAATCTGTTAATGTCTGTAAACGATTGATATTGTAAGACAAATTTAAATTAGAAATATTATGATTAGTTCTATAAAACGACATCAGTACTGTGGCACATAGTACCTGTCACCATCGGTTTTAGTACAATTACTTCTCAGAAGTAACAAATATCTACTTCAATGTAATTGTTCTTCAAATATTAACTACTTCTGCAAGTAAAATTATTATTTTATTTTCTCCTGACGCATGTTATAATCTGTTTATAATTATTTTTTATTATAATAATGTTATTATATTAATATTTATAATAACCTGTTTATAATTATTCTATTATACAGGTATTTCTCTTATTTATAAACCTCTGATGATACTGATGTGATCAGTGAAACGTGCGTCAGGAGAAAATACAATAATAATTTTACTTGCAGAAGTAGTTAATAATTGAAGAACATTTACATCATAGTAAGCTTCAAGAAATGTTTAAGAGTTGCTTACGAAAGTAATGATGTTTAATGTAATTATATTCTAAAAATTGTACGGTAAATTTGAATTACTTACAGAAGTGATCATCCTCAAGTCGACGTCAAAGAAACCGCATGCAGAGAATCGCAACTGTTTGCGTGACATCAGTTGCTTGGCAAACATCTGCAGCTTGATTAATGAAAAACACAATCCACGAATTAGTTGTCGATTATCTTGCATTTTCTACAAGCCAAGATTGTCAGATTCTCGTTCATGTATGCTAAACGCGAACTAGGACATATATGAGCTAGTTACATCTTTAGAGTACTGTCCAAAACATTGTTCAGTTTATAATAATAGTCTGTATGAGCAAAAAATATCAGTTGTTAAACAAAGCTCAAAAAGCATCAATCATTACTGCCTTACAGGCACTACCTTAATACTTATCTTGATGACGTGATAAGAATCCGGAAAAAATACAGCTTATACTAACTACCAATATACACTAGTATAAGTCTAGTTTGCTTGCAGACACTCTGCTGATTTTCAAAGACGATGAAGTAAGCAGCGAATAAATTTAATTCAGTCCATAAAATCAAGAGAATGAGAATATCTACTGGTAAAACTGAAGTTATAATATTTACGGTTTTGGAACCTATAAAATCATAATTAACAACAAAACAAATAGATCTAGTACCACACAAAGACGATCGGACTTTTGTTGAAAAATGTGTAAAAAATGGAAATTATAAAACCGAATTATAAAATGTGTAAAAACTGAAAACACCAGAAAACCGATTACCAAAGGCAATTATTACAATACGTATAAACCCCTAGGGAGAAGAAATATGGGGGAGGGTGGCCAGACTAATATTGGGGGAGGATGGCCAGACTAATATTTGAAAATTTGGAGACTGAATAGTCATTACTCTTAATACCTGAAGTACAGGAAAGAAAAGGAACAAGAAAAATAAAATAGAAAATGAAATAGAAGAAGAATATAATGACGAATGAGACAATTCATCATTGTTGACAATTCATCAAGAGATTTAATCATGGTTAAATCGTATACATATGGTGAAATCATCAACAAACTTTACTTCACTTCTAAAAAAAATACTGAATGTGCTAAGCTCTTAAAACATTGCAAAATAAATAAGTATTTAATCACAGTTTTACATGTGCTCGTTTAAATTGTCAATTATCAGCCATTTTAAAACTATAATTTCTTAAGAGAAAACTAATAGTATTATTCGATGAATAAAATTTGGAAGGGTACTAAGATTTTACAAACCAACGACAACTACTCTATGGTATCAGTTATCTCTATATATAAGCGGCTTTGTCCTGACTGACAGAGAATCAATGTAGAGCAAAAACTACTGAAGATAATGATCTCAAAATTTGAAGGTATATTCTTATGGGGTCGTAGATGCTCACTAAGAAACGGTTTTAAAAACTTTCACTCCTAAGGGGCTTAACCCCCCCCCCATTTTATGTATGTTCCACATCTCCTCCTAAACCACTGGACCGATTTCAACCAAACTTGGCACAAATATTTTACGCGACGGGAGAACCAACATAGGACAGGTGTTTTTTTCGATGGGGTCCTTTGGGGGGTTCTTTGGGGTCTTCCACATCTCCTCCTAAACCACTGGACCGATTTCAACCAAACTTGGCACAAATATTTTACGCGACGGGAGAACCAACATAGGACAGGTGTTTTTTTCGATGGGGTCCTTTGGGGGGTTCTTTGGGGTCTTCCACATCTCCTCCTAAACCACTGGACCGATTTCAACCAAACTTGGCACAAATATTTTACGCGACGGGAGAACCAACATAGGATAGGTGTTTTTTTCGATGGGGTCCTTTGGGGGGTTCTTTGGGGTCTTCCACATCTCCTCCTAAACCACTGGACCGATTTCAACCAAACTTGGCACAAATATTTTATGCAACGGGAGAACCAACATAGGATAGGTGTTTTCTTCGATGGGGTCCTTTGGGGTCTTCCACATCTCCTCCTAAACCACTGGACCGATTTCAACCAAACTTACACAAATATTTTACGCAACGGGAGAACCAACATAGGATAGGTGTTTTTTCGATACGATCCTTCGGGGGGTCCTTTAGGTCTTAAAAAACTATTAGATCTGGTTACTATGGCAACCCAATAGAATAGATTGTGGTTACCATGGCATCGGTGGAAGTCTCCCGCGTAGGAAATAGCGCGGGAGTCGTCCGACGGGCCTTCCCCGGAGTTCATCCACGGAACCCGGGGAGTCTTAGGTCGGATCCCGCGAAAGACGGCGGGGCCAGAGTCGACGGTTTGTATAAATAAAGATATAGGTTATGCTATCAAAGGTGGTGTATGCATCTTAAGAAACTTTTTAATAGTGTGTGAATTCAGAGTTGTTTCAGTTTGAATTTAAAAGTGGATAAGTTAAGATCGATGTAAGTTATAAGCGAGTATAAAAAACAAAGTTTTGATAGCGAATGTATTCAGATCATAGTGTTCAGACAATATAAATGCACTTGCTTCAGTTTGAATTTAAAAATTGATAAGCTGAAATCTATAGAGGTATTGTATTGTTAGAATAAGTTTAGGAGACACCAATTTAACAAATGCCTTATTTCAACATTAACACAATGAATTATAAAACGACAGTTAAATACGCAGCGCGTGCAAGTACTGTAGACACTTTATTGAAAACTAATTTAGCTGTTCGCCCTCTCCCAGAGTTAGAAATTGAGCGGGAGCATCACGCGCAACAGAATTCTTCTCCAGATATAAGAATACAGTTTATGACATGGTCTTAAACAGGTGCCCTACAGAGTATTCCTCCAGTGAGAATGCGAACGTAACAATATAAGGAAGGTTATACAATATACAAGTAATATAACGTTAGAACAAGAATAGGTGCCTATGAGCCTATGAATAAATTATGAACCCGAGCAACGCTGGGTAAATCGGACGCTGGGATATCTATATAACCCAAATACCACTGACTGACTCACTGATCACGATATCTCTGAAACCGCTGAATGGATATTGTAGCATGACAGATAATCCACTAAGTAATAATTCCATTATGATCATAAATACATTTAAATTACAAATAACTCAGAAGAACATTCAAATGAAAATAATTAAACATCAAAGAAAAATACCACCATAAAGGAAAAAAGTAAACTTAAATCATAAAAATGCAACAGTAAAGTATCAAGAAAATTAAATCCGAAGAAACTAAAATAAAATCCGGATAATACCCAGGTAGGTTAGGAGCAGGTAATAAAGAAGATACCCCGAACCAACGAACGGACAAAATAAAACCAAATTACCTTGGAAAACCCAAGAAGGAAGAAGAGAAGAAAAGAAGATATAGGATGGGAGAACTACGAGGAATGCCCATGATAAACCTATTATTAACAATGATAAACCCCAAACCGAATTTTAATGTCACCCAAAGAAAGTATAACACCCCAAAACCTCATAGAAATGTAAATTAATTATAAACAAAAGTATTTAGTAGTGTGAATAGAAGTGCACCACCTAAAGTTATTATATAATAAAATAAACAAATCTTCACAGTCCATTATAACTAAAAGTTTGGTCTTAAAATATTGTAGAACTCAAATATAAGTTAGAACCAACAGTGTAAGTGTACCAGTGCAAGTTATTTAAATATAATAAACTTCAAGTAAAGGTGTAACTGTTACTTGAACTATGTGCTATTAAATAACTTTGATATTTTATATAATTACAAAGATAACATGTCATGAAATATTGTTGTGAAAATATTTCTAATGTTTCATAGAAGAGGCCACTTTTTATCAAAAAACATTCTTTGAAATGTAAATGATAAAGAAAGCAGGTGGGGAATATATACTGTGACAGGGGATTAAATTATAATACACCATATAAACAGAAAGGACTGTAATTAAATTAAGTTTAACAAAAAATAAAAAATGAAATGGGTAATTATGTTTGTCTTTAAAGCCAATGAACTCCACATTTCAAAGTGGTAATAGAATAAGAATTATAATTAGTATAAGAATGTTTATTAATATAACAGTGTTCATACAGCCTAAAATGTTTCTGTATGTATACTATACCAGTTTATAAAATGTTTATTATGTATTTTTAAAAATAGTTCAAACTAATATGTCTAACTTTAAAGACTAGAAATTAATTTTCATTATTGTTTTAGTATTATGAGCATGAATACATTGCTACATGTACCAATAGTTATATAAGGAAATTTTATTTAATATTGTGTTAACTTTAGAAAGTCAGAAGGGGTATAGAAATAACGTTATTTGAAAAACAGTATATGTAAAAAAATAAAATCTAGGCCAAAATAAGGAATTCCAAATAACATTATAATTGAGTAAGGAAGTTTAATAAACCAAGTAAACTAATGAGATTTATATAAGGTGAATCAATCACCAACTACTATAACTGAAACTATACTTTAAAAGAATAATATAAAAAGATGTATAAAATTATTAAAAAATTTCAAAATGTAATACCTAACAATTTCAAAGGAGGAATAGTAAATTCATGAATTACAACTAAAAGAATGATCAATTGATAAATTTATAAGAAATTAAGGAAGGTAAAGATTTATATCAATCTGAAATTTATTATAATCATAATTATAACACATAAGATGGCTAAAATTTTGGACAAGAACAGGAAGCAGATATTGGAGCTTATATTTCCAAAATGACAGAAATATAGCAATTTTGACAAAAAACTTTATAAATATGGGCTAATGTATGTCAAATTAAACAGAAGGAGTTAAAGAAACCAATTATGTAATTACTAGTTCACGAAAGTAATCAATAACCAAAAAATATTCTGAATATAATGTATGTTAAATCACATGAATAGGAAGTGAAATATATTTGAAACAATACTTTTCTAATATTAACTTGGCAAGATATTTCAGGAGACGAAGGAAGTAAAACAGTTCTTAATTAACATTCGAAGCGAACGGTTGATTTTAGATCGCGCTAAGAACCTGTATAGCGAATACGATTAATGGCGTATAAAGGATTAAACATAAAATCAGTGAACAACCGAGAGTTACCGAAATTGGTATATTAAACATAAAATCAGTGAACAACACCACCACAAACAGTGAAAACAAACAATACGTAACCGAATACAAGTGAAATAAACCCATAAAACTATCAAACTTTAATAATTCACATTACAACGAACTTCACGATTTTTCGCCACACACAGACAAAAGTGAACACACCAAATATAAAACATTTAAAGCCAGTGAACACAGAACACTTAACCAGGACACCTCTAACAACACAATAGACATTATCCAATATTACGGAGATCAGAAAGCAGTTGTGAAGGGAACTTTATTGACAGAAATTCCAGCCATAACATTCTCGGTTTTCTTCAACAACCCGAGGCGGCGGCCATGATGGTTCCGTGATGCAAAGCGAACTCTCCTGATTGGATTCAGCAGGCAGCATTGGTTTGGAAAATTCAATTTTATAAACATTATATATCATAAATAACTATGTCATTTATTAATTATTAAGATTTATTTTGTTAATGTTATACTTTCTATACTTGCCCCTTCTCTGACTATTATAATTATAACCGTTAAAAGAACCATTCGAAAATATTCATATAATATAACCTGTATTGAGAATCGATTACCTCTGTGAAGGAGTCGAGCTTTATATAAATATCGATTTTAAATCGATATTTTCACAATAATTGTCAATAAATCAAAATAATTCAATTACCTGGTTTTTAATTTATTTCACAAGTTAATATAAGAGTTTTCATTAACTACAGGACTTACTGGAAGGCGACCATTACTAAAGGAGAGTAATATACTTAAGATTCGAAGAAAATCGCCAATCGATTAGTGGAGTGAGACAATCTTATTAACTCCGGATTTATTTACAGTTAACCAGAAGTGAATATATTGACATAAATAACTTACAGAATTTTAAATTTTCGACGAAACCACATTACAAGAATTATTACTTAAATATTTAAACAATAAACAAACATAACAATTTTTTTTAATTTTTTTTTAATTAAATTAAAATTTTTTTTTTAATTTTTGTACAGAACAGAAGTATTTATTTGTAACAGCATAAACAGGTCTGGTTACAAATTGGCGATCACAACAGGGGGCTTAACGTGGACGAGAACGGCGACTGGTTACAGTATCAATGAAACTTTGAACATAGCTTCATCATAGGTCTTAGGTGCTCACTAAGAAACGGTTTTAAAAACTTTCACTCCTAAGGGGCAAAAAACCAAATACTGAAATTTATCGCGGGAATTGCATACTTTGTAAATGAAGTGGTTGACATCTCAGTTTACTGGAAACACCGAATACATGTAGTCCTGAGCTTTTAATCATTGTTTTAAATTGAAAAAAAACTTCGTTGTTTGCAGGTTCTTATAGTCGAGAAAACTTCGAAGTTCAATTAATTAATATATGTATGTCCTTTTTTTCTCGGAAACGGCTCTAACGATTTTCTCGAAATAAATAATAAATAGCTGTTGCTATGAATGTAAATAAACAAACTAAGAGTTGAGAATTTGTACAATCTATCTAATCCTATACTATTAAGCGAGCAATAATTGTACAATTACGTACAACGTGAAACTCCGTAGCGAAGCACGGGTATTTTGCTAGTTGTAAATAAATGTCTTTTGTTCCTTATAAATATTAAAAGTCAAGAGTATTGTTTTTACGCTTGGCGAATACGTACCTCCTCGATAACATCGTCGGGCTGTTCTTCGTCCAACAGGTCGCAGACCAACAGCGCCGTCCTCTTTGACTGCAACAACACAATAGTGGTTGTACGAAGTAATAAAGTTGTCACTTAAGCACCACTTGATATGCGCTATTAAATGCTGAAATGTGTAAACTGAACGCTATCTTACCTCACACTGTATCTTGTAAAATGTATCAGCCATTAAGAAAACGTACACGATAGTACTGGTAGCAAAGACCAAAGGAATTAGCTTCATGGACGTGTCCGTAAAGTCCGGATTAAATACAAGCAGACAAATTTTTATCGTTCTAAGAACCGCCGTAAGAACGATAAAGAAAATTTGTATCGAGAAGTACTTGGCGATGACCTTGAATGAGGAATACAGCAAGAAATGTACTTGGTTGAATGTCTTTATCTTATACACAGTCACATGCCTTACGCATGTAGTGAAGACAACAAATTTCTCCGCAACATCCTTTGCGTAGATCTTGTTTTCAATAAATATCTTGTCGTCAGGAGGCGTGAGGTAAACTGGAACTTTGTTGTTCAGATAATCCAAGTGCCAGTTGACTGTCACTAGTTTGCCTTTGACAACAAACAACAGTGACAAAAGGTGAATACAGCATCCAGTGCATGTGACATAGCAAAGTAAAAATTCAGTCACTTCGAGTTTTTTTGTAAAAGGAAGCAAAATGACAGCAAAATACCCCTGAGAGATGAGTATCACTAACCCAAACAAAATCAAAACGTACAGACTAAAGTTTGACGGGATCTGCCTTTGAGTCAGGTTTAAGTCGTAAATTATTTTTTCTACTCGCTCTAGTCGCTTGAACAGTTTTTGATATACCTTTTTTAGTAATAACGGGATTAATGCAGCAGAAATAATGAAACCAATGTTTGATAGATCGGACAATACGATAGTGAAACATATAATGTCCTTAAATTCATTAAAGTGATATATACTCATATGTATGAAAGATTTAACAGATGCTGACGTTAATACCAATGAATAAATAAGGTACAGTTTAGATGTTGTCGGATCGGACACACGTCGATGAGGCAGAGTACCAGAAAGTCTGGCTAAGGTATGTATTGGTTGCAGATACTGAGCCACCTTAGGAAACATGCTGCCGGGTTAGTATCGCTACGGAAACTACCACACTGACTCGTTGTAATAACGATTTTAAAATTATTTTCATTATTTACTCTCCACCGAGTGACATTCACATTGCATTTGCGGTGCATACAATCAATTGTGTTTACAGTCGGTTGACAACCTACGTCGCGTCGTTGCTAAGCTTCAAGTGTTTGTCTTTCTGCTATCTTAGAAACCGAGTAAACTGTCTGCACTGTAAAACTGTAACGGCAAAATATGAAGACTTTGTTCGAATCATGTATTCTTGTTCACGCTTTCGTTCTTATTCTTTGTCTTATATTTTTCTTGTCCTTTTCCTTATTTATAAAGTTTTTTCATTATTATCTCTCGGTTATTTTTAAAACGTGAATATGTTCTATATGTAGTATTTTTGTATAGAAACAAAATATTGTTTTAAAATGAAGAATGAGCTTGACCGTATTAACGTTTTCTGAGTACTTTAACAACTGACGCTATTAATTTAGTGTTAACATCTTATACACTAGCGTAATCTATAATTAGCGTAATCTATAACAGATGTAAATTTTCTTGTATAGTGCATCTACGCAAACTTGGCCTAAAATAAACAACCACTTTATCTGTAATGAACGTGTGTAATAATGAATATGCAAATATTTTATTATAACTATTTTTATTTTTGTTGTTGTTATTGTTCTCGTTGCTGTTGTTAGATCTCCAAGATACCTTAGGATTGTCTGTGTATGATGGTCTGAAGATAAATTTTGTTGCACTGTGTAATACAAAGTACACTGACAGGATTTCTAAGAGCTTACTTGTGTGGATCAAATGAACAGTTTCCCGTTTTTAGTCGATTTTACTAGTGATCATATAAACGTTCCAAATAAAACAAAGTACGTAGTCCAAGGCTGTGTGTTAGGTTCAGAAACTCCCTGTTGTATGTTGTATTAACTGTTATTATTTTTGTTATTTTATATGAGACGAATTTTAATTAAAGTGCTTTCACAATACATTTATATTTATTTACGGGTCAAAACATTTATGGAAGGATTAATTTTAAACTGTAATACAAAGCAGTTGGAAAGGAATCGAAGCGCGTCTCTACTTGTCTCTCCAACGCATATCTCAAACCTCTTTCTCTTACCTGTGAGGTGGTAAACCATCCCTAAAAGCAACAGAGTAGCGCGCATGTGTGAGTGTAGAGTGCTAAAGATGTTTTTGGACTCTTCCGCTTTCCAAACTTAATCGCCATTTGCCTTTAATAACATTTTACTCATACGCTAGTCTTCTCCCTTTCAAAGCATTCGTATGGTATAGTGGAAAACAAAATACAATTATCAATACCAATATAATCGTAGTACCAATGAAGTCACTAATTTCCAGCTTTAATTAGTCACAAATACAGTTTGTAATCAACTTGTACAATAATCTAAGTTAAATTTGTCCACACGCATTTATAATGTCAATAATAGAGTTCCAAACTAATTACGTATATCACAATTACCACGATACACCACGATACTTCGAACCTCACTCTAATAAATCACCACTTAAACCGCAGCCGCGGTTGAAGCCTCAGTTGCTGCCAATTTATAACCTGCAGGTGTCCAGATTAATGTTCCTTAAAAAGTACTTGAAAATTCTAGAGGACAATTGAGCGCGGCTTTGGCAGAAACACACATCTGCTCGGCTGGCCTGGAAACACGTAGAACGAGACTCTCCATTGTTCGATACGTTTCGTCATTGCACTGTTGAAACTAATACATTAAACATAGCAGTGTTTTAGTAGCATTGAAAATAGACACTGCAAGTGTTTCACTGGGAAATAAGAGATTTACATATCAATCCATCACCTTAATGGTGATTAGTTAGTAAGTGTTTAAAAAGGTTTGCATAGTAAGCTGGCGCATCGTCTTGCTGAAAAGCAGCAAACCACATATATGGACTAGTAAAAGATGATAATACACATTAGGTATCATCTACACCTGAGGACGGGTACCATCTATGAGCTATCAGAGAACACCTACACATTGGATATCATTCATAGCGTTGCCTACTATGTCGTATAGCGTACACCATCTGTAGTCACAGCTCTTAGACTGTAATTCCTTTTTCTGAACGATGTTCCTGATAAACTAAGTCATGAGTTTAATGCCTTAGTAAATATTTTTATCCGCTCACCCGAGAATGTAGACTCATTTGAGAATTCCACACGATTATGCCAAAAGGAGTCAGCTTCATAAATTTGTAGTACTCATTTCGCTTTCTCTGATACGTAGTGAGCAAATGTAATTTTAGTGATTGGGACATTATCAGTTTATATTTTGTTTTATAAAAAAGTTACTATTGTTATAATAATAAAGTTATATAATATTACTGTATAAGAGGTTTAACATCACACTATTGTTATAACGTATTCGTGAAAATATTATGAAAACGTTCTGTTTTGAATATTTTAAATGCTAAGTTATGTGTAGCACTAAACAAATGCTACTCTACAAGATACTTTTATCACTGAAACAATTTTAGCTAATTTTTTCAGTGATAATTATTGATAATGATTATCAGATAATAGCAGTAGCGGCTTCTGCCGATGTGGTTAGGACATACAACGAGTCGTAGCTGATATAAAGGGAACCACCGTTTGCTGTGATCAGTACTTAAATATCTTAACTGGAATTTAATTGTGTAATCCTTCTATTCCAATGTTTTCAAATCCAGTGAATGTCTCTGTTGTTCTTGTTAAAATCCGGAATTCCAAGCATAATTTTCTTTGCATACAACAGAACTAAAGCGTTTAGCCATCAGTGCCTTAGAGTTTTTAAAACCGTTTAATACTTTTTAGTGAATTTAAAAGGAAAGAATATTTCATTTTTAAAGTAGTCTTTTTAATGCAATAATCATTTTCAGACTCGTGATAGGTTCTGTGAAAGCACGTAGAGTGTAACTGGTAAAAGAAACTATAGGTAGTATATTATTGGTAGGTATACCAACCAATTCTATTTCACTTTCGAGTTTCAGAGCATTTAATATGTGGCATAATTTAATTTTAATCTAAAATATCGGTATGGAGAACCATACATGACTCCCTTGTTCTAAGATTTATATTTAAAGTCATTTTCGAAATGAAATATTTCCATAGAAACTACTTCTTTCTTCAGCCTTAAACACAGTACTGTGGTTACTAACGTATACCACCTCACGTTAGCGGCCTAGATTTTGACTGATGATGGCAGTCGATGGCACTGCCGAAACGTATGGTTCTGCAGAGTACATTGGACCGCAGCCAAACAGCCCGGGAAGGAATTTTAACAACAAACTACTTCTTTGCTGCCGATAACATAGTACACACATAAAAAATTATACCCTCCTCCTTCAACTATCATTTTCATTTATAGAAAATTATCCACTCCCCTTCAACTACCCTTTTCATTTATAGATATTTCATCTACCTTTCTACAATGGATTATTATGACCTTCTTTTCAGGATACTTTATTTATCAAAATTAAGTACTTTACTCTTGTTAAAAGATGAAACGTTGAAGGTAAACTACCCCCCTTTTCATTAACCGATCTTCACAAAAATCAACAGGACTTGAGTCCTCTACAAATCAGATACATATGCAAAAACTATTTGATTCTGTTTCAAATTTGCGGCAGTTACCGTTCGCCATAGAAACAATTCCACACACACACACACACACACACACACACACACACACACACACACACACACACACACACACACACACACACACACACACACACACACACACACACACACACACACACACACACACACACACACACACACACACACACACACACACACACACACACACACACACACACACACACACACACACACACACACACACACACACACACACACACACACACACACACACACACACACACACACACACACACACACACACACATTTCGGAAAATGACTTTTCTTCATGTTTTGAGGCTAGTACAATCAGAATCAGCCCTTATGTCGAACACGATTTTTTCACCATCACCGTACTTCAATTCCCTTATGGAACATGGAAGTGAAAAACATTGTAGTTTAAACATCGCACTGAAAACTACTCACAGGAATGTAACAAATTTTGAAATAAAAGACAATTAGCTGTTATAATAAAAATATAATTCATCAGTGCACCTTAACTACATAAAATAGTAATAATAATAATGACGCATAGTGTATAATAACAATACTTTGTTAACAGTATGTACTAAACAGTTGCCAATACTCATCAGTGTTACCGTAGGAGGTAAAATATTCTAAGCAGTTTCAAACTAATTATTATCAGTAAAGTTATAAGATTGTAGAGAACCGTCAGGTTGGAGACGAACAATTTGAATAAACATGTGTACTGCAAACTGCATTTGAAAATCCTCCGTTGGTTTAGGATGGGCCAATTTGATCAGTCTCTCGATACCTGACTCCAACTGTTGAAGAGTATCTTAGAAACGGCGTCGTCTTACTCCCAATTGAGCACCGTACACATTGCGCAGATGGATGTCACCTTACTGTAATTTCAGTACTCTGGTTCCTCTGATGAGGTTCTATCAAGAAAATATTCCTACACCACACTTCTGACACCACTGCGACGACGTTGCTCTGATTGTTGTCTTTAAAACGGTCTTTTTTAATATCAGTTTAAATAAACAAGGCCACTCATATACAACAATCTTTGGTGCAAAGCTGTTGCCTGACATGTTGCAGGGGTATATGGAGAAGGTGTTACAACCGATTAAGGGTGCTTAGCATTTTATAAGGCGTAATTATTCAAGGCTGAATCCATCAGAAAACTTCGGATCGATTGAAACTTGCGAAATAATTATATAGTGATCAGAAACTGAATATGGAGTACATCTTTTAAGAAACCGTTTGAGTACTTAGGGACAACATAAACAATGGGGAACTATACAAAATTGCTGTAAAGATTATGAAAAATTTTACATTTAAATTATTTTTTGAATCAAGATGAATTTTCAGGGAAGTCGAGTGTTCATTTCAAAAGCACTACAACCTGATGTGCTGAAAGAACTGTTGTATATTGGTCACTTACCCTCCTGGACACGTCAGCCTTTCGACTGGTTTGTACCCTCCCCGCATATATATTCGTGGTGCGTGTGTTGCAGAGTCTCTCACAGGTGTATGGGACTTACAGTTTAACGCCGGATCCAAACGGCATAGTTGAGGAGAGCTTATGCTAGGCAAGATACCTCTCGCTGGTTTGCCATCGTCTTGCGAGGGGGACGATCGTATCTAAATCAGATGACCTCGGTGGGAATCGAAGCGCCACTACGCCACGACCGATTGGACACTTGGGTATGACAAAAATGAAGGCAATGGTTAAAACTTTTGTTATTGGAAGAATACAGACAGCAACATAGAGAACTAAGTTAGGAATTATGGATTGAATAGTTATGAAAAGAAGAATGAACCAACCGAAGTATACGCTCATCCATGGAAACACACCATCGGTTCCGTTTAGACTTCTTTGATCGTAAACTTTTTAGTCATTGTTCACGTCTTTAAAAATGCCTTCAAATAACTTCTACAAAGAGGACTACTTGGGAATAGTGTATTCAAAATTTGGCAATATTAGTTGGACTGACAATGTAGTCCAGTTCCAAGAGCAAGCGTTTAAGAAAATGCAATTTTTCACAAAACTTGTATATCATTCCACCGTTTTGTAATAGGGAGGCTTAAGGCTTGCACAAACAGTGAAGAGTCTTACAACTGGGGAACTAGCATACAAGAGTGGGCTTCTGATCTGATCTTAGCTGCGATAGTCGCCAAATTCGCACGTTATCTCGATTTCCATACAAATCGATATTTGGAAGAGACATACACGGACAAGGTTGAATGTGATTGTAGATGTAGAATAGATACGGAATTTGGTGAAAAGAAGCCAAGTTTAAATTACAAAAGAAGGTGCATGCTAGAAATTATTCATAAAATTACAAATGGAGCTAGGTAGTATAAATGCAAAGTAAGGGAATGTGATGTATGGGGCCCATACGGAGATCACATTAGATCACGGATCAACCTGGACAATTCAAGCTGATTAGATTCTTCCATCATAATATGCTTTGTTATATACGTTATTTTAAATCAGATGTCCTCTATATTTTACACTTTTATGTAACTATGATAATGATGTTATTTTCGAATACGTGGTTAACATCATTTTATTATTTGTTTACGTACACTTATAGTTATACATAACAAAGTACAAGAATAAAATAGAGTTACTCTAATTTTTTTTTCATTAGTATATAATAATACGTATATTTAAATTGTTATTTCTTTGCAATTTCCTTCAGTCTTCTGTCGATTCTGTCGCTAGATGCGTTCCTTTTTGCACACTTACTTCTATTTTCCACGTTAAATGTATAATATGAATAGGCGGATGTGTGTGTTTGTGTAAATATTTTTACCCAATTTAACTAAATGTTACGAGTTTGTAATTATATACTGCCTTTTGTACTTGTATACAAAGTCAATGACCGAGCTCTGTGAATTGACCAATCACATCACTCAGAATTGAGTTTAATGGAATCTAGGCTATTGAAACCTTAGAGAAATTACAGAGCAGGCTGTTACCGTCAGCTTCGTGTTTAAGGAAATTAGAAGCTTACACACGATATGATTATTTGGTGTCCGATATTGTGAGTTGTTGTAAATACATTTACTATTTGGATTTTACCCACTGACATAACTAAAAAGAATTTTGTTAAACATATTGGTGTTTTTAAATGTTAAATGTCTTCATGTGTTACAACATGTGTTATAAATATATTGGAATTTATAAATACCTATTTGCAGCTAAGTCATCTTGATTAGCCCGGTTTTCCAGTATGAGTACTTAGTGCTTTGTGCCCAGATGTTTAATACCTGGATGTTATGTGGCGCAGCTAATGTAGGTTTTTGATTTGAAAAATTTGCACTCCCCTCCAACAGTATCATACGCTTTATAAGTTTTCTATCCATAAATAAAGTTTATTTTTCTGATGTCACTATAGACAACAGTTTTAATATGCGACTTCGGGACTAGAGAATTTTAATTTTATAATCTAAGTTTTGAGGGTATATCCATTTTTTTACATCTCGGCGTATAAACTGCATTAAATACTCAACGACAGCATTTCAGATGTTATAAGTTTAAAACTATACGTAAAGTGCATAGTCTAAATTGTTATATTCCGCCCCGTAGTTAGAATTCCAGACGTGAGAAAATTAAAAATGAAGTTATTAAGAACAGAATGAATGTGAAAAATTCAATTGTTGATTTTATCGAAACAAAAAATTACAGTGGTATGGACACACAAAACGAACGGAACGTGGAATATTGCCATGGAGAGTTACAGAATGGACCCCACCAGGAAGAAGAAAATGAGGAAGGCCACCTGTCACGTGCATAGAGAAATTCAGACGATAGAGAAAAATGGAGAGATCTATAGAGAAAGAGAAAAAGCGAGAGCGAGATCATAGCGCAAGCACACACACACACACGCACACACACACACACACACACACACACACATCACCATTCCCATAGTCATTATACGCGTGGATATATACGGAGCGTTATTGAAGTATCCTCAGCAGGACATTTATACCACATACGTATCGCCGTGTATAGATTATTAGTAGATTCAATGAAGCCAAAAAAAACTGTCAAACCTCAGAATTCTCTGCAACAGAACGAATTGACAGGAAACGTTTTGTATTGTCTCCTACACATTGTCTAGATAAAAGTTAAAACAAACGTACTGGGTGGTATCACCTCTAAAGTGTGAAAACAACACTTAAATATCGGAATATTTTATTTTAGTAAACGGTCTTGAAAAAGTTTATGAAATTGTGTACAATTATGTTTTCAGGTTGCTGGCTAAGAATTTAGGGCCAGCTGTATTACATAGTATCTACGGGAGACTAAAGGGGCAATTTGAAAGGGATAAAATATAGGCTACAAATAACGATATTTAGACAATTTTTCTTCTTACGATTTTCGAAAAATAATTTTAAGTGAAATATTTTAATAATTTTAAGTGAAGTAAGAAGTATGGTGTCCAAACGTTCATTGGTATATTACGTAGTACGGCGTTGAAGTCACCCCTTCATTCTCGAATTTTCTTTTGTACCAAACTGTTTGCAATAAATTGTTTTAAATTAAATAGTTAACGTTTTTGAGGTCATTGATTAAGAAAGTAAGGTCAAAAATATTTGAATACACAGGTAAGTCAAAATGGGCAATTTAATGAGGGGTTTGAAATTTACAATATCCGTATCTTTTAATTCACTTTTTTATTATAATAATATACAAAAAAACAAGGTAAAAGAAAAAAGTTAAGACTCAAAAAGAAATCATTTGAGAATATAATTCAATGCCTTTATTAATATAATATCTTATTATTTTGTAAGTGACCCAAGGTACAACGCTTTCCTTAGATCAGTTCAGTGCCTACTTGTGTAGTTAGAAGTTCAGTCAAGTTTGTCAACATAAGCAATCATATCTCGCAAAGTATTTGTTGGAAAAAAGTTAAAAATTTTATTTGTTAATACGCCTTATTTAATATGTCTCCTTTCCTTTGTTAATTTCATTATTTTACGCGTTATTTATGGAAAATATAAAATATTTCAGTAAATTAACCTAACATTCTCAGTCTATTATTTTAAAAAGTAATTGTTAAAAAAAATCTAAAATGTCTATGAGTGGTGGAGATAATGTGAGTTAACGATACCTGTTAATATTTTTCTCTTAATTTTTATTTAACAGCAAATTACAGCACGAAAATTGCCAATTTTTCAAAAAATGTAAGTTATACACGCAATTTCTTGATCATAACTTCGTTATTTTACTAACATTACAATAAAATACTTGGGTACTAGTGGGTACTAGAGGATACTTACACTAATAATACTAGAGGATACTTGAGTGCGGCCTTTGCAGAAACACGCACCTGCTCGGCTAGCCGGAAAACGTGTTGAAGGACGCTCTCCATCGTTTGAGAATGCTCCGTCGTTACACTGCCCCCTCCTTAAGCCTCTTCGTCCCGAATTGGCAAACCGTTTCTGAAGTAATACTTGGCCAGGCGCTGTCCTTCCTGTTGAATCCGATAAACAACATGGTTGATTCCCTTTTTAACAGTGTAAGGTCATTCCCAGTTAGTTTGACGTTTAGGTGAACGACGGCGCTTTCGGTTGTACAACCAAACCTTATCTCCTTCTTGGAAAAAACACACATTATTGCTGCGCATGACATACCGAGTTTTCATTTTATCACTGGCTGTCTTCAGCAATCCTCTTATCAAGCGACTCATTCCTTGCAGTTGGTTTTCTAATTGCGAGGAATAGTTCTGTGGTTCTTGTTACTGAGTCTCAGGAGATCCGAACATCAAGTCCTCAGAAAGACAAATTTCAAGCCCTAATATCAATTTTGCTGGAGTCATGCCGGTTTTGTCGTGTACTGATGACCTATACGCCATGAGGAATAGTGGTATACGGTAGTCCCAGTCTGATTGATTCTCGTTAACAACCTCTAAAAGGCAATGCTCAAGTGTCCTATTAAACCTTTCAACCATTCCGTCCGACTGAGGATGGAGAGGCGTTTTACTGGTCTTTAGAATTCCGAGAAGACGGCATAATTCTTTAAACACTCCTGACTCGAATTACCCCTTTAATCCGCATGGATATCCATAGGGATTCCATAACGGCAACAGAAGATGAGAACTACCGTCTTTGCCACAGTGGTAACCTCCTGATTTCGAAATGCGTAAGCTTTTACCCACTTAGTAAAATAGTCACCTGTAACCATGATGTACCGGTTTCCATTGTCAGTAACTAGAAAAGGTCCAGCAATGTCTACAGCAATTCTCTCAAATGACAGTCCAAGTTTATACTGTCTCATTCCCCCTCCCCACTTCTGGATTGCTTCCAGCACATATTACACATGTCCGACACCATTTCTCTACGTCGTGGCAAAGATAAAGCCAATAGAATAGCTTCCGTATTTTGTCAAGAGTTTGTTAATTTCAAAATGATCCCAGATGCTCCATCACGTATTTACTTCAAAACAGACTGCACATTACTTCGGGGAACTATCAGCTGCATGACCACGTCTCGTCCATCTGCACTTTTCCAAGCCCTTTTCGGCAATTCGTTCTCCAAAGTAAGAGATTCTGATTGTACCCAGTAGCCCTTCAGCATTTCGGAGCAATGGCAGACATCTTGCCAATCCGGGCGTCAGCCTTCCTCCTTTGCTGTCAAGATCGGTCCAATGTCTTCATCGGTCATCTATTCTTGTCAAAAGTCTTGTGTCATGCAGCCGTCTGCCTGGAAATCTACAATGATGGCGCATGAGTTTTGTTCTTCCTTTTTGCGGGAATGTCGGCAATATTCCGAGCACGGTCATCGAGATAAGCTATCTGCTTTACCATGGAAGCGCCCTCGTCTATGTTGTACCTTGGAGTTGTATTCTTGCAGACGTTCGAGCCACAGCCTTGCCAACTGCCCTTCCGGATTTTTAAAACTCAAGAACCATGCAAGCACGGTATGGTCGGTGCGTAGTGAAAACTCTCTCCTATAGATGTATTTATGAAAGTGCTCCAAACCTTGGGATGATTTCCAACAGCTCTTTCTTTGTAATACAATAATTTCTCTCTGATTTAGAAAGCCTCTTACTGTAATATGCTATTACTCGTTCTTCACCGTTTTGCACTTGAGACAGAACTACTTCTAGATCAGTATTACTTGCATCTGTATATACGATTTACTTTCCTTCGAAAGCTGGGAAAGCAAAAATTGGCTGCAAACGTAATGCAGTTTTCGAAGCCCCGAATGTTTTATCACATTCTCTCGACACTGGAAGTTTCGTTTATTTTCCGTTAGCTCATGTAGTATAATCGTTAGGTAGGTTTTTTATCGTAGCGAACCCTTTTACAAAACGTCTGTAATGTAAGCATAACTCCAGGAAACTTTAAACTTCCTGTTTGTTCTTTGGAACTTGAAAGTTTCTTACTGTTTCTGCTTTCCTGAGATCCATACTAACACCCGCTGCCGAAACCAGATGGCCCAGATACTGTATTTCTTTCTAGAATAGTAAACACTTCTTCAGGCTGAGATATCAGTTGGACACCAAGAATTCTAGTTGGAACCTCATTAAGATTTTCTAAATGGTCTTTGAAAGTAGTCCCGATGACTGTGACATCGTCTGAACAAACAATGCAATTTTCCGCGTCAGGCTTCGAAGGGAAGCCTCTTTACAGCAATCTTTTAATTGAAGCTGGTGCTTTACAAATTTTATATAGCATAACTTTAAATTGAAATATGCGACTTAGAGTCAGGAAAACAGCCTGTTTATTGTCTTCTTGTTGAAGAAGACAGTATCCACGTCGAGTATATCGTCAACGCGAGGTAATATATAGCAATCTTTCTTTGTCACGTCGTTCAGTATCCGGTAGTCTACACAGAAATGTAATCACCGTCCTTCTTTGCTACTAGGACTACCGGAGAAGACCAAACACTTGACGAAGACTCGATTATTCCTTCTGTCAACATATCCTGTACTAACCGAGACATTTCCTCTTGCTTAACTAATGGAGGTCTTCGAGGAGTTTAGCATAACGGTGTTGTATCCGCGGTACTGATTCAATGTTGTACAAGAGAAGTTCTTCCCAGTGAAATCCCCGAACTGCAAAAGAATCTTTAAATTCATGTAAAAACTGTCTGTGTTCTTTTACCTCACCACTTGAGAGATCCTTAGAAAATCTGTTCACCAGTTCTAGAAGTTTTCTGGTAATTTGGAAGTGTCGGAAGCACTGGATCTTTGTTGCGTCGTTATGGCTACAAAGGTTACATGAGATATTTTAACTTTGTGCGTATTGTTTATAAGGTGATAGCTTAGTCCAAACTATTCACTACTCTAGTAGGTACATTTCCGGTTTCGTCAGGTTATACTAAACTTCTGGCAATTAGTACGCCCAGAGTGCTGACTACCTTGGCTTCGAATATAGAGCACTGGTTGCCCCTAGTACCTACGTCAGTTCTAACTATGATAATCTTTTCGCAGTTTGGCTGGACAGTTACGGCTACTTGATTTATCACGTCCATCGATTTTTCTGATTTATTTATTGTGGAGAGAATTACCTCTTGTTTCCCGATTCTCAAAACATTGTTTTTGAAGTCGACTATAAAACCATAGGCGTTCATAATGTCCACACCAAGAATTGCTGCATCCACAATGTCTGCAACAGGTACTTGATAATCAAACTGAAGTCTACCAAGGCGTATGCGTTTCGCCACTTTTCGAAACATACTTACAGGTTGTCCTATAGCTGTTTCGCAAGCTGCAAGAGCACGAGATTGGTTTGAGATTTTCACCATATCAGAGCGCACAATTTTCACCACATATTGTGCCTATGTCATCTATAATCGAGGTTGGTCTTTCTTGAATTAATACGGTTAAAACCAAGCTCCCGGTATTTCTATGAAGTTAGAAATTGCGTATTGTCTAGGGGCTTCGTTCCTCCAGTTATTCAGCACACGCCCCGTTGTACCCACTACTGCTAGTTTCCCTGCTGCTGAACTAAATCCCGAAAATCTCGTTATAGATGTCTAAGTTTCCCACATCTTTTTACTTTATTCCCGTCTTTTTTACATTATTGACCGCCGGCCGTTGGGTCTCTGTCCCTTGTCATTCCTCTTCATCGTCTTCCTCTTCATTCCTCTTCAACAGGGCCAGGGGCGGATCCAGAGAGGGGGCAACGGCGGCAATTCCCCCCCCTAGAATCTTACTTGTTAAACAATTACCCTATTTACACGTAGTGAATTTTTAATAGGGTGGTAATCAACTTACTAAGTTCCTGTTTACACAAGCATAGCACTGTAACTTTATTTTATAAGTGATATGTTATAATGTTAAAATATTTAAAAATGTATTTTCTATACATATACAGTAGCCGCCAGTAACTTTGACTCTATTAAGTGGTTGATTCTAACAAGTGGTAAAATATTATATGCATTAAACAGCATAAAAATAAATCGGTACCAGTAACTGTTATCACATTAAGCGGCGGTCACTGTATTTGATATTTATTATTTTTTTAAATATGTTCACCATCCATTTAATAGTAATTTTGTATCTGTAAAATTTTAATAAAATATTGTTTTACATAAAGCGATATTTCTTCTTTTATTAAATAGGACTTACTCTGATTCCTTCCACCCCATTCTACAGCCATTAGTATGTCATTCTTTATTTTTTTATAAAAATAGGTTTGAAGGTAATAACCAATTAAGCTATTACCGTGATCGACAAAATGAGTGCGAATTTACTGAAGAGTAACATTTGAGGGGCAAACATATTACTACACTCTTTGTGTAACACTTGTATTAGATAATAAAGAAAAGTAATATATGTTATAAAAGGTAATACAGTTTGTGCTTATACATGATTTTAATATGTATAAGTAGACTATAAATTGTAATTTTATGACTTATGTTTACAAAAAAATTTAAGGGGGAACCCCATGACCACCAGTTTGCCCCTCCCGACATTAACGTTTGGATCCGCCCCTGACCAGGGCGTCCGCATATTTCTGGTGTCTTGGCATTCTTAACACTTGGTGTGGTTCCTTATCTCGGACACCATCAGTAAATGTCTGCATCGCAAGCCTCGTTCGAAAATCTGGTGCTTCAGGATAGCCCAGTCTAATTAGTCTGTCGATACTCGCTTAAACTCTTGAAAAGTCTCCCCGCCATGCTGTCGCCTTGCTCTCATCTGAGTGCAGTACACATTTATGTTTATCACTATACCGTAATTCTAGAGCTTTTATTAATTCGGTATAGGTGTTCTGGCTGTCAGGTGGTACTTTGTGTAGTAACTCTCCGTTAGGTCCTTTTAATGCGAGAACGAGTGAAGCAGCCTTCTCTTTATCTGTCCAATTATTTGTGCATGTGGCGGCTTGAAATTTCCTAAGGTACGTCCCCCAGTGTGATTCCGTCAAAGTTTGGAGCCTTGACATGAACTGCCCCAACTGGAGGCAAAGTGACTTTCTCTATTTTCTTTTCTGTCTTTACCATTATTGGTATACTCTGTTCAGCAACTTGTTTGAAGCGGGAGGTTTTCATAAATTGCTCAACTTCATTATTAATTTGTTCTCTTATGTTTGAAATTGAGTGTTTTACAGTTGCTACATCCTCCTCTACTGCAGATACTTTCTCAGACATCGATTCTTCTACGTCAGTTATTTTAGTAATTTGGTTATTTAGCTCACCTCGTAATAGACGCAACTCTGCAGCGGTATGTTCTTGAATCTG
The DNA here is from genome assembly GCA_034769895.1 of Magicicada septendecula. Lineage (NCBI taxonomy): Eukaryota > Metazoa > Arthropoda > Insecta > Hemiptera > Cicadidae > Magicicada > Magicicada septendecula. Next base: position 198,616,834 of record CM068375.1, on the reverse strand, counting down.
CTTTTGATCCTGTATCAACGCTTTGATATCTTCTATTTCACGCTTCCGTTCCTCGAGCAACAGTGCTTCTTGCCGTTCCTCTGCTTTTATCTTTCCTGTATGCAATTTTTCATCATGTCAAACTTCTGCTTCTTCTGCCTCTTGTCGGCGTTTTTCTTTGTCTCTTCTGCCTCTTGTCGTCGTTCTGATTTATGTTGTTCCTGTGTTTCTTGTAGCAGCACTTGAAAAGCTTCCATCATCTGACTGGTATCCATGTTTACAGATGAATTACAAATTACGATAGTCTTGTACAAAGTGTCCACTCTTTCCACTGATAACGGTTTTATCCCACTTCTGACACCACTGTTACGACAGTCTCATTGATCATATGGTACAGTGGAAAACAAAATACAGACACCAATGAAGTCACGAATAACCAGCTTTAATTAATCGCAAATAACAGTTTGTAATCAACTCGTATAATAACTTAAACTTAAATTTGTCCACACTAAATAATAATGTCAACTAATAGAGTCCAGTACAGTAATCACTTTTCACTGATAACCACTTGTGACGCACTGAGTAAATCGCCAACGTAAAACTGGAACTCTAAGCGGCAGCTGTTGCCTATTGATAGCCTGCAGGGTCCAGACTAATGGTTCTTAGCAAGTCCTCTAAAACTCTAGAAAATACTTGAGTGCGGTCTTGGAAGAAACACGCACTTGCTGGGCTAGCCGGGAAACGTGTAGAACAACACTCTCCATTGATCAATAACATTGCGTAATTGCGTAAATTATATTGATTTTCAGGAGGAAATTTATATTTTTACTTTCTACCCAGTGAGGATGGGAGGGAGAATCCCACTGAGGGAGGGCAGCCAAATCTTTACTTTTAACTTTTCTCTAGAGACTATTTAAAAGTTATTATAAAAGGTTCCAAGTCAATTTGTTTTATCGCAAAGAATTCCAAGGTAAAATACTTCATTGACTCGACTGAGTAGTAAAACCGCGAATAATTGTTGTAATATCTTGAAAATTCTATGTAAAGTTTCTTTATATTTCATCTCCCAGGGAGATAAATTTTACTGCTTTTGTTCCCGTGATAAAGATAAAACACCGCGTGCAAAAATTTCAGAAAGATTTTAATCATCTGAAGCAGTCTTTCTGGAAATTCTTGCACACTTTTAATATCTCTTATACTATACATTACACTGGCTGTCAGTTATACAGTATATAACTTAAAAGGTGTCCTCATTATACATATTTGGATTTATGTATCAATATAAGAATATAAACTTAGGTCCGAACACGTCTTGTTCCGCCTGGTTGTCATTTTGTTTTTTAAGAAAAGAAACTTTATATCTCAAGAAGGTTTTGAAATATCTTACTGCAATTTAGTACAAATATTTACATTAATGTCCTTTAGTAATAAAAATATCAAAGCCATTTTGTGATCTCAATTTTTAAAACTACGCCAAATTAGTTTTTTGATCACTAACAGGTCTGTAAAATTTTAATTTAATCTAATTATTAAATAAAATGCTGAAAATTTTATTGTGAACACAACAGCACTTTGTTTGTTCAAATAGTTTATCAATTAAACAAGTTTTGGAAAAAACAGCCTATCCGTAAATTCTGACTACACGATTTTTGTAACTAACTCTGACATATCCAGTACAGGATAATTTTATTTAAAGTTATTGCTACTTTGTTATTTACTGTAGATTAGTAACAATAACTTATAACAAAGTAAAGGATGAATTTTCAATGAAATTAACATGTTTTAACAAATTTAATTACCACTATTTACACATCTAAATTTGAATTTCAATTTTAAATTATTTGGAATTAATAGAAACCGATAATGGCTTGTTTTGATTTGGTAAAAATCTGTTTGCTTTAAAATAAACAATTTTAACTAAATAATGTCGTTAGTTAAAGACAATTTGTAAATTTATTTCATAGTGTTTCTTTACTCATTGTTTATCACGTAATAATTGAGAATGGTTAACTAGAACTTCGTTAGATATGTACGAACTTTCAAACTGCAACTGGAAGGATGCACAGCAACTTTAGGCAGAACACTAACCACTTCCCCAACAAAAATTTGCCCTGTGAGAAAATGTGTGTTAGGCTGCATAATAGGCTAAAAGGAACTTTATCTTTTGTTCTCGCTAGTTGTTGATCAATGTGGAACTTTTATAAGGAGAAGAACAAAGTATTGACCAGAACTCTGGGGAAAATATTGAAGTAAGTACAAGAATTTCTATTTTGAAGGTGTTGATCACACAACAGTATTCGCGATTTTACAAAGCCAAAAATTAAAACCATACCATCTACAAAGGGTATAAGCCCTTGAAGACGGTGACTATGAAGAGAGACGGGCTTTTTTTTTACTTTTCTACACAAAATTCCAATTAAACCGCTGTTATTTGGTCTCTCTCATGTTCCATAACAAAACAAGTTTCACATAAAATTGAATTACTAATGTCCATAATATTTATTACTGAACAGAAGGAAACACTCACCACATATTGCGATCTAAATTCCAACAGTTTTGTTTGTGTCAGTGTCTGGGCAGGTATTGTCGATGACTTTTAGTAGGTCCAACTTTTTTCCAGTCAATATTTAATGGCCAGAATTCAAAATTATCTGCAATTTTTTAAAAACACTTTATCAAACTAAATTCGATAGGTTACAGTAGCCACAAGTAATCAAATGGTTGTTAACGCATAATGATGCTCTAGCACACTTTAATCACATTGTCCGTTGCTTTTTTGGGTGACTGTTATGGTGGATGAGAGGTGGACTGGTCTACTATATTAGCTGACCTAAATCAAATAGATATTTATCTATGGGACACCTTAAAGTCACAGTGAAATTATAGTAGTTCCAAATATTGAGAATTTTTAAGAGAGAATTATTGAAGGTTGCTAGTATATAAGAAATACGCCAGGAGTTTTCGAACGAGTGGAAGATCTTTGCCCTATAGACTACAGATCTATGTTGAAAACAGTAGATTGCATTTAAACATTTATTATGAATTCAAAAACAGTAGGCTGTTTTCGCCTTAATTTAATTATTATGTGCTTTTAGATTTAAAATAAACAAGGTATCATTATGTTTACAATTAAGTGCTTAACATTTTATGTAATAATCCATAATTTGATAAAACAAAAATTTACGAGGCTATTATTGATCAAACAATTAAATTTTGCGCTATTTTAATATTTGAGGTAACTGTGGGTTTTATTTATTAAAGACCATTAATGTAAACATGTACACCAAATTTTATTAAGATCTCTCAAACTATTTTGAGATATAAGTTTTTTTCAAGAGCACAAAATGGTGGCCTGGTAGAAAGAGGAACATTTCGGGACTGATGCTTGTAGAAAATTTTGTTTTTACATTTATGCATAGGTCCAAATATGCATAGCGAGGACGCCATTTACTTTACATCCTGTATAACTATAAGTGAATTGTTTATTTCAATGAATTATAGTTATTTTTTTTATTATTCTATTATCTACATAATTACATTGTTACGACTGCTGTCACAAGAACCGTCGTGTTCTACAGTGAAAATAAAATAACTGACACCAATGAAATCACTAATTAAAAACTTTAATTAGACACAAACAGCAATTAGAAAGGCAGTCTTATACAAAATTAAAGTTAACTTTGTCAAACAAACAACAATAAATGCCACTTTATTACAGTTTTGCACTAATTAACACTTCAATCACTTTCCACCAAACTGCAACAATTACTTAGATCGTCACTTGTAATATTACCAGGTGTAACTGAATTAAGCTGTCGAATACTTATACTTCGGCCGCTTCTCAATGTAGTGACACAGCTGGTCTAGATGCCGTAGAGTAGACGAGAGTAGACGAGAGTCATCTCGAATTATCTAGAGCGTTACGTAATTCTGCCGGGGAGAATGATATCTAAACTTTTGGAACAGCTTCGTGCGTGCGTTGCAGCATGCTAAGTGTCACGTAGGCACTTTCGTCATTTTTCAACTCAACGAAGCAATATTATGTTATAATTTATTATATTGTTAGTTGTTACAAAACTAAATACGATTTAGTGAATGAACAAATAACTAAGTAGGTTATACTTAAGAGAACCACGACTTTAGAAAACCAAGGAAAATTGTACAAAAACGTTTTACACTGCGCAATTTTCGACAGTGTTTGAAAGGCTGGATCGCGATTTTGACGTTTTAGGTAGGAAATTTTCAATTAGTAGACTATTGAAAGTACGGAATACGTTAAATGTGGTTATACACTAAAATAAAATCTGAAACATGAATGAAAATTTACATGCACAGATGTTCAACATTCTAAATATAATGGGCATTCTAAGAAAAACTAGAATTTGTAAGCTAGTCACAACGGCTGAGCACGTATAATTTTATTGGATTTGAAGTTAGCTTGAATAGTTAAGTACTTGTACTATGACACCGTTTGAAAAATTCTATTGAGATTGTATACTGACTGTGGGATGGGGATTTTATCTTCTTTCAAAGTCTCACATAAATTTAACCAATGAATATTCTAAAGATGTTTGTATATTTTTTAAGATACTAATATTTTTAGGTAAACATTTCCATTTTTAATAAAGGAATTATAAATAACTTCAACGATTGAAAAGTGTTTTATGTTTTGTAGAACTGTTACGTAAAATAAATCAAAATTTTTATAACATTACATGGGTGGATCATTTAACATTTTATACCATCAACAAATCTGTACGTGAGAAAGTAAAACAATCACTAGATATAATTTTATTTCATTCAAACTTCCTATCTTATCAAGATATATTTAATATGCCCAATAACTTTTGGAGTTCCTTTTCCCCTTGTATCTGCTTTTTGATTTTGTTTAGTAAGTACCTAGAATTACATTTTGTTGGGAATTAATGTTTTAATTTTGTATTTGTTTACATATTAAGTAAATTTGATAAGATTAAACGTCTCATATTATTTACTGAATTCAGGCCATTGTTTGGTTATAGCACAATCTACCCAAGTTTACACAAAATAAAACCTACAATTTATTTTGTATTGTTTATATTGTACTTATATATATAAAGCGCCGAAACAAAACTGACAGCAGTGTCAGCAGCGGTCAACTGTGTGCGCGCGCGCGTGTATGTGAAGGCGTGCACGCATTTGTGTGTGAGTCGTACTAGCTAGCCTCTTCTAAGACGGCCCTGCCATTTAACAATATGCACTGTTCCTTCCTCCACACCAGGAAGACTAACTGAGTTTATATCACGAAGTGGGGCTACTTTACTGTAAGACCATACCTAAAGGAGCGATCGACTACTAACCGCCCCAAAAACATTACTCTCATAAGGTAACTTCGCTTATACTTTACAATAGCACAATTAATCGTTTTAATTATATATTAAATGGGAGGGCTACGTCCTTGCCTTGCCTGTACCAGTTACTACTAATTAATATGCACAACTATATTGCTATAAAATGACTATCTGATTGACTTCTCTTGATTAACTAAGTTTATATATGTCACAGTCAAAACTATCTATAATGCACGAATACACGTGCTTAAAATGGTAAAAATGAAACTGTCATTAATATTGAAAAACTAAATAAAATAATAATAATAATAATTCTTAATTTTGTAGTGACCGTCGATCAATAAATTTTTGGCGGTGGAAAGTCTAGCGAGGAACGGTCAAGAAGTATAACACAAATTTTACATTATTTATGTCGACCTTTCGACAATACTTATTGTCATCATCAGGACTTGTGTACGGACAATAGAGAAAAATCAAACACATAACCACCAACAATATCACTCCCTACTGGCTTCTAAATACGTGTTCTTTTAATTACCTTCACAGGTAACACAAACGCTGTACAAATGTCTTGTGGTTTATGTTTATAAATAAGGCGCGTGTTGTAGGTACCTTACAGTTGTATGTGCCTCACTCGCAATATTATCTAGCATCAGTTAGTTTCAACGTACGAGTAATTAATTATGATACACATTCGATTAGATTAGTTTTAAACTCGGTAAGTTGTCAGCCCGCGTCTTGCATATTTTAAGCTTACGTAGAATAGAGAGTTTATATGTATATACCTCTGTGTGTGTGTATGTGTGTGTGTGGTGTGTGTGTGTGGTGTGTGTGTGTGTGTGGTGTGTGTGTGTGTGTGTGTGTGTGTGTATGTGTGGTGTTGGTTCTTTTGTGAAGCAGAGGTATTTGTATAGGCCTACTTGGTTTCTAAAACGTAAAAAACCGTGTGTGAACATTTATCTGTACCTACAATAAGTGTAATATGCGTAATTGTGATTTGAGTGTGTGGGGGGGGGAGGATTGTTTATACCTTTTTGTTAGAGGGAGAGAGAATAATGAAGTGTGTGAGAGGGTTGAGTTCAAGAGCGAGCAAAGAGAGAGTGAATGAGTGAGCATGCGAGTGGGGAGGGATGTCAACGTCTACATAATTTTACAATAGACTATAGTATTCCGTGTAGACCATATTATACACGGTAAAATTTTTTTCAACAATAACAACAATAAACTGTAACAAAATAATAGTTATAACATTTCTTACATGTTTGATTGGTTTATCATAATTATGTTTTTCTAATAGTTTTAATTCTCATATTTTTGTATGCAATTCTCTAACTTACGGATAAATGTGTTCAATAGGCCTACTAGTATAGTAATACATTAATAACTTTTAATAATAGGCCTATACATTATTGAACATCTTACAATCTGTATTCAGTTATAACAAATTTTTTGGCATGTGTTGCTAATATATATTTGATGATTACTGCTTCTATAATTATTTGTAAAGATAATTAAGGTATTATTATATTATTAATAATTTAAGTTTTGATATTTTATTAATTAGGTTTTTTGGAATATTTTAGTTATTTTTATCTATTTAAGTAAAACAAAATGTAAGAAATGTAATTATTTTGCTGATGTAAAACGAACTGTCTCACCCCCATACATACATTATGTTACGACATCACAGAAGAATCTACGTGTTTATCCAATGTTCCAGTTGAATCCAGCGGAATCTGTGTGGGTACGTGATTCTCGACGCATTCGCGAGACTTTTCTGGAAGCCGCCAGCCGCGCGGACTGTGTCAAGGCCGCAATTAATTACGTCGTACACACTGGCGCCAACGCGCATTTTGGAATATTCTGGTCTGTGAGCGTTGTATAAATAGAAGGCGGCAGCGGCCTTAGTTTTGAGTTATAGTTGCGACAAATTACATTGCGGTTTGAGAGTTACTATCGGGCGATATTACTGTGTGCGTTCAAGTGGTTATTAGTGAAGTGCTGTGTTTATAATCGGGCGGTATATTGTAATACACTTGTGTTTTAATATTAGTTGACATTTTATTGCGTGTGAAAAATTTTTATTTGATTTGTTGTAAGAGACTGTGTTGTTAATTACAAACTATTTAACTGTGAAAATTAAAGCTGGTTATTCGTGATTTCATTGGTGTCTGTATTTTGTTTTCCACTGTACCATATGATCAATGAGACTGTCATAACAGCGGTGTCAGAAGTGGGATAAAACCGTTAATAGTGGAAACAGTGGACAATTTGTACAAAACGAATGTAATTCGTAATTAATCGGAAAACAATGGATGCCAGTCAGATGATGGAAAGTTTCCAGGCGCTGTTGTTGCACACAGAGAAACGACAGAGAAACGACGACGACAGGATACAGAGAAAGCGGAAGAGAGACAGAAAACCCTCCTGCTGGAAGCAGAGGAAAGACGCCGACAGGAGGCGGAAGAAACAGAAAGACGACAAAAATAAGAACGAAGACAAGAAAGAGAAGAAGCAGTAAAACGACAGGATGAAAAACGCAGGCAGGAAAGAGAGGAGGCTGAGGAGCGTCAGAAAGCACTATTGCTAGAAACAGAAGAAAGACAAAAAGAAGAACGTAAGCAGGAGGCAGAGGAACGGAAGTGTGAAACAGAAGACATCAAGGAGTTAATACTGGAGCAAAAGCAGACACAAGAACATAATACCACAGTACTGTGTCTCCTACGAGGTGAGCTTAATAAGCAAGTTACTAAAATATCGGAGGTACAAGAATCAATGACACTAAAAATAGCTGAAGTAGAAAAACCTGTCTCAATTGTTGAAGAATCGATGTCTACAAAAATATCTGTCACAGAAGAATCTGTGTCAAGTAAAATATCTGCAGTAGAAAACTCAATGGCAAACATAAGAGAACAAATTAAAAGTGAAGTTGAGGAGTGCCTGAAGATGCAACCAAAACAATTTTCTGAACAGACTGTATCAATGATAAAGACAGAAAAGACACCGAAAATAAGTTAATAGAGAATGTCACTTTGCCTACAGTAGGGACAGATCATATCAAAGCTCCAACCTTTGACGGAAGCAGTCACTGGGCAACGTACCTCCGCAAATTTGAAGCTGCTGCATGCACAAATAATAATTGGACAGAGAAAGACAAGGCTGTTTCACTCGTTCTTGCATTAAAAGGACCCGAGGCAGAACTACTACAGAAAGTGCCTCTTGACAGCCAGAACACCTATGCCGATTTGATAAAAACTCTAAAATTACGTTACGGTGATAAACATTTGCAAGATGTCTACTACACTCAGTTGAGAACAAGACGACAACGTTCCGGGGAGAGTCTTCAAGAGTTTGAAGCAAGTATCGACAGACTGATTAGATTGGCCTATCCTGAAGAACCAGAAGATTTTCGAATAATGTTTGCGGTGCAGATATTTATTGATGGCATCGTAGATTGTGAACTTCAGCAAGTGTTACGAATGGCAAGACACCGAAATACCTCAGAAGCTCTTGTTCACGCCCTAGAGTTTGAAGCTGCCAAGTCAGCGTCCCGCTACATTAATGAATTTGTGCCATCACATTGCCGTTACGATGGGTGCAGAAAAACAATGTTGTCGGACAAACAATTCAGAAGTTCAAGAGAGTCGCAACGATTTGAACGATGGGAAAAGACAGAAGACCGAAGTGTTACAACTGTGGAAAACGTGATCATCTACAGGCAGACTGCTGTGAGAAGAAGATACCGAGACAAGAGAGTGATCGCACCAATTGGAGAAGTAAAGCCCCAGAACAGCACACAGTTTCCATGCTACATAAGACCAGTGGAAACTTGATTGTTAATGGATTTGCAGAAGGTAAAGCAACATCATTTACAGTTGACACGGTCACAACAGTGTCCATTGTGCGCCCTGACTTAGTCAGCAACCGCCAGCCTCTAATTAGCTCTTGTACAATACAGACTATGGCTGGAAGCCCCGTCAAGGTGGTAGGAAAGGTAGACGTACGTGTACGCCTGGGTCGTCTCGAGTTTAGCCACCAAATGTTCGTTGCAGGCGTTGTCGATGAAGTGATTCTTTGCATGGACGTTATGAATGCCTACGGATTCGTTGTGGACTTGAGAGAGAATGTCCTGAAGGTTGGCCAAGAGATGATAAAGCTTTGCTGGCTAAAATGACAGGGTCTGCCGACCATGCACTCAAGCAAGTGGCATTGGCCGAAGAAAAAGTCAATAGGTCTGGTCAAGAGGAACCCTCAGTATTGCAAACGGAAATGTAGAGAACTAGCAGAGAAAGTACAAATAAGAGTAACGACAAAAGAATTGATTGGAAAGCCAACTATGGGTGTCGAGACAAGTCTCTTGCTTGTACCTGAGTGAATGGAAGAACCCGATGGAAAAGTTGCTGAAGATGAAGTTACGCAAGAGGTTGTTGACTAGAACCAAACAGACTTGGATCAGCCAATGGTGGTTAGGTCATCAGTACATGTCGCAACCTGAGTGATTCCAGCAAAACTAGTGGTTTAGCGGAAGACTCGCATTCCTGGGAACTTGATGTTCGGATCACACAAGACTGAATTCGAAGAATCGGAGAATTATTTTTCGCAAGGACGTCCAAGTAGATCGCCTGGTTGAGTATTACTTCAGAGACGTTTTGCCAGTTCGGGACGAACAGTCTTAAGGAGGGGGAAATGTTACGACATCACAGACAATCTGCGTGTTTATCGTATATTCCAGTTGAATCCAGCGGAATCTGAGTGGCGTACGTGATTATCGACGCATTCACGAGACTTTTCTGGAAGCCGCCAGCCGCGCGGACTGTGTCAAGGCCGCAATTAATTACATCCTAGACACTGGCGCTAACGCGCATTTTGTAATATTCTTGTCTGTGAGCGTTATATAAATACAAGGCGGCAGCGGCCTTAGTTTTGAGTTATAGTTACGATAAATTACAGTGTGGTTCGAGAGTTATTATCGGGCGATATTACTGTTGCGTTCAAGTGGTTATTAGTGAAGTGCTGTGTTATATAATCAAGCGGTATATTGTAATACAATTGTGTTTTAATATTAGTTGGCATTTTATTGCGTGTGAACAATTTTTATTTGATTTGTTGTAAGAGAATGTGTTGTTAATTACGAACTGTTTAACTGTGAAAATTAAAGCGGGAATTAGTGACTTAATTGGTGTCTAGTATTTTGTTTTCCAAAAGTAGACCGTCGTAACAATATACACAAAAGCACACGCATGAGCTCTCTCTCTCTCTCTCTCTCTCTCTCTCTCTCTCTCTCTCTCTCTCTCTCTCTCTCTCTCCTCCCTTTATTAAAATTATCTGATTTTTCTGTATTGTCCGTACACACGTCATGATGATGTCAATAAATTCTGTCGAAACGTCGACCCAAATAATGTAAAATTTGTGTTATTATACTTATTGTTATACTTATATTTGTGTGTCTTCCATTGGTAAAGAAATAATAATTATTTTTAAATAGTAGTAGTAGTAGCAGTAGTAATAGTAATAGTAGTAGTAGTAGTAGTAGTAGTAGTAACATTAATATTTAAACAAGATTATAGTATGATGTTAAATGTTATATGCCAATGTCATTATTATTTTTTTTATTATTACAGTATTATTATTATAAAAATTGTACAAAATAAAAAAAATTTGGTATACAGTTTCAACTACTGGTGTATCAAGCACGGAGCCGTTATTAGCCAGCTGCCTCTTGATTTTAGAAAATTTTTATGATTATCAAACTTCTATTAGAGGATCACAGGTTCTTTATGAAAGTCATAACTGTTCACTAGTTTAGTGATTTTCAATAAGCTCATAGTCCTACGAAAATTTTTTTTTATCATTAGAGAGAAATTGAAGTTATAACGATTCCAGCAAATCATCAGGTTGCACTCAATCCTATCTCCTGATATGTTAAATCCTCTGTAGGCGATTCTATACCAGTAGACAGCAATAACTGTTGTTGTAGATAAATACATTTTGATAAATATATTACAGGATATAACATTAGTTATATTACTATTAATGTAAAACATGGTCACCAAATTTAATTAAATTCTTCGTTACGTGTTAATGTCAGTAGATAAAATACAATTGTCATGGTCTACCTTATATGAAATGCACATTTTATTGCTCAGTCCTTCAAACACACAAACGATGAAATTCCTTGATGCAGTAAATTACCGTATTTATCAGTTCATTTCATAAAACTTGTATTTCTTTCCTTAATACGTATTTCTCCCATACATACATTCATAAGATTAACACATCTCTTTAATTATCTAGCATCACTTACTTTGCTCAAATAATACTCATCTACTTACACAGTTGCACAATATACTTATTAATTTCGGAGTATACTGTACCTGCCACCATGGATATACACTCATTGCATATATATCCTCTCTCCTTAATACATCATAAAGTTACAAACACGTTTTCGATGTCGGTAGGAATATCTAATAAATATTTGACTAATTTAACAGACGTAGGTGCGTACAAACGGTTCACATAATTCATCCTATTTTAGCTAACTCCTAAACCACTTGAAAGGAAGGTTTAGGACATACAGAAGCGTGACCTAAACCACTTCAAAGTACACGAAGAAGGAACCATTATTGTTAGTATTTGTACGTCGGATTTATGATTAGTTGAATGCATAAAAAGTACAAAAATTACTTTAAGATTATTGATATAATTGGTTACTTTAAATCACATTGACACCCTTATCATTTTTTTGAAAGATGCGGAATTACAAAAGGACAGAGTAAATATTAAGTTTTAAGTTTACCCTTAATTTTCAATCTTTTAAGGTTTTGAATTTTGCTAATTTCACTGTTTCAAACACACATTATATCTAAATGTATTAAAACCACTTTTAGTAAATTTGTCTTACGACAAAAATTTGGCTTTGTTTTGCTTTCAGTTTGTTCTAGTACATATTATATACTCACAAAATTTATAAACTATGACTAAATATTTTATGTGAATTTTAAGATAAGTTAATAAATATTACAAATATTTTTTCTTAGTGACAAATGATTACTTGTAAAGTGAAGTGTGCTACATTAATAAAACGTAGGTAAATAAATTGGTCACTGAACACAATTATATTAGTTGTATTAGCCTATTAGGTTATATAGGCCTACATGTGTTCTACTAATGCATTATTATTTGGCATGTAATATAATGCTAATACAAATACTACACAGATAAAATGCAGCTACTTTGTAACAGACACAACAGACACCTGTATTGTTGTACTATTGTGCTTAGGTAATTATGGTTAAATAAATGTTACTTACGTGCAATATTTGTATGTGCGAATTTGGATATGCTAGTTTTAGTTTTGAAATCTAATTAATTTAGATTTAATTATACATTATTAGATTATTAACGTTCATTATTTAAATAATTCATCTCATTAAGAAATTAAAATCTCTTTTTTATATTATTCAGGTGAAATCCTACAGTTTTCTTGTTGCATTTTACGTTATATTAGAAGCAGTATATATCCAAATACAACTCAAAGTACACGGTGTGTTGCTCTTGAAAAATACCAAAATTTAATTTGTTGTATCCATTGTTTTCATGAGAGTGAAGTATGAATAAGACAGCTTCAGCACCTGTAAAAATATATAATATAAGCATAACATACATACATTTGTCAGTGTAACATTATAAAAGTCATTTTTATTAAAAAATACAAACACTTACATCAACTGCAGTTTCTAGGTTTAAAGTAACCAGGCCGTTCATTCCTGTTAACTTCAGTGGTTTCTGGCTTCTCATAATAATCATTTGAATCGCAGTTTTCATGGATGAAGAGCTGTTTATCCAGTCAGCTCCATACGCAGCGTTGCCAACATCTGTAGACTGAAAATGAGTAGTGCTCTGAGATAAGTTTTGTAGGCCTATATATTGCATTTGACATTGTCAGTTGTTGAAGAAGACAGATAACGGTTTGTAATGGGTTGGCCGAGAGTGGGGGCTGGATATAAGAAAACAACGCTGGGGTGGTTTTAGATACTCTACCTGTTACCCTGTGTCCCTCTACTGCTACTCTTTATTGAAATTTACCAGAAACCAAACTGAACTGTCAAAGAACAAAACGTAAAAAAAATATTTCTATAAAATCACAGAACTGTAAAACGTTTACATGAATTTACATGAATCTTATACCTTTACACTAACAACAATGCAATTACAAGATAATAATACTAATTTTCATGCACAATTCAACAATTTACATACGAGTATTGTTCATAACACAGTAACAACATAACTATTTTTACTTAATCAATTAAAAAAATTAAAACAGAAACCCGCAGATAGCTGTCACTGACATCCTGCTGTACAAATGTTTATCATGGTCGGTGCTACGCTTGCAACACATCCATTTGAACAGACAGTAAATCTGGGGTTGGAGGCCGTAAATCGAGGGCGATAAATTTAAAAAGGCAGATTTCCCGACAGTAGATTTTTTGTTGTGAATCAAAATTAGTTTTAAAATTAATCGGCTATACGTATCAATTAAACATGAATCTCGGCCAAAATTTGGACAATTCCTTGTAAACATTCTGAGACTATTAAAGTCAAAAAAATATATTTCCAAATTGTTTACATGATTTACACATTTTCAGATATTTGAAATTGCTTTCTTTTATCGAAGAGTTTCCGTATATTTGTAATGAGTAATAACCCATGGAAACTATTAAATAATTATATAACTAACTATAAGCGGTGTTACACATTCATTAAAAAAATGCTAATAATGTTATGTTGTATTTTATTTTGACACTATGTTGACTTTCTATTTTATTTTAAAGTCAATCCTAAATTGCAGCAATAACAAAATTAATTATGCTATTATAAGTTATTATCTGTAAATATTATAATTATTAGTACTAATATGTTTTGTGTAATTTTGATTACTTGCACTGCTATGGTAAACAAACAACATAATTTGTTACACAGTGTAACCAAGCTACTTACCAAATGCATCAGATTTGTTGATTTCCAGCAAAGATTCAAGAAAATTAAAAAAACAGTTACGAAGTAAACGAGACCTTGAATACTGTCATTATCTCCAACTCCTGCCTAGAAATAAGTTTTAAATAAAGTCAATAATTGCTCATGATAATTAATTTGTGGAAGCACCTGCTCATTGCGGGACCAGACACTTAGTCTGATGACTAATCAAAACATTGTGTGGGTATCTATATACAAAAACATTTCCATCTCTTTTTGCTAAAATAATCTGTCTCCTAAAAGAAAGTGGCAGTTTGTTAATTTGTTTACATTATTTTTTAAAAAACGTTTAACTTTCACCACCGCCAGGAGTTAATGTAGTTATTCTTTTCTTGTAATCGTCCTGTGTGTTATAATAACTCCCTTTGAATATACATTATGCTTTTAGGTAAGAACGTCACGTATATTGGGAAAGATATTATATCAAGATAGAAATTCAGAATTGTTACATGTAGTGGGCATTTTGTACTTAGTTGTCAGATTCAGTGTTTAGTACTATTAGGTATAACGTATTTAGAAGGAGAATTTACATTCTGATTTGAGCAGTTTCCAATAAGAAAAATAAGTAATGCAATAATGAATATCTTAATTTGTGGGAAGAGTGTAATATTTTAGTTGGCATACTTGCATCCTCAACAGTTAATCAAGGGTCGTACCGGTATTGTATTGATTTGACACCGAACGTTCCTTTGGGGTTAGGATTATTCTGTTCTAACATCTTTTTGAAGATAACTATGCAGCAGCGTAAGTCTGTATTTCACAGAAATGAAGAGATTGATTAGTATCGCTTGTAAGTTTATAATCATTAATGTTGACGATAAGAACGCTTGAAGTGAACAGTGAAATTAAATCAAGAAGAGAATTATCATTGATATTTGGTTTAACAAAATTTTCAAGGTATGTACTACAAGCTTATTTCTTGTTTTTGCTTTTCAACTTTTGTGATTACGAGTAACTACAATTTTCCGCAAACGTTTGGTGTATACTTTCTCACATAAAAATATAACACGAGTAGAGGGAAAGTGAGTGTTAGAAAACAATGGCGATGACGTCACAGAGAGGCACTGGTAGCTGGCTTCCGCGGTGTGAAAACAATTGGTTGGGGAACCCCCAGTTGAAAACACTACCGGGTTCCAGTTCATGACGTCATAGAGGCACTGGCAGCTGGTGTCCGAGGTGTCCATGTGACGTCACTGTTTTGTGTGTGTGTGTGTGTGTGTGTGTGTGTGTATGTGTGTGTATGTGTGACTGAAACACTTCCGTGTTCCAGTTCATGACATCACACAGAGGCCCAAGTCGCTGGCGTCCGCATGGCTAAAACCTATTTCAAGACGTCACGGAGGCCGTGGTTTCTGCATGTCCAAAATTTGGTAGCCGAAAACAATGTGTAGCGGATGGGGGTACCCGGAATTCGGCGGTTGCCCGCAGAGGCGATGTCATCGGGTACCGTTACGCGAAATTTTGGGGGTATCGGGTACCGTTACCCGAAATGTTTAAATCAACGGATGGGGGTACCCGAAATTTGTGGGTACGCCCACATGACGCATGTATAAAACACTGGTTATGACGAAACAGGAGGCTGGGTGGATATGATAGCTGGTTCGACGACTACGTGATGTCTGAAAT
Organism: Magicicada septendecula; assembly: GCA_034769895.1. Classification (NCBI taxonomy): domain Eukaryota; kingdom Metazoa; phylum Arthropoda; class Insecta; order Hemiptera; family Cicadidae; genus Magicicada; species Magicicada septendecula. The sequence goes on along the minus strand of CM068375.1, from coordinate 198,600,860 downwards.
TTGACACCCGAAATGTTTAGAACAACGGATGGGGGGTACCTGAAATTTTTGATGTTCAATATTTGACAACCGAAATGATTAAAACAACGGATGGAGGTACCTGAAATCTCTTGGTGTCCGAAAGTTAACACCCGAAATGTTTAAATCAACGGATGGGGGTACCCGACATGACGCATGTGTTCGACTGCGAGGCGGGACAGTTTGTTTCCGCAAAAAATAAATTATGGCCCCTCCGGGATTTGAACCCGGGACCTCCGGTACTCCAAACCGGCATGCATCCACTACACCAAGGGGCCGTTGTCGTTTAACTGTAATTATTTTTATACTTATACTTCTCGTCTCTTACTTACAACTATGAGGTGGACGAGTGATATCTACTGTTGTCCTATGTGTAAAACCATAAAAGCACAATATAAGTTTATTTATTATTAAAAATAAATAAACGTTTTTTATACTTTCATTTTTTACCTCTCATCCTCTTCCTAGCGGCCAGAGGCGAATGAGAGACCGCTACGCTTTTTTTAACGTGGTTTCCCCAACTTTACAGATTCGTAAAGCAGGCCTACTCCACGTTATCTATCGCTGTACTATTAACTAATACAGTGGTAGATAATGATAAGATACACTATGCAATGCTAAGTCAATGTATAAAAGCAGTACATATATTTTTTATTTATTTACTTTATTTTTATTTTGTTTATATTTTTTTTATCGGATGTATATGTTGTTCATACATGATGCGTATTCACATTTGCTGTACCGTAATGAGTAATTTTCACACCCATACTGGTTCTTGACGAGTTTACAGGTATATCTACCGTGCCAGTGACCCGTCTCGAACTACCAGGACTACGTTATGAGTATTTCTACCGCGACAGTGACGTAGTCAAGGTTAACACTCACGCACACACTACGGTACCTAATTCTACGTTTATGGACATTTCTGTCACGTAGCATTCACACTAACACCATGATGAAAACATGTTCACAACCGACTATATTTTATTTCGTTGCCGCAACCATTCTGCATAAAACAAAGCTTTGCGCAATGCACAGTGTAAGGGGGGAGTGGTAACGGGTTGACGATGAGGAACAGGACATTGTATGATGGGTACAAAGGATCTAGGAACTACAGGTGCTTGAATATCGTTTAAGTCAATCACCTCACCATGGTGATACAACTGTCGTAAGAAATTTGCCTTCTCAAACCCTTTTGTATAGACAACAGAACTGTCTGAAAAAAAGTCTGCAACGATGCGTACCATATTCTTGTACGGCACATTACCATCGTTCCACCGAATTCTGTGATAATGTGTTTCCAACCAGTCATTGATTTTTTGAAATTTCAGGTGCAGTCGTGCACGTTCGTATGGTGGAGCGAACAACACGATAACAAAACGTCCGGTTGTTATATCAACTGCAACGAACTCTTTGATTACATATTCATTTTTGTCACCACGAAACGCTTCAAACTCGGCAATAACCGTCCTATTCAAGTTCATTTTTCCGAGTGACACTTGTTCGCATCGAATACGTTAATTTTTTCAAATTCCCCCTCTACTTTTCCTTCCAATACCAGTTCATCGTAAAGACGATCAAATGTTAGCTGTTGGTCATGACGACTGCTTTCCAATCGAAAAAACGAGGGGAAAAAGAAGGATGGTGGTACATAACACCCCTTGGCTACTACCTGTTTAATGTACGACTTGAAGTGATCTTGATCATAAAACAAGCGAACAAGATATTTCTTTAGTACTGTTAATAAACAACCAAAACGGTTCCACTCGGGTTCTGTGAAAACAAATTTTTCGGTCTTACTACCTTTAATCCGAACAAACGTTTTCCCAAAGTTACGACTGATCATCACACTCTTCTTCTTTTCACGGTTTTCACCTTCTTCGTACAATAACATACTGGATAGTAACTGTTCACGAAAGATCAACAAGTAATTCCACTCAGAAAAGTCAAGTAATATACGTTTCTTTTTTCCGTTTGTAAACAAAACACCCGGTTCATAGTTGAGTTCGTTAAACAGTCCGACGGTAACGAACTTAGTGTAAGAGTTAATAGGATATCCAAGAGATAAGTAAACGTTATACTCACAATGCCTGCTGCTGCTGCTGCTGCTGCCGCCGCTACCACAGTCACCTTCCATCGTTGAGACGGACTGATCTTGTTACAAGCTGGAGATCGCTAATACCTATCTTTATAAACTGGTAGAGGGGAGAACAAGTTTTTTATGACAAACGATGAACAGTATTCGACAACGCTGTGTACTGTACTATCCTATCGTGAATAATCAAAGCGTAAGCGGTGGTTTTATCTGGAAAATTGTTACTGGATTCAAATTCTAAACGCACATCAACGGCAGACGACTTGATTGGTTCTTCTTGTCTGGAACAATCGATGACAAACAACGGTGCTTTCGTTATAAATTCATTAGGTGTCAAAAGAGGCGTTCTGTTGCGACGGTCGTAGTATGATGTTTGAAAACGTGTATACATGTCGTAGAACAGTGCGTAACGTTTTTTTTTCGATATCCTGGTTCAGGTTATCGTACGGATAGTATTTATCGTTCAGAAATAGCTTGACATTCGTTAAATTGCAGTGATCAAATTCCGACGCGTTTTTCGCTATATTGTTCTTTCTGTCCGTCTGAAATATCAGTATCACATACCGTGGTTTTTCCAACTGTGACGATGTCTTCAAGGTCCACGAATGTCGATTTGTCGTCGGTAGAACGGGATACTCGTGCAATTCCCAACTGCGGAACGGCATCACCAGTTCATGATCCTCCTCGATATGCTCCAATAGCGGTATTCGGTACTTGTTTGACACGCGCACATAGGGCATCTTCCAGTGTACTTTGTTTATTACGAGATTACCGTTTGCAGTTGCACCTGATTCTTTTAGCACCATTGCGTTCTGATCGGTAGAGGTACGCAACAGAATCAATTCTTGCTTAACGTTCAGCATGATGCGTGTATAGTCTTCGGTGAAACCGAGTAGCATTTTTAACGGAAGACAAAACGTAAAATCACCGGTACTCTCGTGTACTGTCAACGACTCGTCGGTTGTCGTCACCCATCCTGCATTGATTAGATGCTTTCTTTCATGCTCATTGCTCGATAGTAACAATTTCACAGTGCTCGTAATTCCAACGTTTTTCGTACGATCTACTTCCACACCGCACACTTCGTAACGGATCTCCTCAAACAAGAAAGCCATTGCATTGTTGATTAATTTCACGTTCAACGCTGTGTCGGTAGCTTTAACCTTGGTCAATTTTCCTTCGATGTACAGAAAACTCTCCGCCGGTAAAGTGAAAACATCCTGTTGTTGGATGGGTATACGTATTTCATCGTTGTTACCGTATCGGGTGGAAGCATACGGTGCGTGCGTACGATATTCGAACTCAACGATTCTGTTATCGAAAGCCGCTCCTCGTTCGATAGCTAGAATTTCACCCGACATTATTTTAATCGTATAATTTGAATCCAAGTGAAAGTAAGAAACGCTTGTTCCTTGATGTCAATCGCTTCAACGTTGAACACCGACTACCATGTTTCTTTCGTACACACTCCCTTTTTACAGGTGACGTTTGTCCGAAATACAATCCCATATTTTCAGATGCAGTCGTATCGTGATAACTTCAACGCGAAAATCGACTAAATCCCCGTCCTGATCAACGAGAGACAAAATTATGTTGTCTACACGTTGTACGTTTACCGGTAAGTATATTACGTTTGTCGGTGTTTCAACTATTTTGAAACCTGGTGCCACGGTCGGATAAAACGAATGCAACGTGTGCTGGTCCTGGCCGTCCTTGTACGCACCCTGTACGATATTACTCTGTACGTGAACGGTGTTAACTTTGATTATGTCGACGGGTACGTTCGACTCGTGTGTTTTATACGCTTCCAGCTGCTGATTCTCCTTGAATCCTAACATACTTGCAATGGTATTCGGTGTATGCGAAAAGTCGATGACATGCTTACAGTAAATTTCACACTTTAATGTGTTGTTGTTTGGACGTAAACTGATTGTTCTCTCGCCTAACTGTTTCTGCAGATACGTTTCGATATCACTGATTTCGTAGGTGCCGGTAGGCAACTTGATGACGGACCACTGATCCTTGGAAATTTTTACTGCAAATGCATTATTTTTTCCTTCAGTAACGTTTGGTATTGAATTATACTATATAAAATCCAATAGTCCAACGTACCATTCACCGTATAACTCGAGAGGTGGGAAAAAGTTACACACGAGATTCGCAGCGTCGGTACCCGTCACGGTGACCGTTAGCGACGACATGCTGAAGTTTACTGATCAGAAGACGATAAAAAGTCTAAACATAAATGACCGCAGATGACCGTGTTAGGAGGTTGCTTCCGTTCATAGTTGTAACGAACGTCGCCTGTATCACCAAAATATTGCATCAGCTCGAGAGGTGGACGTAAATTACCGAACCCGTCAAAATAGTGTACTCGATTTCCACGCTTCTTGTAACATACCCAGTGGGTTCCCGGTCCGCTCTCGTCGTCCAAATTTACGATGACGCTTTCGTTCTTCCACGGCGCTGTATCCGGTAATGCGTTACGCATGTAAACACCTCTAAAATACGGTATGTTTAGCTTTTTTGCGTATACACGTAATTCATCTTCGGACAACGGGCGGAGCGGTATGTGAATTAGTTTTTTCGGTACGGACGTAGATACAATCCGGACGCAGTTCTCTTCTTTTTCCTAGCGGTTCGGACAGTTCTCTTCCTCCTCTTCTTCATCCCACCACCAGCACCACGACCACGACTACTCACATTCTTTTTATTTTTACGACGTCGACCGCTTCCTATTGCTGATTTTGCTTTCATGGCCGCTGCAACTGCTGTCGCATAAGCTCGTTCGCTGATACCCGAATCCAAAGCCTTTACCCGTCCCCACGCTTTTTCCGCGAGTTTACGATCTGCAATACGTCTACTTTCGTTGTCTTTGTATTGAGCGTAAGCGATATCGTGTTCGCGACAGGCTTCGTCTAGTTGATTGATTCCACGATCACCACGCGCTAATCTTTCTTCGAGTTTCGTGCCCGGTCCACAGAATCTGTAACCCGGCAGATGTAATTCAACAGGTAGTGCGTCCACCGCTCGATTGATAACTGACGAAACAATGGACGGTACAACGTTTTTAAGCACGTTTCCGACGCCCCACCCCTTTTTCCTCTTAACGTTGTTGTACATCGTAAACCGATCTCCAGTCTTTATCTTCTATGTTTTTATCGTATTCATCTATTAACCTTCTTATTTCTTTCGTGTTGAGTGTCCACTCGTCTTCTGAACTACGTGGCTTAGACAATTTCAATAAGTAGTAATCCAGTTGATACTGAAATGTTTTAACGACTTTATACATCTCGCTCTTTACGTATCGTCTCACGTCATTTAATTGTTGTAAGTTAACAGCATCGCTCTCCGCAAAACCATCCGCTACGTCTGTTATTCTCTTTTCCGCTGCTTTGAAAACACCATCTTCGCCCAAGCTAACGGTGTTCTGCAACATGTATTTTACGTTAACCGCGTCATCTCCAAAAATCGGTGAACTCACTCCCGACAACCAGCTCTGCCCAAACAAATAGCTGTTCGATACTTTTTTAATGACGTTCGAGTCTACATAGTTTTTGTTAACCGCATCGGTCGCTTGTTCCGGACTTCGAACGTTGATTACCCATCGATCTCGTGCATCGATGACCTCACCTCTCTCTTGACTCGAGTGTTGTATACAGTTGTCATCAACGTAATATTTGTTGACTACGTCTTTAACGTCTACAGGAGTATCAACATTTTTCAATCTACACCCTTTAACGTCCACGCTTTTACGTTCATCATCGAGTAGCAGACAATGTGTTTGCATATAAGTCAGAGATACAGCATCCTTTGCTGCATCCGGTTCGTTCAGATTGCGGATCTTTTTGTTTTCAACATCTATATGCCCATCATTCGTAATCTTAAATCCTACAGTATCGCGTAATTGTCTTTTTGTTTCTCGTCGCACGCTCACGGCGCTTTGATGTCTCCCGAACTTGTCCACAACCATTGTACGACTGCACGCTACAAATGATGTGCTAACCGTTTTAAGTAACGACACTGTGGTGACCATCGCGTGTGTAACACAATCGGATCGTCACCCTCTTTCCAACGAAAGATTTCTATACCGCAAAATGAACATCGAACCCTGTTAATTTCATTTGTGTAATGAAAGCCTGCGGCAACCATAGCGGTTGGACTGATGAAATGCACAGGCCATGATGTAAAGGTTTTCAGTCTTTCGTTTTCGACTTCAAAGTCAGGTGTCAAATCTAACCCGCACATGTTGACAGTGTTGACGTCAATGAGTTGTTACACCGACGTTCATAAAATTTATACGATAATGTTGGCTTCACGTAATTCCTCCACAACGGAGATGATTTCGTTGTCGTGTCCGGTGTGACCGGCGCGTTTTGAACTTACCAGCAGTCTCAACCGTTCAACCAGTTTGTTGGGATCGTTCCAGTGTACGTAATCGATACCACGTCCGCTGCGCGGTGGGAACAATCGGGCGATTATCTCTCTGTACTTTACACCTTTGTTTGTATTTATTTTAGCACCGGGTAAATGGTAATGTTTATGTGCGTTAGTGTCCGACAGTATAGATTTGTACGCTGCTAAATCGTTTTCATCGTAGACGCTCTTGTTAGGTTCTTTCATAAACATAAGTTCGTAGAGACCCGGTGTACCCCTGTATCGTTTTCCAGCTATGTAGAAGCTGTCGTCTTGATTGATCTCCAACACCGAATTTCCCACCATCCATTTGTCTGCAACGTTACGGATACCGTACGTATGATCCATCTTTTTTTCTCGATCATCAGATAAAGCGAGTAGTAAGTATTTCCTCGCGAGCGGACCTTCGACAGACTGTTCAACGTATTCTTGTGCTTCGTGTCGACCTTCGGGTGTTGCTAAAAACTCTTCAAGAGTCACGTTCGATGTTTCGACATCAGGAGTTTGTGCCAACACTTCCGTTCTAAGGAATCGAGGTTGTGATGGTGGTGGTGTCATCTCGACAGGTGTCTTCGTATCTTCATCTTCAACATTTATTTTTTTAATTTTATCACCGGAGACATTCAACTTTTCCGAAATCTGGGTTAACGGTTCCAAAAGAGGTTTGTACTTTCTCGTTAACGCTTCATCGCTCTCTCTGATGTCATGTTTCAACGCGCGATACTTTTGTCTTATGTTATCGCTAATTGCATCGATTTCATGTGTCAATTGCTTGTCATCCATCTTGACACTGATGACTTTCTCGCACAAACTATTCTATTTATGTATAAAACGATCGAAACCCACTCTGTATCTACCCGCGTTTATCGGTGAGTCCTTGTTGATGACTATGAATCCGTAACGATCCTTCCACGCTTCGGCGCACATCGCTTTGAACTCTTCGTATTTCATATCTGTGTTAACGTGATCGTTGTAAACGTGACGTAAATTGAGATCATCTTGTCTGAACAAAACCAAGAAATTGGCATTATCACGCACCAGTTGCTTTGGCACCAGACTGTACGTCTGACAAAGGTACAAAGTGTCCACACCGCTATGCCGTCCCATAGCGAAATATTTTCGTATGTTATTCTGCCGTTCACATACCACATCATCGAACAACATGATTGAATTAGGTACAATTTCGTGCGGAGGTGGTACTTCATCGTTTTCACTGTATGTGAAGTACATCATTCCTTCGTCAGCGAGAGCATTAAAAACGTCTTCCAACATACGATATTTTGGTTGAAATAACGATTTGGAGAACACGTACAGGTTCTGAAATCGCAGTCCGTTTGAATCGAATAACATGTTAAAGGCAACGTTTGACTTCCCGCTACATGACCCGCCGCACACGATACATCGAACTGTGTTTGATGTATATCAGTGGACTGTGTTTATTATATGCAACTTCACCGTTGTACTTAGCAGAGTCTACGTTCTTAACATTTAACTTTAACGATTGTTGTTCAATCTTCATCTTAACTCGTTTACGTTCGGTTAAATACTGTGGTAATGTTATTATATCAGATCTTTTTATGTATCCACGAATCGTGTTTACCGTCAAAGCCGAGCCAGCGCACTCGCACGCGATCACCTTTACGTTGTAATATTTTTTCAACGAGATACACATCACCAACGCTGGTTTTACTCAATTCTTGTTCATAAAACCCACCTTCCACAACGTCACCCGTGTGATCTTTCAACAAGTACGTAACCGGTACGGTTGGCTGAACTCTGTGCACTGTATATATCTCGTTCGTCCAGTTTGGTGTATAACCTTTAGCGAATGTGATTTTGTATTTACTGATACGCACTCGATCGCCTATTTTAAACTTATGTTTCTTGCTCACTTTCCGCGGTACGATATTTTTTCTTATTCGTTCCAACACAATTTGCTCGTTGCTCTTGTCGACTTGTCGCGGCTTCATCTCTATAGTTCTATGCACTCTGTCGTTGTATTCCATCACCAGTTTAGGCAAAAGCGACAACCACCGATAATGGCCTTGCTCGCTGAACGCGCGGTACATGTTCGTTTTCAACGTACGATTAAATCGCTCTACGATGGACGCTTTCTTCTCGCTATACGTTGAATAGTGTTTGACGTTGAATCTCTTAAAATCGATTCGCTTCCGTACGTATTCCAACGATTTTCCGTACGGTGCGTTATTCATTAACTTAAAAAAGTCTTTTTCAAAGGTGTTTCTGGCTTCCTTTCGTCGCTCCGTATTAAAATCGATGAAAGGCTTCAACCATACGCACTGTGTGAATGCTAACACACGGTGAATCGCTTTCAACTCCATTCCTAGTTCGAGGTAGAGTTTCAATGTTCTGTAATGAACAATGTATTTTGTCTTGTCCTCGAGGGACGTTATCAGTTTCTCTACCTTACCGTTACTACACACAAAGTCTTTTAACAGCTTCATGCGATAGCAGTACGGTGAAAGCATACTGTCCGTAATAGTACGCTTTTCAGGTGCTAAAGGGTAGTCACTGTGTAAGTCGTGTAGGTAATGTGGATACCCCAGATCGACTTCCAGGATATAACCGGTGTCACCATCGTCGCTTAACGTGTGCACGTTCAACGTATCGATCACTGTACGTTCCAACCATCGAAAACCGGACAGTGGTAATGGCTGTGTCATAGCCGTTCCGTACAGGTTGGTACAATCGAGGTAAAGTAAATAGTTATGCGGCTTGCTTGCGTCATAATCGGGAATGTACGGGTTGTTGGCCTTGGCGTACCTATTAGAAATTGCTGCTAAGCCGCCACGGATACCTCTTTCGATGTACAGGTGTACGTCTATATCGCGGAGTAACTCTAACCTAACTCCTGTCATTTTCAGCATCGCGTTCCACGCTAAACCGGCGGTGGTAAAAACGTTACACGGATCGAGTTCGTAGTACTGTAGGCTCATGTTTCGAAAGTTTTCAAATACATCAGCAAGCAGTAGTACATCCGTTTTTAAATAAAGGTCATGATAATCACCGAACGTTTGCATGTCGAAAGCCGACCAAACCGCTCGAGCGTGCGCGTAATCTTCTTCGTCTATATCCGATTCTGTCAACCCGTTGTAAAAATGTACGCGGTCCGGTAACTGCCTCTCGTCAAATTTTGAATCGTCCGTAATGTATTCGTAAGGGTACACACCTTTACGCAACAGTAAATCAACATTACGCGTGTAAAATTGATTAAGGATTTTAAATTTATCCGCGGATAAGTTGGAGACGAGTTTTTCAAGTGACGCGTTCATGAACCGCAGAGAATCGGGAAACCGGAGCTGTCCGAGTGTAACGGAGATGTAACGTTCGCTTGTAGTAGCGATACACGTTATTTCATCTTCCTTATACTTTCCGAAACCTTGCATCAAATGATGCGAGTCATAGCCACTTAAATTATGGAAAAAACCGGAACGTGTGTTGGTATTTTGTAATTTATATTACACGCATTGTGAGCAGCGCCTAAATAGTTACCCGTTATGTGGCAATGATTTCGAACCGTGTCGTCCGTTAACGGCTGCTTGCACAGATGACAGTGAGTGGCGTTTCGGAATGACCGTTCATCGGCCGCTGTCATTTGGATCGGTTTATTAAACTTTCTATCGAGTCGTTGAACGTCGGCTAAAAGCACACGAAGGAACGTGTCCACCACGTCTTTACCGCGGTATATTACAGGTTCCTTGACGGCGTTTCCCATCCAGTCAACTATCACATAGCAGAAACTGGCTGGTATATGATGTGCCACGTTTTTACCGGTGGTCGGAACAATAAACGATTCGAAGTCAGCGTATACCGTATAAGGTACGCGGTGACAAAGTGAAAAGTTTTTAAAATACATCCACTTTTCGTCCTCGTCAGGAAGTTTTACTTTCTGTACTCCGTGCTGAGAACAGTTGCGTTCGTGTTCTTCAACTCGTTTTCGCGCCGCGTTAGTATCTTTATTGTCCGCAAATCTGTGTAGACAGTAGTTGCAATAAAACGAAGTGCCCTTTCGTTTTGTCAACGATGAAAGCATATGCGAAAGGTTCCGTATGAGGCAGTAGTGAGTAGTGTTCGCGTCGGACAGTAGCAGTAGGTTTGCGTGGTACTTTCGACCGCGGTGTTCAGTGATACGTAAAGGATATACCTCGCCTTCATAGCCAAAAACGTTAACGGATATGTTTTCGTTTAATTTTTCGAACCGTTTTATCTTATTGACTGCGACGGGATAAGGTATGTCCTTCATGTTTATTTCTTCTTCGTACGGAAGGTAATGGCTAACGCGATGCGGGTTACACGCGATCGGGTGTATACCGGCGAGCACAGACCACAAGAAACACTTTTCATCTCCTAAATTTTTCACATTAATAATTCCTTTCTTACTGTGTGACAATTTCGATGGTGTAGGTAGAAAGCTCGACCCCACAAGAGGATTGTATTTTGTAATATTTATTTCCACCGACTCGACACCATTTTCGACCCACCCGCTTCCGTCACGCGTGAATTTGTTAACGGATTCCATTATTTTCTCGCTAGCTATCGAATACTGTTCATCGATATCGTCATACTGTGACTTAAGTTCTGTACGTGATCTAAATACCGCATTACAATAAATATGTTCGGTGTTTATTAATTTTTTAAAAGATACACGAACTGCTAAATACCACTTTATATAATTATTTAATGCAACGGCTTCGCTACAAATCTTATCAATAACCGTGTGTTTGTAATCTAATAATACTATTTGTGTGTTTAGTGTATTGTCAAGTATCATAAATTTTATAGTAATTACATTACCATTGATAGCACGGTGTTCGCTGTTGCTGCCGCTGCTGCTGCTGCTGCTGCTGCTGCTGCTGCTGCTGTCGGTCATTGTGAAAGGAGTGAGGCCGGCTTCGCGTCGTCGGTTCCCTATATAGACAGTCCGGTAACCGGTGACGCTGTCGCCGCGCGCCCTTGACCAATCGGCCTCGCTAGGAGCAGCGGTGCGGGGTAGGTAGTCGTCCGGTCGTGACCGACGACGCGCGTTGCGGTGAGTGGGGTGGGGTGGGGGTGCGGTGTAGGAAGCCGACGTCCGTGACCGATGCGGTGCGGGGTAAAGGTGTGGGATGGTGGTGCGGGGTAGGGAGCTAGGTTGCAGCCGGTGTCCGTGACCGAGAGGTAGGCGAGGTGCGGGGTACAGGATGCCGGCGACCTTGGCCGAAGCGCGCTCGTTGAGTCGCCTCCCGCGGGATGTAGGGTGCGGGGTACGGGTGGCTGGGTTGTACGACCGGTCGTGACCGAAAGCAGATGGTGGTCCGAGATGACGCGGGGTGGGGTAGGAAGCTAGGTTGTCACCGACGGACTCGATTGGAGTGCGGGGGGGGAATACCGGTCGTTGCGGAGCGACAGACAAAGTAATTGAACAAAATATGTAGGCGAGGTGCGGGGTGGTGTTGAGGCTCTGGGTGTGGGGTAGAGGTGCGGGGTAGAATGTCATCGTCCGGTCGTGACCGAAAGCAGATGGTGGCCCGAGACGACGCGGGGTGGGGTAGGAAGCAAAATTATAGCCGTTACCGTTGCGGTGGAGGTGCGAGGTGCGGGGTAGGGTGTCTTCGTCCGCTCGTGACCGAAGGAGATGACGCTTTAGAAGGAAGGAACGTGGTCGGGGGAAACAGAATAAATAGTCTATACCACAGTACTGTGGGCCTGCACGTAAACACCCCGAGTGCAGAAATCTTATTCCACTGATGATGGCAGCCAGTGGTGCTGCCGAAACGTTTGGTTTTGTTTTTAACCATGGACCACGGCCAAACAGCCCGGATATTTTTCATAATTCAAAATACGCCAGTGTTTCCCTGTGCAGTCATCAGTACTCGCCATGGAAGGAATCGTTACGAACGCGAAGACAGTTGAAAATTTTTTACCAAAAAGAGACTTGTCAAGTCTTTCTTTAGGAGTAAAGTATCATATAATTCACATGAAATTTGTGAAAACGAAATTCGGGGAGTCAGTTGTGGTAGATTTGGAAGATACCGGAGCCTGTCCTCAGCCGGAGGATAAACTGTTCTATGTATACCTTACCTAAAAGATGGTGTGACGTATTTACAGAGGAGCAATTGAAAGCTGTGAAGCCTTGTGTCCTATCACTATGCGTAACCTCACACACTCCGCTGGCGAACGAGAAAGTGAGCGTGCAGTTGGATATTGATTATGTGAGTATGATATTTCAGTACCACTAATAATTACTTATACAGAAGTGGTTGTGTATTAATGTTGTTTCTCTTTTTTTCCAGACCAAATAAACGAGAACAGGATTGATTTATTATAATAATAATAGTAATAATAACATTAATAGTAAAATGTTTTTAAATGTTGAAGTACACTTCTCTATTTTTGAATTCTCTATCGTTTCTTAATGTTAATTGTTCATTTTCAGAGAAAGAACAAGGCGTTGCTTGGATCTAATATTGTAGAAAAATTTTAAACCGAGAAATAAATGGTAATAATAGATTATATTGTCAATGCGATATGATTAAATTCGATTATAATTTTAGAAATAATCGTAAGACACTGAGTAGATGGATATCAATACGAAACGAAAAGAATATTTACAAAAGGAAAGCATTTATTCGTAATGAGTTTTTCAAACTCTTCAAAACATCAATTAGTTATTGTAACAACCATAATATTGAATATCTTCAAATAAAAGATTTGCTAATTGCTAAAACAAAGCTGGTTAATCAGATGTAATATATGATGTATAATTTTACTGGTACAGCGTATACCTCGCTGGTAAAAAAAAAATATGAGTGGTCAAGGCATGACTCTAGCGGATGTCCGCTTCGTAACCGTTGTCGCGTCTGTTGTTATCTAAGATATCAAAATGACTTTAATTCATTTAATTCAGAATACATGTTTTTTTTAATACCACACTAACTATCATTTGATGTGTCCACATTCTTTTGTATTTGATCAAGTATTATTAATTGTAGGAAATTATATTCTGTATTTAATTATTAAAAAACGTATGTGGTTTATAACATAAAAAGTTGAGATAAACAATCATTAAAGTGTTAATTAAATTTTTATGTGTAATTAAATTTTTAAAAAGATTTCTCTCATAGTTACAGAAACCTTGTTTCGATGTTATGTGTTTGTGCGAATGCGAGGGAGATGTATGTCGTTCACCACCATATGGTGACCACTGTAACATTCTGAGTGCTTGTGAGTGGAGAGAATTTACACTCTGAAGAACAATTGTTTTAAAAAATTATTTTGATGAAAAAAATGTAATTGGTTATGGCATAATTCCACTGGATGTGCGCTTTATAAGCGTTGTTACCTCTGTTATTATCTAAAATAATAAAAAGAGTTGAATTCAAGGTTTTGGTGTACCATTTTACACATGTAGTTAACACCATAGTAAATATCATTTGATGTGTGTCTACATTTAGTATGTTATTATTAACATATTACACATCAAGATTGTAATATTGTATGTTATTAATTATTATTATTATTATTGTTAGACATATAAGGCTTGTTTTGGTTGTAGTAAATGTAATTATTATTTTGTTAATTATGTGTGTGTGTGTGTGTGTGTGTGTGTGTGCGCGTGTGTATGTGTGTGTATATATATATATATATATAGAGAGAGAGAGAGAGAGAGAGAACCTTCAAGGCTGCAAAAGAGAGAGAAAGCGAGAGAGAAAAAAGATTATTTTGTATAATTATGTAAATATATATATATATATATATATATATAGATAAAGTGTCTATTTTGTTTAGTTATGTATATACAGAGAGCGCGTATAATTTGCTCAATTATAATTGTCTTGTGAATAGAGAACGTGTGTGTGTAGAGACAGAAAAAAATTATAGCTTATGATTTGATTGTAAAAGCTTTCGATATTATTAAAACTTATATATATAAACCATAACCTACGTTATTTTTAATATTATACCCCTTATACAAAACAATTATTCCTATCATTCTTGAATAAGCGCATTAATTCAGAATACATGTTTTTTTTAATACCACACTAACTATCATTTGATGTGTCCACATTCTTTTGTATTTGATCAAGTATTATTAATTGTAGGAAATTATATTCTGTTTTTAATTATTAAAAAACGTATGTGGTTTATAACATAAAAAGTTGAGATAAACAATCATTAAAGTGTTAATTAAATGTTTATGTGTAATTAAATTTTTTAAAAGATTTCTCTCATAGTTACAGAAAACTTGTTTCGATGTTATGTGTTTGTGCAAATGCGAGGGAGATGTATGTCGTTTACCACCATATGGTGACCACTGTAACATTCTGAGTGCTTGTGAGTGGAGAGAAGTTACACTCTGAAGAACAATTGTTTTAAAAAATTATTTTGATGAAAAAACTGTAATTGGTTAAGGCATAATTCCACTGGATGTGCGCTTTATAAGCGTTGTTACCTCTGTTATTATCTAAAATACTAAAAAGAGTTGAATTCAAGGTTTTGGTGTACCATTTTACACATGTAGTTAACACCATAGTAAATATCATTTGATGTGTGTCTACATTTAGTATGTTATTATTAACATATTACACATCAACATTGTAATATTGTATGTTATTAATTATTATTATTATTATTGTTAGACATATAAGGCTTGTTTTGGTTGTAGTAAATGTAATTATTATTTTGTTAATTATGTGTGTGTGTGTGTGTGTGCGCGTGTGTATGTGTGTGTATATATATATATATATAGAGAGAGAGAGAGAGAGAGAGAGAGAACCTTCAAGGCTGCAAAAGAGAGAGAAAGCGAGAGAGAAAAAAGATTATTTTGTATAATTATGTAAATATATATATATATATAGATAAAGTGTCTATTTTGTTTAGTTATGTATATACAGAGAGCGCGTATAATTTGCTCAATTATAATTGTCTTGTGAATAGAGAAAGTGTGTGTGTAGAGACAGAAAAAAATTATAGCTTATGATTTGATTGTAAAAGCTTTCGATATTATTAAAACTTATATATATATATATATATAAACCATAACCTACGTTATTTTTATTATTATACCCCTTATACAAAACAATTATTCCTATCATTCTTGAATAAGCGCAAAAGCAGTTGAGATGTAGCAGCATGGAATGTAGCAGAAACCGGTTTTTATAGCGCTACATCTTACAACAACTTGCCTGAGACAGCTCAACGTCTGAGAATAAACCACACACACACACACACACACACACACACACACACACACCGCTTTATAAAACACGGACGCCAGCTATCAGTTCCTCTTTGAATACATTAACTGAACGTGGAAGTGTTTCACACACACACACACACACACACACACACACTGCGTGTACCAGCTTAGATGCTGTTTGACTGGTTTACAGGCGAATCGTTACAAGAGTAAATATATTTATTCAGTTAACAATTTTAGTAACGCATAATAAGAATATATGTTTTCTAAACAGTATTCAAATCAATGCATCTGTTTTATATTAACACAATATAAACATTATAATAATACAATATCCGGTTTTGAGTACCGGAGGAACCGCGTCGGGATGTCATTAATCACCAAATGTCTGAACCCCTCAGGTACCTTCTGCCCCAAATTTTAACCGATCAAATTCGCGTAACGGTACCCCCTCCCCCGTCCAGAGTTTAGACATACAGGACTTGTTTTAGGGTGTAAATAACATCCGTTGATTTAAACATTGCGGGTGTTAAAATTCGGACACCAAAATTTCGGGTAACCCCATCCGTTGATTTAAACGTTTCAGGTACTAAATTTCAGACACCAAAAATTTCGGGTACCCCCATCCGTTGTTTTAATCATTTCAGACATCACGCCCTCTACGTCGTCGTCATGTGGGCGTACCCACAAATTTCGGGTACCCCCATCCGTTGTTTTAATCATTTAGGGTACCAAA
This sequence comes from Magicicada septendecula, assembly GCA_034769895.1. NCBI lineage: Eukaryota > Metazoa > Arthropoda > Insecta > Hemiptera > Cicadidae > Magicicada > Magicicada septendecula. The sequence continues at coordinate 198,584,396 of CM068375.1, read as the reverse complement.
ATTCAGACATTAAAAATTTCGAGAGAGAACGATTATTTTGTTACATCAAAATAAACCAGAACGCGAAAGTGTTTTAACATTCGGACACCAGCTGCCAGGGCCTCTGTCATGAACTGGAACCCGGTTAGGGCGTACCCACAAATTTCGGGTACCCCCATCCGTTGATTTAAACATTTCGGGTAACGGTACCCGATACCCCCAAAATTTCGAGTAACGGTACCCGATGACATCGCCTCTGCGGGCAACCGCCGAATTCCGGGTACCCCCATCCGCTACACATTGTTTTCGGCTACCAAATTTTGGACATGCAGAAACCACGGCCTCCGTGACGTCTTGAAAGAGGTTTTAGCCATGCGGACGCCAGCGACTTGGGCCTCTGTGTGATGTCATGAACTAGAACATGGAAGTGTTTCAGTCACACACACACACACACACACACACACACACACACACACACACACACACACACACACACACACACACACACACACACACACACACACACACACACACACACACACACAAAACAGTGACGTCACATGGACAGCTCGGACACCAGCTGCCAGTGCCTCTATGACGTCATGAACTGGAACCCGGTAGTGTTTTCAACTGGGGGTTCCCCAACCAATTGTTTTCACACCGCGGAAGCCAGCTACCAGTGCCTCTCCGTGACGTCATCGCCATTGTTTTCTAACACTCACTTTCCCTCTACTAACACGCTTAATAATCCTAAAAGATTATTATATTAGAAACTATTTACACTCATTTAGTTTGTCTGTACTATCCAAGATTTCAAGTTTTTGATTGTAAGTATTATTCTTAATATGTTGTGTACTTTACCACCTAATTAAATTTTCAAGTCTAATTTCGTTACTTAAATTATATATTTTAACTTACAAAAAATACATTAAAGTTTACTTATCATACTCCTCTATCACTACCATTGTAATTCTATTACTATTGTTACTACATTACAGAACAATCTACGTGTTTATCGAACGATCCAGTGGAATCCGGCTGTAATGCTATGTGCGTAGGTGATTCTCGACATGCGTTGCGAGATTGTTCCGGACTGACCGTTCCGCGCCTGCCGTGTGTTAGCCCGCATTATTGACGCGCTGTTTGGAATATTCAGGTATTTCAGTGAGGTATAAATACAAGTGTTCAGCAACGTTCAGTTTTAGTTTGAGTCGCGATTTATTGGAGTCAGGTTCGTAGGATTGTGTCCAGTTTTATGTGTTTGTGCGAGACAATTGTAATACAATTGTGTTTTATATTAGTATAGATTTTTATTGCGTGTGAACAATTTTTATTTGATTTATTGTAAGAGACTACCTTGTTGATTACAAACTATTTAATTGTGATAATTAAAGCTGGTGATTAGTGACTTCATTGGTGTAAAGTATTTTGTTTTCCACTGTACCATACGACGATCAGTGAAACCGTCGTAACATTATTGTAAGTACCTTTAAAAATATGAGGTTACTAGTAAAATAGTCATGAAAATTTATTATAAATAAGTAAATAAAATTAAAGATAGGCTTATATAATAAATAATTGTAAAACTAATAATAATCTATGAAGAGACTATGATTGCCTTAATAAAAAATACAAGTGTGCTTAAAATCACAAAAACTCAAACCTTTTTAATTAATGAAAATCATGTTTCTAATTCAATAACTGAAATCTAAAATAACTTAATACTGAATCGTTGGTTTACTGACTATTAATAAGATAAATTAGTTTAACTGTTAATTAGAACCGAGCAATTTTAGATATATAGCATTTATTCTATAATAACAATATATTCTAAATATTAAGCATTAATTAAATAAATATTATTTAGTGTCTTAATAGTTAAGTCGTTTAATTACACAGGTATGCCATGAAAAAGTGCTTTAGCACTGATATGTTATGTTTTTGGGGGTACCAGTTACATGAAAATTAACGAATACTTGCTATCATATACAGGTTTTTACCAAAATACATTAGGGTTTTATTTTGCATTACAATACAAATCAAGAAAAGAATTTGAAATTAAAAATATTAATACAAATGCTCTAAATTGAATAACACTTTTTATAGCTTTACTATGCAAGAAATGAGAATAAGCTTGAAAATATATATCGCAATGAAAATAAAATGAGCTTATCGCAATGACAATCTAGATTAAACCATATTGTTTCATGTTCCTTCATGTGTGCTTTCCTCTTACGTTCTTTCCTAATTCCCTCATCTCACTCTCCTTCTCTCTCTTCAGTTACAAAATTCATGTTTTATTGTCTACAGTTACTATAAAAATCTTGTTTTAGTTCTGCCTAATAAAAGTACAAAGGCAGTGTCTAGACTGCATTTGGAGACTTAGGTACATTCCACTCTACTTGGTAGTTCAAAATTCCTGTTTCCTGTCTGTTATACCGTTTAGCTACTGAAAATCCATTGTCTTTTACGTCTGTTTTTATATTACTTGGAATAAAATCTATAACTTATTCAAAATTTGCATGTTATGATTAATAGACTGTAGTAGGTGGGAGATTTACCTTAGTGACTATAAAGAGAGCTACAGCTATCTGTACCATGTGAACACTGACTTGAACACTAAACACTGGCGAGTATGCTGATTGTAAAATTTGTGTCAATCTGAAATAACAAAAATGTTAGTTGTTCAAAAGTTTCAACTGTAGAAAACACAAATTTAAGAATGGAAAAATAAAAAACTAATATAAAGCAGAACAGGCGTAAGAGAGTCAAAAGTTTAATTATAATGTTTGGCGTTAATAATCTTCAGAAATTTTTTTACGAGTTTCAAGATGCATGGAATACCTATTACAGAGGTAAATGTTTGATTCGATGCAATAAGGTAAGTAGGATTACAAAAATAATGCATTATAAAATTCGTTTAATGGTCGTATATGATACAAAGGTAATTGGCATCATACATGCGGATGAAGAGAAGATGTTAAAGTTTGTTAAGAGTAACTTGTGTACGCGTAGTGATACATGTGTACGCAAAGTTAGAAAAAGGGTTGAAAAATGCGCAATAAATAAGTTAAAAATAAACTGTAAAATGGAAGGTGTAGTAAAACAGACCTAAAAGAAGGTCAGAAATGAGAAGATTGAATATTTGGAGAATTCTGTGTGGTGTGACAGTGACAGAGTGAACTGAGAGAATGAGAGTTAGGTAATGAGATAGGCGGCTGAGAGGGAAACACATGTAAGTCTATGATGGAAAATAAGGAATGGGGAGGTAAAGTAACTCATTACCCAAAATTGTCTTTATGATTCAGAAGAGCTCGATAGAGACGTAACATTTTAATACTGTGGTTTGAAGTATACAACGTTACCTGATTATTTTCTGGTGGTCCTTTATACAATCAATCAGTCGGTGGTAGGCTGCCATTTGCACATCATATGATACCTTATTCTCGTTGATACAATTTTTGATTGAATAAAGAGATGAAGACAGAATGCTAATTTGAGTACACGTCATGGAAACAATATACATGAATGTCAGTTCGCTTAAACGAAACTGCTCTACCAATAACAAAATTGAAATAAACTCTAGGGCTATTATTAATTCAAACACAGGAGAATAATTAATAGAAAACGGATAAGCAACAGATAGAATCTTATACGATCCAGGTGTGTAACTTCTAGAATTAATAGATATATCTATCACATAACTCACAAGTGGACCTAATATCCATAATACTCCACCTCCACAAAATATTGATGACCATATATAATTCATAGAATTGCACTCCCTTATACCCGTGTTGTATTTCTCGTTGTGTCTCTTCATATTGTGATTCATACATTTAAAAAAATCTGGTTTAAAAATTTCCAAGCACTCTCTGAATCTATTACGTTCTTTGTAAAACCAGAAAGTCTTGAACGCTGTCAGGAAGAATGATGGTAGAACAAGAAAATAATCAATAAATTGATGTAAACTCTCAGCTGTTAGCATAGAAAACATGTGTATGAAAAACAGCCATGATATCATGAAACTGAAAAATACTGAAACTATACTCTTTATAGAGAAAAGGCAAAACCGCCTATTCTCGTGAAACGATAATCCAGGATAGTCAGCAATCCACATGAAACTAGTATTCAGCTGTTTCCAGTACACTGAATCCATTTAAATTCAGAGAATTGATCTTTTCGTCTAATAGTGTAGTAGTATTCACCTGTCTGGTTATTAACTGACTATTTATGTTTGTGGAACTATCTGGTTATAGGTATAATCTTAACAGGTAAACAAATGGTTACGCGTATGGCATTTGGTGTAATTATTTTCAATTTAGCGACATTATTTCGTCAAAGTCACAAGACTGTTTTGACAATTATTGATGACTTACTTACTACTTTAATATAAATATAAAACTGAAAAGAAACATATGCTATAGGTACTTAAATTGTAGGATATCAATTAGTCATTACAAATTAATAGCGCTTTTTAATAATTTAAACCTGTTACTTTTTATATTCCGTTTGCACAGACATTACATCCAACAAAGCATACGCCCTTGAAGAAGGTGACTATGAAGACAGACAGGCATTTTTTTACTTTTCTACACAAAATTGCAGTTGAACCGCAGTTATTTGTTCTCTGTCATGTTTGCTGACAAAACAAGTTTTACATAAAATGCAATTAATAATGTACATAATAATTATTACTGAACAGAAGGAACTACTCACCACATATTGGAGTCTAAATTCCAGCAGTTCTTTTCTGTCAGTGTCTGGGCAGGTATCGTCGATGACTTTTAATTGGTCCTGCTTTTTTCCTGCCAAGACTTTTTGGCGAGAATTCGGAATTATCTGCAATTTTTTTTTTAAAGTTATTTATCGAACTACATTCGTTAGGTTACAGTAGCCATAAGTAATCAAATGGTTGGTACGCATAATGGTGCCCAGCACACTTTACTCACATTGTACGTTGCTTTTTTGTGTGAATGTTATGATGGATGAGAGGTGGACCTGGATGAGCCTACTTTATTAGCTGACCTAAATCATATCGATATTTATCAATGGGCCACCTTAAAACCACAGTGCAATTAACTGTAGTTCCAAATATTGAGAATTTGTAGCAGAGAATTGTTGAAAGTTACCATTATATAAGAAATACGCTAGAAGTTTTTGAACTAGTGAGAAGATCTTTCCCCTGTTGAAAACAGTAGATGTCACTTTAAACATTTATTATGAATTATAAAACAGTAGGCTGTTTTCGCCTTAATTTAATTATTTGTTATTAGATTTAAAATAAACAAGGTATTATTATGTTCACAATACAGTGCTTTACATTTTATGTAATAAACCATAATTAGATAAAACACAAATTTACAAGGCTATTATTGATCAAATAATTTAATTTTCCGCCATTTTAATATTTAAGGCAACTGTGGTTTTTATTTATAGAAGACCATTAATGTAAACATGTATACCAAATTTTATTAAGATATCTCAAACTCTTTTGAGCTGTAAGTTTTTCTTCAAGAGGACAAAATGGTAGCCTTATGGAAAGAGCAATTTTTCTGGACTAATGGTTATAGAAAATTTTGTTTTTACATTGATGCATAGAGTCCAAATATGTATTGTGAAGACGCCATTTACCCTACATCCTGTATAATTATAAGTGAATTTTTTATTTCAATTGAATTACAGTTATTTTTTTTTATTGTTCTACATTATTACATTGTTACGACTGTCACAAGGACCGTGTGTTCTACAGTGGAAATATAATAACTAACACCAATGAAGTGACTAATTACAAACTTTAGTTAGACAAAAACAAGACTTAGAAAGGCAGTCTATACAAAATTAAAGTTAACTTAGACAAACAAACAACAATAAATGCCACTTTATTACAGTTTTGCACTAATTAACACTTCTTTCACTTTCCACCAAACTGCAACAATTACTTCGGTTCGATCACCAGGTGTAACTGAATTAGGCTGTCGAATCCAGTACTTATACTTCGTCCGCCTTTCAATGTAGTGACGCAGCGGGCCTGGATGTCGTAGAATAGCCGAGAGTTATCTCAAATTATCTAGAGCGTTACGTAATTCTGCCGCGCAGAACGATCTCCAAACGTTTGGAACAGCTTCGTGTATTGCTGCATGCTAAGTGTCACGTTAGCACTTTCGTCATTTTTCAACTCAACGAAGGAATATTATATTATAATTTATTATACTGTTATTTGTTACAAAACTTAACACAATTTAGGGAATGAACATATAACTAAGTAGTTTATACTTAATAGAACCAATACTATAGAAAACCCAGGAAAATTGTACAAAGACGTTTTACACTGAGCAATTTTTGACAGTCTTTGAGAAAGGCTGGATCGCGATTTTTATGTTTTACGTAGTGCAATTACTATTCAAAATACAGAATACGATAAATGTGTTTGTATACTAAAACGAAATCTGAAAAATGAATGTAAATTTATATGCACAGATATTAGACATTCTAAAAGTAATGGACATTCTAAGAAAAACTAGTTATATACGACAGGGATATTGACATTCACAGCGGACCATTCACTCTTCTCTAGAAACGTATTTGTAAGTCAGACACATCGGCTGAGCACGTATAATTTTATTGGATTTGAAGTTAGCTTGAATAGTTAAGCACTTGTACTGTCACCGTTTGAACTTTCTATTGAAACTGTATGCTGACTGTTAATGCAGGTTTTATCTTCTTTCAAAGTCTCACATAAATTTAACCAAAGAATATTCTCAGCTGGATTGTATAATGTTTTTTTCAAGTTTTAAGGAATCCAGTAAAATGTAACGTAGTAAATTCGATAGGATACTAATATTTTTATGTAAAAATTTTATTTCCAATAAAGAAATTATAAATAACTTCAACGATTGAAAGTGTTTTATGTTTTGTAGAACTGTTACGTACAAAAAATCATATTTTTTATAACATTACATGGGTGTATGGTTTATCATTTTATAGCATCGACAAATCTGTACGTGAGAAAATAAAATAATATTAGATTTGTTTAATTTCATTTAATTCAAAATCCCTGCCTTATCAAGTTATATTTAATATGCCTAATAACTTTAGGAGTTCGTGTTTTCCTTGTATCTGCTTTTTGATTTTGCTTATTAAGTACCTAGAATTAGATTTTGTTGGTAATTAATGTTTTAATTTTGTATTTGTTTACATATTAAGTAAGTTTGATAAGATTAAACGTCTCATATTATTTACTGAATTCAGGCCATTGTTTGGTTATAGCACAGACTACCCACGTTGACACAAAATAAAACCTACAATTTATTTTGTATTGTTTATTTTGTATTTACATATATAAATCACCGAAACAAAACTGCCAGCAGTGTCAGCAGCGGTCAACTGTGTGTGTGTGTGTGTGTGTGTGTGCGCGCGTGCGCGCACGCATTTTGATGTGAGTCGTACTGGCTAGCTTCTTCTAAGAAGGCCCTGCCATTTAACAATATACGCTGTTCCTTCCTCCACACCAGGAAGACTAAATGACTTTATATCACGAAGCGGGGCTACTTTACTGTAAGACCATACCTAAAGCAGTGATCGACTACTACCCGCTCCAAAAACATTCCTCTCATAAGGTAACTTTGCTTTTACTTTACAATAGCACCATTAATCATTTTAATTATATATGAATTGGGAGGGCTGCAACCTTGCCTTGCTTGTACGAGTTACTACTAATTAAAATACACAACTATAACGCTGTAAAATTACAATCTGATTGACTTGTCTTGATTAACTAAGTTTATATATGTCACGGTCAAAATTATCTATAATCCACGAATCCACGTGCTTAAAATACTGATAGCTCAAGAATATTGTAACTTAGAATAGCATTGTTCAAAACACACGTGCTTAGTATCGGAGTATCGGAGTATTCTCTGCTACGTGTATCTCCCTATGCATTGCATTATTATCAATTTGAGGCATCTGCGCGTTCCGTTTCTCATTCAGCAACGTGATCGACACATTCTATACTATTACGACGGTCTCACTGATCGTCGTATGGTACAGTGGAAACAAATTACAGACACCAATGGAGTCACTAATAACCCGCTTTAATTACTCACAAATAACAATTTGTAATCATCTCGACTAATAATTTAACTTATACATGTAATATGTTCACATGTAATAATAATGTCAAGTAATAGAGATCCACACTAATTATAACACAGTAAACGCTTCGTCACAATACTTCGAATCGCACTTCAATAAATCGCCACTTATAACTGACTTCTAAACGGCAGCTGTTCTTTATTTATAGTCCGCAGATGTTCCATAATTTGCGTCAACAAGCACTCGAAAATACTAGAGGGTACTTGTTTACGGGCTTGACAGAAACATACACCTGCTCGGCTGGCCGAGAAACATGTAGAACAACGGTCTCCATTGTTCGAGAACTTTTCGTCGTTGCACTGCATCCTCCTTAAGCCTGTTCGTCCCGAACTGGCAATCCGTCTCTTAAGTAATACTTGGCCAGGGAACTTAGGCAGTTGGTCTACTTGCGAAGAATAATTCTCCGGCCCTTCGAATTCAGTCTCGTGTGATCCGAACATCAAGTTTTCAGGAAGACGAATCTTCCACTCAACCACTAATTATGCTGGAATCACTCCTGTTGCGTCGTGTACCGATGACCTATACGTCTTTAGCTGGTACAAGTAAGATTGGTTCTCGTCAACAACTTCTTGCATAACTTCATGTTCATCAGTCTTTCCCTTGGGGGCTTCAATTAACTCAAGAAAAAAGAAAAGCCTTTCCTGGGCACCCATATTTTGGTTTTCAATCACTTATTTTGTCGTTATACACGGTGGTATTTCCTCTGCTAGTTCTTCTTCCATTTCCGCTTGCAATAGGAAGGTTTCCTCTTGACAATACCTGTTGACTTCTTCTCCGACCAATGCCACTTGCTTGCTCAAATGGTTGGCAGACCCCGTCATTTTAGCCATGCAAAGCTTTATCTTCTCTTGCGCAACCCTCAGGACATTCTTTCTTAAGTCCACAATGGATCCTTAGTCATTCATAATGTCCGTGCCAAGAATAACTTCATCGACCATGTCTGCAACGAGCATTTGGTGGCTAAACTCGAGAAGACCCAAGCGTATACGTACGTCTACCTTTCCTAACACTTTGAAGGGCTTCCAGTCAAAGTCTGCATTGTTCAAGAGCTAAATTGAGGCTGGCAGTTGCTGACTGAGTCAAGGCGCACAATGGACACTGTAGCACCCGTGTCAACTATAAATGATGTTGGTTTACCTTCCACAAATCCATTAACGATCAGGTTTCCACTGCTTTTATGTAGCCGAGGAAAATGTGTGTGGTTGTGGAGCTTTAATTCTCCAATTGGTGCGATTTCTCCTTTTTCTCGGTGTTTTATTCTCCCAACAGTCTACCTCTAGATGACAATGTTTCCCACAGTTGTAACACTACGGTCTTCTGTCTTGTACCCGTCGTTCAAATTCTTGTGGCGCTCTTGAACTTTTGAATTGTTTGTCCGATAACATTGTTTTTCTGCACCCATCGTAAGGGAAATATGATACTGGGATCTTCTGATTACAGTGTGATAACATAAATCTGTTAATGTAGCGGGAGGCTGATTTGGCAGTTTCAAACCCGAGGGCGTGAACAAGAGCTTCTGAGCTATTTTGGTGTTGCTATTCGTGAGACTTGCTGAAGTTCACAATCTCCGATGCCATCAATATATATCTGCACCGCAGACCTCATTTGAAAATCTTCTGGTAATTCAAAATAGGCCAGTCTAATCAGTCTGTCGATGCTTGCTTCAAACTCTTAAAGATTCACCCCCGGAACGTTGTCGCCTTGGTCTCATCTGAGCGTAGAACACATCGGGCAAATGATTATTACCATACCGTAATCTTAGAGCTTAAATCAGTTCGTCATGGATGTTCTTGCTTTGAGGTGCCACATTCTGTAGTAGTTCTTGCGCAGGTCCTTTTAAAGCGAGAACGAGTAAAATTGCCTTGTCTTTCTCCGTCCAATTATATGCGCTAGTAGCTGCTTCAAATTGCCGAAGATACGTCGCCCAGTGAGTGCTACCATAAAAGGTTGGGGCTTTGACATGAACTGCCCCAACCGCAATCAAAATGACTTTCCCTATTCTATTTTCTATCACTGGTACAGTCTGTTCAGAAATTTGTTTTGGTTGTATCTTCATGAAGTCCTCACCTTCAATTTTTATTTGTTCTGTTATGTTAGGAATTAAGTCTTCTACTGCCGATATATTATTTGACATGGATTCTTCTACCACAGATATTTTTGTAGACATCGATTCTTCTACGTCAGATATTCTAGTAATTTGGATATTAAGCTTACCTCGTAACAGACCCAACTCTGCAGCGGTTTGTTCTTGCATCTGCTTTTGATCCTGTATTAACGCTTTGATGTCTTCTGTTTCACGCTTCCGTTCTTCAGCTTGTCGTCTTTCTAATTCCAAAATTAAAGTTTTCTGTCGTTCTTGTGTTTCCAGCAGGAGAGTTTTCTGTCTCTCTTCCGCTTTCTCATCCTGACGTTTCTCTGCTTCTTCTGCCTCTTTTTGTTGTTCTAATTTTTGTTGTCCCTGTGTCTGCTGCAGCACACAGGATGAAAGCTTCCATCAAGTTTACAGATGAATTACAAATTACACTAGTCTTGCACAAAGTGTCTACTGTTTCCACTGTTAACGGTTCTGTCTCACTTCTGACTCACTGTTACCACGGTCTCACTGATCGTCGTATGGTACAGTGGAAACACATTATACAGACACCAATGAACTCATTAATAACCAGCTTTAGTTACTCACAAATAGCAATTTGTAATCAACTCGTACAATAATTCAACTTAAATTTGTCAAGGAAAAATGCGAATAACAAGCTCATCTACGAGTCTTATGGTCAGCGGATTTAAGGTACGCTACTAGATGACCATACTGGTACGCTTCGCATTCTTATCAACCCGCTTACATTGCAGATTCTGTGTTTACGCATACATACAGCTAAGTTTTCCGTCTCACAATCGTTTTTTAATTTTCATAATTACAGTTGTATTTAATCACTTTATTTTATTCTCTTCCCAAATTTGTTCATTCCAACCGAATGAGAAATCTTGAGATAATAAAGAGGACAATTCTCTATAGATCTATGCACAAAGACACTATTACATAAATAACAAAAAATTTCAAAGTAAAAGCTGCAGGCTTCAGAGAAATGTATAAGATAATATCTAACCGTTCCCTTTAAACAGCAGTAAACATGAAATAGTTAACTACTTTTAAGATTTCCGCGGAAATAAGTTATTCTCTCTCTCTCTCTCTCTCTCTCTCTCTCTCTCTCTCTCTCTCTCTCTCTCTCTCTCTCTCTCTCTCTCTCTCTCTCACTCACTCTCTCTCTCTCTCTCTCCCTCTCTCACACACACACTTGTAGTTTGGAAATGAAACTGTGACTTCTGTAGTTAAGTGTGATGTATAACTGTTAAATAATATTGAAAAACTTAACAAAATAATAATAATACTGTAATTCTTAATTTATTAGTCACCGTCGAACAATAAATTTTTGACGGTGGAAGGTTTAGTATTAAACCTTAACATATTTGTGTTAGTGAACGGTCAATCAGTATAACACAAATTTTACATTATTTGTGTCGACGTTTCGAGAATACTTATTGTCATCATCAGGACTCGTGTACGGACAATAGAGAAAAATCAAGTTTGAACGTATGAGTACGTAATTAATAATATTACATATTCGATTACTTTAAAACTCGGTAAATTGTCAGTCCGCGTCTTGCATACTTTACGCTTACGTAGAATAGAGAGTTTATATGTATATACCTGTGTGTGTGCGCGCGTACGCGTGCGTGTATTTGTATTTGCGAGCGCGCGTGGGTGTGTGTGCGTGTGTAAGTAGAGGTATTTGTATAGGCCTAGCTGGTTGCTAAAACGTAAAGAACCGTGTGTGAACATTTATCTGTACCTACAGTATTTGTAATATGCGTAATTGTGATTTGAGTGCGTTAGGGGGGGATTGTTTATATCTTTTTGTTAGAGGGAGAGAGGGAGTGAGAGAGAGAGAGTGAGTGGGAGAGAAGAGTGTGAGAGGTTCGAGTTCAAGAGCGAGCGAAGAGAGAGTGAATGAGTGAGCATGCGAGTGGGGAGGGATGTCAACGTTTACATAATTTTACAATAGACTATATTATTCCGTATAGACCATATTATACACGGTAAATATTATTTTACAACAATTTAAATAATAAGTTATAACCTTTGTTACATGTTTGATTGGTTTACCATAATTATGTGTTTGTAATAGTTTTAATTCTCTTATTTTTGTATCTAATTCTCTAATTTACGGATAAGTGTGTTCAATACTAGTATAGTAATTCTTTAATAACTTTTAATAATAGGCCTATACATTATTGAACGTCTTACAATATGTATTCAGTTATTAAGTTATAATCTGTTATAGTTATCTGAGCACGGAGCCGTTATATATATTGGCCTAGTTGTCTCTTGATTTTAGAAAATTTTTATGATTATCGAACTTTTATTAGAGGATTACTGGTTCTTTATGTAGGTCACAACTGTTCACTAGTCTAGTAATTTTCAGTAAGCGCATAGGCCTACGAACACTTTTTTCATCATTATATAGAAATTGAAGTTACAACGATTCCAGGAAATCATCAGGTTGCACTCAATCCAATCTCCTGACATGTTAAATCCTCTGTAGGGGATTCTATACCAGTAGACAACAATAACTGTTGCTGTAGATAAATAAATTTTGATAAATATATTACATGATATAACATTAGTAATATTATTATTAATGTAAAACATGGTCACCAAATTAAATTTAATTCTTCGTTATGTGTTAATGTCAGTAGATAAAAAACAATTGTCATGGTCTACCTTATATGAAATGCACTTTTTTTGCCCAGTCCTTCAAACACACAACGATGAAGATTCTAGAGGCAGTAAATTATTTATCAGTTCATTTCATAAAACTTGTATTTCTTCCCTTAATACGTATTTCTCCCATATATTCATAAGTTTAACACATCCCTTTCATTATATAGCATCACTTATATTTATAAACTAAGACTAAATATTTTATGTGAATTTTAAGATAAGTTAATACATATTTCAAATATTTTTTCTTAGTGACAAATGATTACTTGTAAAGTAACATGTGCTACATTAATAAAACGTAGGTAAATAAATTGGTCACTGAACACAATTATATTAGTTGTATTAGCCTATTAGGTTATATAGGCCTATATGTTTTCTACTAATGATTATTATTTGGCATGTAATATAATGCTAATACAAATACTACACAGATAAAATGCAGCTACTTTGTAACAGACACAACAGACACCTGTATTGTTGTACTGTTGTGCTTAAATAATTTTGATTAAACAAATGTTACTTTACTTATGTGCAAAATTTTATGTGCAAATTTGGATATGCTAGTTTTAGTTTTGAAATCTAATTAATTTAGATTTAATTATACATTATTAGGTTATTAATGTTTATTATTTAAATAATTCATCTCATTAAGAAATTAAAATCACTTTTTTATGTTATTTAGGTGAAATCCTACAGTTTTCTTGTTGCATTTTACGTTATATTAGAAGCAGTATATATCCAAATACAACTCAAAGTACACGGTGTGTTGCTCTTGCAAAATACCAAAATTTAATTTGTTGTATCCATTGTTTTCATGAGAGTGAAGTATGAATAAGACAGCTTCAGCACCTGTAAAAATAGATAATATAAGCATAACATACATACATACATTTGTCAGTGTAACATTATAAAGTCACTTTTATTGAAAAATACAAACACTTACATCAACTGCAGTTTCTAGGTTTAAAGTAACCAGGCCGTTCATTCCTGTTAACTTCAGTGGCTTCTGGCTTCTCATGATAATCATTTGAATCGCAGTTTTCATGGATGAAGAGCTGTTTATCCAGTCAGCTCCATACGCAGCGTTGCCAACATCTGTAGACTGAAAATGAGAAGTGCTATGAGATACGTTTTGTAGGCCTTTATATTGCATGTGACATTGTCACTTGTTGAAGAAGACAGATAACGGTTCGTACTAGGTTGGGCAAGAGTGGGGCTGGATATAAGAAAACAACGCGGGGGTAGTTTTAGATGCTCTACCTGTTACCCTGTGTCCCTCTACTGCTGCCCTTTATTGAAATTTACCACAAACTAAACTGAACTGTCAAAGAACAAAACGTAAAAAAATATTTCTATAAAATTACAGAAGCATAAAACGCCTATCTAATATTGTATTATCAATTACATGAACCTTATACGTTTACACTAAGAACAATACAATTATAAGATAATACAACCAATAGCCGTGCATAATTCAACAATTTACATACGAGTATTGCTCATAACACAATAACAACATAATTATTTTTACTTAATCAATTAAAAAAATTAAAACAGGAACCCGCAAATAGCTGTCACTAATATCCTGCTGTACAAAAGTAAGTGGCTGTATGTACGGGATTACCAGGGTCGGTGCTACCGGGTTTGCAACACACGCATTTGAACAGGCAGTAAATATGGGGGGGGGAGCGGTAAATCGAGGGCGTGAAATTTAAAAAGGCAGATTTCCCGATAGTAGATTTTTTGTTGTGAATAAAAATTAGTTTAAAAATTAATCGGCTATACGTTTCAATAAAACATGAATCTCGGCCAAATGGACAATTCCTTGTAAACATTCTGAGACTATTAAAGCCAAAAAAATATATTTCCAAATTGTTTACATGATTTACACATTTTCAGATATTTGAAATTGCTTTTTTTGTTGAAGAGTTTCCGTATATTTGTAATGTGTAATAACCCATGACAACTATTAAACAATTATGTAACTAACTATATAAGCGGTGTTACACATTCATTAATATTGTAGCATAACAAAATTATCACGTTAAACATTTATCTTAATGCAACATAAATAAAGAAGAAAAGGTCCATAGTGAGTGAGAAGAATGAATTGTTTAAAGGTTAAGCAAAAGAAACTGTATATTAAGTCAATAAAATGTTAATAAGAATAAAAAATAACAAAGAAAACCATTGGTCAAAATAACTTACTATGTAAAAACCCAATAAACCAGAAGTATACCCAGTAGATTGGGGAAGCAGTAAAAAGGAAATACTAGAAAAAGGAGATAAAAGGGTGAAAACAATATTAATAATGGAAAATTATAAGGTCAAGAAGCAGAGGAACCACAAGACAAGAAATTTAATAATATAATAATGAAGAAAGGACAAAATATGTCAAGATTCCCACAAAGAGCCTAGAAACAAGAAGAGCTATTCCAAAAAATGTTAATAATGGAATACATACCATTGAACTAAATTAAAACCAATATATTTAGACCCAGTAACTAAAGTTACAAGATACAATCCAAAGAAAACCGAATTGTAAACTAGATATAAGTATAGTATGTAAAAATTATTTAAAAAGACTACCATTAGTGTAGAGAATAATAAGTGACACACTATAATAAAGTATAGTGTAAGAAATAGAAATCCATTAAAAAGACTACCATCAGTGTAGGGAAATACTATATAAAAAATAAAAAAACAGTCTAATGACTAAGGTTAATTTTGATAATAAAAGTGTTTTAAAAAATTAAGTAATATAAGATTGTAATAGGTATAAGACGTTTTTAAATAGTTATAGTGAACACAAGAGACAGTTAATAACT
This sequence comes from Magicicada septendecula, assembly GCA_034769895.1. NCBI lineage: Eukaryota > Metazoa > Arthropoda > Insecta > Hemiptera > Cicadidae > Magicicada > Magicicada septendecula. Next base: position 198,568,652 of record CM068375.1, on the reverse strand, counting down.
GAAGGTGTCATTAGTTATAAGATGTTTTTATTTTATTGTGTTACCAAAATAGTTATAGTGAACACAAGAGACAGTTAATAACTGAAGGTGTCATTAGTTATAAGATGTTTTTATTTCATTGTGTTACCAAAATAGTTATAGTGAACACAAGAGACAGTTAATAACTGAAAGTGTTATTAGGAATAAGATGTTTTAATAGGATTAGGTTGGTGATAAAAGAAAACATAAAATCAAAGGACAGCCAATGACTGATAATATTGCTGATAATAAGATGTTTCCATTATAATTCTATATGTATAAAAAAAATAATAGGCATAAGATGTTTTTGTTATGTTTAAGTGATATAAAAAAAAAGGAAGTTAGTAGATATAAGATATTCTGTTGTATTTAAAATCATGTTATCTAATTTTCAAGTTTGTAAGGCAGAGAGGCAAGTAGGAAATAGGAATGTAATAATTTTATTTAAAACTGTAAACCATATGAAAGGTACAAAGCAGATTAGTTAAGACACCACTCTAGCAAAAACAGACCAGTAATGTGAACCAAAACTATCTATCAGAGAATCAAACTACATAATAGGGGATAGAATTCAGTACATACAACACAGAAATTGAACATGTAATTAATACAGATACAATTAATAACGAATGGAATGGCAAAGGAAAGAAAATTAACTTCCGTTGGAAACAAATAATACTAGGCCTATAATGGTAATCAAATCAGACTAAACAGTAAATTAATCAATATTGAAGTGTTTTAACACCAAAATTATTAACAACAAAGATAATCACGGAGTTATTAAGATTATTCCGTGGAAATATTACCAGAAAAAACACTTAAAAACCATTTAAACACTAAATTTGTACAAAATATGAGGCCTACAATAATTATAAAAAATTGTAATTTTTGGGCTTAAATGAACTTGAAACAAACCCAGCTATATATCCAAATATGTAAAATTAATTAATCAATATTGCTGAGTAGTTAGATTTTTGTAAAATTAAGAAATATTTGAAATACAGTAAAAAATAAGAAAACTTAGTATGTATATTTAGATGATGAACCAAATCTGAGACATGTACTTTTATAAATAAACAATAGAAAGAGGAAAAAGACATATCACAAATTACCCTAAAACTACGACGTTCAGAGTTTAGTCTATTGTTAATCGTGAAGACGACTAGTTGAGAATGTACTAACAGAAGACCGAAAAAGTATAATTTTGTGCCAAAACCGTGAGTGTGGCTATGAAGAGTGTAACAGAGGTTAACTAAAATGAAAATAACATTAACAGTTAATAATTAACACCTCACTAATTCCGAACAACAGTAATAACACCATCTAACACAAGCACAAGAAATCAACGGCCATTTTGAGAAGATTTTGAACCATATTAGCAGAAAACGAATACACATATTTGAACACCGGACACTTCACCAGTAACCTATCCCGAAACGACATCGCAGGAGAAGAGAGAACACTCTACACTATATTCCTGGACCAACACTACTTCGCAGAGAAGGGAATATTCATTATTTCTGTGGGAGAAGCTCAACCAGTATTAGCAGTGCATAGCAGAGAAAATCGAGGTGCGGCGGCCATACTGGATTTCCGAACGAGCCAAGTACACTGCCAGCTTGAAGCGAGTGACGTCATTTCGACGAATGGTTCGATATCACTTTTCATAATTGACAATTTAAATAATAATATTGTTTTATTTCAGCCATAATAATTTAGTTTAAGAATATCTGTAAGAATGTATCTTGTTCCTTGCCCTCTGACCATTTCGAATCGCTAAAAGAATCCTAATTAATTAATCTTGTAAAAAATATATTTTGTCAATCTTGTTCGCTACCGACTGGAGCAAATATCAGCCAATGCCTGTGCCATGCGCAGCCTGAATGGCGCATAATTTTAAATGTCAATAAATGAACATCATTATTCAGTTATAAAAGTTGTATTTATTTGTATAATGAATGTTAACTATTTTTTTTCTTCTAAAAAAATAATTTACAGTGATAAAATAAACATCTGAGAGGAAGAAGAAGAGTAAAGTCAGCAGAGAGAGAACCAACAGATCTGACTACACAATTAAATTATTAATAGAAACAAATAGATTTGAACGACAAATTCATACTTATTAAATTGGAAGTAATTAAAGTACACACACAATTAATTAATTATTAATTAATTAATTGAATTAACCAATTAAACAAAAAAAATATAATATATAAGTAAACTTTTATACTTACAAAATTTTTCTTTAATTCTCAACCAATCACACTTTACTATAATACCTTATTTATATTTAATTTATTCTTTGTAATTGGTGAATCCAAAGTGGAGCTGTATCATCGGCGAGTTCAACACCGAGATTCAGACAACATTTATTAGTATCACAATAATTCTTGCTATCATAATTATTTATTTATTTTATATTTGTAATAAATTATATTACAATATATACTAATAATGTTATGTTATATTTTATTTTGACTTTATGTTGACTTTCTATTTCATTTAAAATTCAATCGTAATTTGCATGAATAACAAAATAACTTATGCTATTATAAGTTATTATCGGTAATTATTATAAATATTATAAATATCAGTACTAATAAGTTTTGTGTAATTTTAATTGCTTGCACTGCTATGGTAAACAAACAACATAATTTGTTACACAGTGTAACCAAGCTACTTACCAAATGCATCAGATTTGTTGATTTCCAGCAAAGATTCAAGAAAGTTAAAAAAACAGTTACGAAGTAAACGAGACCTTGAATACTGTCATTATCTCCAACTCCTGCCTAGAAATAAGTTTTAAATAAAGTCAATAATTGCTTATGATAATTAATTTGTGGAGGCACCTGATCATTCCGGGACCAGACACTTAGTCTGATGACTAATCACGACATTGTGTGGGTATCTATATACAAAATATGTCTATCTCTTTTTGCTACAATAATCTGTCTCCTAAAAGAAAGTGGCAGTTTGTTAATTTGTTAACATTATTTTTTAAAAAACGTTTAACTTTCACCACCGCCAGGAGTTAATGTAGTTATTCTTTTCTTGTATTCCTCCTGTGTGTTATAATAACTCCCTTTCAATACACATTATGATTTTAGGTCAGAACGTCACGTATATTGGGAAAGATATTATATCAAGATAGAAATTCAGAATTTTTACTTGTAGTGGGCATCTAGTACTTAGTTGTGAGATTCAATGTTTAGTACTATTAGGTATAACGTATTTAGAAGAAGCCTTTACATTCTGATTTGAGCAGTTTTCAATAAGAAAAATAAGTAATGCAATAATGAATACCTTAATTTGTGGGAAGAGTGTAATATTTTAGTTGGTATACTTCCATCCTGAACAGTTATTCAAGGGTCGTACTTGTATTGTAGTACAGCTGACATTGATTTGACACCGAACGTTCCTTTGGGGTTAGGATTATTTTATTCTAATATCTTTTTGAAGATAACTATGGAGCAGCGTAAGTCTGTATTTCACAGAAATAAAGAGATTGATTAGTATCGCTTGTAAGTTTATAATCATTAATGTTGACGATAAGAATGCTGAAGTGAACAGTGAAATTAACACAAGAAGAGAATTATCGGTGAAATTTTCTTTCAAAAAATTGTCAAGGTATGTACTACAAGCTTATTTCTTGTTTTTGCTTTTCAACTTTTGTGATTACGAGTAACTACAATTTTGCGCAAACGTTTGGTGTATACTTTCTCACATAAAAGTATAACACGCTTAATAATCCTAAAAGATTATTATATTAGAAACTATTTACACTCATTTAGTTTGTCTGTACTATCCAAGATTTCAAGTTTTTGATGTTAAGAATTATTCTTAATATGTTGTGTACTTTACCACCAAATTAAATTTTCAAGTCTAATTTCGTTACTTAAATTATATATTTTAACTTACAAAAAATACATTAAAGTTTACTTATCATACTCCTCTATCACTACCATTGTAATTCTATTACTATTGTTACTACATTACAGAACAATCTACGTGTTTATCGAACGATCCAGTGGAATCCGGCTGTAATGCTATGTGCGTACGTGATTCTCGACAAGCGTTGCGAGATTGTTCCGGACTGACCGTTCCGCGCCTGCCGTGTGTTAGCCCGCAACCTATTATGTTCTGGTGTTTTCTAGTAGCATTATTGACGCGCAGTTTGGAATATTCTGGTATTTCAGTGGCGTATAAATACAAGTACTCAGCAACGTTCAGTTTTAGTTTGAGTCGCGATTTATTGGAGTGCGGTTCGTAGTATTGTGGCGAAGTTTTATGTGTTTGTGCGAGACAATTGTAATACAATTGTGTTTTATATTAGTATACATTTTTATTGCGTGTGAACAATTTTTATTTGATTTATTGTAAGAGACTACCTTGTTGATTACAAACTATTTAATTGTGATAATTAAATCTAGTGATTAGTGACTTCATTGGTGTAATGTATTTTGTTTTCCACTGTACCATACGACGATCAGTTAGACCGTCGTAACACTATTGTAACTACCTTTAAAAATATGAGGTTACTAGTACAATAGTCATGAAAAGTTATTATAAATAAGTAAATAAAATTAAGGATAGGCTTATATAATAAATAATTGTAAAACTAATAATAATCAATGAAGAGACTATGATTGCCTTAATAAAAAATACAAATGTGCTTAATATCACAAACACTCAAACCTTTTTATTTCATGAAAATCATGTTTCTAATTCAATAACTGAAATATAAAATAACTTAATAATGAATCGTTGGTTTACTGAGTATTAATAAGATAAATTAGTTTAACTGTTAATTAGAACTGAACAATTTTAGATATATAGCAATTATTCTACTGTAACAATATATTCTAAATATTAAGTATTAATATAATAAATATGATTTAGTGTCTTAATGATTCAGTCTTTTAATTACACAGGTATGTCATGAAAAAGTGCTTCAGCACTGATATGTTATGGTTTTTGGTGTACCAGTTACATGAAAATTAACGAATACTTGCTATTCTTGGATTTCGTTGTCCATGACGTATCCAGAGGTTTTTAACACTCTGAAGAAGCTTTTTAAAAGTGAAAACCGGTTCAGGTTGTAAGGTAAATCTTTATGTTTTTACTCATAAAAATCTTTGTGTTCCGAGTCGTTAACGAAATAGTTGTATTTAGAATACTTTCTATCATATACAGGTTTTTATCAAAATACATTAGGGTTTCATTTTGCATTACAATACAAATCAAGGAAAGAATTTGAAATGAAAAAAATTAATATAAATGCTTTAAATTGAATAACACTTTTTATAGCTTTATTATGCAAGAAATAAGAATAAGCTAAAAAATAAATATAGCAATGAAAATAAAATGAGCTTATCGCGATGATAAATTAGATTAAACCATATTGTTTCATGTTCCTTCATGTGTGCTTTCCTCTTACACTCTTTCCTAATTCCCTCATCTCACGCTCCTTCTCTCTCTTCAGTTACAAAATTCATGTTTTATTGTCTACAGATATTATAAAAATCTTAATTTAGTTCTGTTTAAACAAAAGTATAAAGGCAGTGTCTAGACTGCATTTGGAGACTTAAGGTACACTCCATTCTACTTGGTAGTTCAAAATTCCTGTTTCCTGTCTGTTATACCGTTTATCTACAGAAAATCCATTGTTTTTTACGTCTGTTTTTATATTACTTAGAATAAAATCTGTAACTTATTTAAAATTTGCATGTTATGGTTAATAGACTGTAGTAGGTAGCAGATTTACCTTAGTGACTGTAAAGAGAGCTACAGCTATCTGTACCATGTGAACACTGACTTGAACACTAAACACTGGCGAGTATGCTGATTGTAAAATTTGTGTCAATCTGAAACAACAAAAATGTTAGTTGTTCAAAAATTTCACTTGTAGAAAACCACAAATTTAAGAATGGGAAAATAAAAAAAATGAAAATAAAACTGAACAGTGGTAAGAGACGTCAAAAGTTTAATTATAATTATTGCCATTAATAATAAAAATGTGCTACTTCAGAAATATTGAGGAGTTACAAGATGCATGGAATACCTATTACAGAGGTAAATGTTTGATTCGATGCAGTAAGGTAATTAGAATTACAAAAATAATCCATTGTAACATTCGTTTAATGGTCGTATATGATACAAAGATAATTTGCATCATACATGCGGATGAAGAGAAGATGTCAAAGTTTGTCATAAGAGTAACTTGAGTGATACATGTGTACGCAAAGTTAGAGAAAGGGTTGGAAAATGCGCAATAAATAATTTGAAAATAAACTGTAAAATGCAAGGAGTAGTAAAAAAGACCAAAAAGAAGGTCAAAAATGAGAAGATTGAATATTTGGAGAATTTTGTGTGGTTTGACAGTGACAGAGTGAACTGAGAGAATGAGAGTTAGGTAATGAGATAGGTGGCTGAGAGGGAAACGCATGTAAGTCTATAATGGAAAATAAGGAATGGGGAGGTAAAGAAACTCATTACCCAAAATTGTCTTTATGATTCAGAAGAGCTCGAAAGAGACGTAACATTTTAATTCTGTGGTATAAAGTATACAACGTTACCTGATTATTTTCTGGTGGTCCTTTACACAATCAATCAGTAGCTGGTAGGCTGGCATTTGCACATCATATGATACCTTATTCTCGTTGATACACTTAATTGTATAAAGAGATGAAGACAGAATCCTAATCTGAGTACATGTCATGGAAACAATATACACGAATGTCAGTTCGCTTAAACGAATCTGCTCTGCCAATAAAAGAATTAAAATAAGCTCTAGGGTTATTATTAATTCAAACACAGGAGAATAATTAATAGAAAACGGATAAGCAACAGATAGAATCTTATACGATCCAGATATGTAAATTCTAGACTTAACAGAAATATCTATCACATAACTCACAAGTGGACCTAATATCCATAATACACCACCTCCATGCAATATTAATGACCATATATAATTCATAGAATTGCACTCCCTTATACCCGTGTTGTATATCTCGTTGTGTCTCTTCAAATTGTGATTCATACATTTTAAAAAATCTGGTTTAAATATTTCCAAGCACTCTCTGAATCTATTACGTTCTTTGTAAAACCAGAAAGTCTTCACCGTGGCCAGGAAGAATGATGGTAGAACAAGAAAATAATCAATAAATTGATGTAAACTCTCAGCTGTTAGCATAGAAAACATGTGTATGAAAAACAGCCATGATATCATGAAACTGAAAAATACTGAAACTATACTCTTTGTAGAGAACAGGCAAAACCGCCTATTCTCATGAAACGATAATCCAGGATAATCAGCAATCCACATGAAACTAGTATTCAGCTGTTTCCAGTACACTGAATCCATTTAAATTCAGAGAATTGATCTTTTCGTCTAATAGTGTAGTAGTATTCACCTGTCTGGTGATTAACTGACTATTTATGTTTGTGGAACTATCTGGTTATAGGTATAATCTTAACAGGTAAACAAATGGTTACGCGTATGGCATTTGGTGTAATTATTTTCAATTTAGCGACATTATTTCGTCAAAGTCACAAGACTGTTTTGACAATTATTGATGACTTACTTACTACTTTAATAAAAAATTAAATATAAAACTGAAAGAGACGAAATCGCCTATAATCATGAAGCGACAAGTAAGCATAATTCATTTGAAACATGTATTTAGCTCTGTTACGTACATTTCATTTCACAAAATTGGTCTTTTAAAGTAATAGTGTTGTATTCACTTGTATGGTAACTGACTAACTACAAACTTCTCAAAAATGTCAACAAAGTGAGTCAGTCAAGTGTTCCTTATGAAACTGTAATTATTTATATTGAGTAGATCCCTTGGTTAATTGCACATAAATATTTTCGTAGCACGATCATTATGATATTTGGTGTAATTATTTTCCATTTATTTCGTCAAATGTACAATATTGTTGGCATTTAATGATGTACCTCTTTACTGCTGTAATAAGGTATTAAGTATCAGATATGAAGAATACATGATGTTAGTTTGTAATTTACAGGATATCACTTAGACTTTAAAAATCAATGTCACTTTTTCAATACAAACTTCTCACGTTTCATGTTTTGTTTTGCAAATACATTACTTCCAACAAAACATACGCTGTGAATAGGTGTTTCGATTTATATATAGGATACGATTTATAATGCGAATTTTTGCCCCACAGGCCACTTAGTCTTACGACAACACTTCATCAATGAGCGGCAACTACAATGGCCTTCAAGCGTTGGTACCCCCGACCCCCTGGGATTTGGGGGGTCGCACCACATGTTCAGCTTAGAGGGCCACTAACTCCGCCTGTGTTCAGATGTTTAATAAATGTTTTGTTAAAGAAAATAATTGAATTAAAGCTAAATGTGTACTAATAAATTAGTAATCTAAAGAAAAAATTTGTAAAAGAATTTAATAAGTATTTTTATGTAAACGAGTACTATTACCAAATCGATATTTTCTTATAGTGTAGTAATAATATACACGATATTCTGTTTATCAATATTACACCGAGTGGAGACAATAGCGTTCGTCGTTGCAGTTTTCCTTCTCTGACTTCTTATGCACCTGAGCCTCCAACTCTAATCAAATATCTACAAATTTAAAACGAAGGAGACACCTACCAGATTCTCGACAAGACAGGCTTCTGAAAAGTACTGTAATATCAGAGGATTTCACTCAGTTGAAACGTCAAGAATTTAGATCGAGTCTGATTATAAATTCATAAAAAGTATTTGGCGGAAAATTTAACAAAGTTTGTTTAATTAACGCTTCCGTTGTGACAGTTTGTTCCAGTTATCACCATGAAATACATGTACATGGACATGTTCCTTAATGGATTTATATGAATTTGTAGAACATCCAAATGACTCTTGCCGCAACGTTTTTCTCTGGTTACTTTTGACAAGAAAAACAATGAGATAGCTTCAAGGAAGATTAACTTTGAGCAAACGTTATTAACGATTTGTTAACAATTCTTTATTTTCACCGTGCAACACTAGTCATATGTGGGCCATGCATTCTCTTTCAACACTATTTCAACCTGCTACATTAGATGCCACACGCTTACAGTCATCTAACACTCATGTCCTAACACTCACTCTCCCTGTTCTGATGTCTAACCTTCCCCTTGCTTCGTGTATATGTGGTCATCATCGCACAATTATTTCTATCACCATTCCCATAAATTCTTTCAAGAGGCTAATTCACGTTATTTTCTATACTTTAAACAAATTTTACTGTGCACTGAAATCTATAATTTAATTAATACTAGTTTTGCTAATATTAAATATTTGATTCCTGAATTTTGTTCTAATTGGTTTTCTTAATTATAAACATTTTACACCTTCTAACGCTAATGTAATTCAAATTATATAAATTATTGTAAGTGAAAAGTTTATTATAATTTTACTCTCATTAAATTAACACAATACTTGCTACATTAAGGTATAAAAATACAAGTATCTCTGATTGCTGTGTGTTACAAGAAAATAATAAATGTGAATTATGAAATATGACTAACAAATAATAATGTTAAATTGTGTACCTGTTTGTTACCAGTGATGCAGTTTTGGTTTGAGAGGTAAACTTAAATTTTTTTGATATTTTTTTATTTATGATACAGGAAATTTAAGTGATATAAGTGTTCCAGAATATTTTTCCCACTAACTAATTTAAAGCAAGCTGAGTTTTCTCATAAAACACCATAATTTTCTTTTCACTACATACAATAGCAGCTGAATATCAAATGGAACATAATAGTCGCACATGATAGGTCAGATGATGTCATTTCAAAGGCCGCACAGTTATCAACCTGCGATTTTCATCATTTTACGTTAGGTTCACTTTTTTTATTCTAAGCGGTCTCTTTAAAAATACTGTCTGAAATTTTTTATGGTTTAAAGTAATGATATAGAATAGCCTGAATATGTTTCTTATTACATTTTTTACGAATAAAGTTAACATTTTTATTTTAAAATACAGATATTTACTTTTGAAATAAAAACGTTAAGATGTCCGTGTCTAAAGTTCATAATCTCTTAAATGTTCACTTTTAAAATAAACTGCCCTTGCCTGTATAAAAAACAGAATGCATTTGTTGCTAAGGTACATTCATAATACAAGTGTATAGAACACAATAATTTAGATGATGTTAAGAAAAAGTGAATATAGTTATCTATAGTTATAGTTATCGTTTCATGTATTAATAAAACATTATTAATACATACAATGAGTGTAAAAAGTATTAGCAAAAATTTTAAATAATATTTTAGATACTCATGAAACAAAGTATTTACAATCACTTGAAATTTTTATATACGTAATGTATTAATATTTATAAGAAACAAACAGAACTACAGTATTTAGATAATTTGTGAACAATAAAAAATTTTAAATGTAATTTATAATTGCTTATTATTGCATGAACAACACAGGGTTTTAAACCTTTCACACAGCCATTACAACAGTATTTTCACCATCAATTGCTTCTTCCAGATCAAAACACTTACAATCGTTGTTGCTTGTGTTTCATATCTTAAAACACCACTGTAAATCACATTAATACACCAACTGATGAGTCTTCAGATTCCTCAAGTCCTTATCATAATGTTTGGTAAGCAGCTTATTAACATCGTGAAGTTTTTCAGCTTTAAGAGTTACACCTATAGAAATCACTCCTGGGCAAGGGCGGATTAACCATTAGGCTGACTAGGCTGTAGCCTAGGGCGCGGCATTTTCAGGGCGCAAAATTTTAGCTAAAAAATAATAACATTTTACAACTAAATGTAAAATTGGTAATAAATTACAAGGATAAAAATTTGAGTTCATTTTGAACACAAGCGTCTGTTTGCGAGAAATTATAGTAAACTGTACATAAATAATAGAAGTGCTTTCCAAACTGTTTTCTCCGGTTATGAGTCATTGGCGGCCGTCTTTTATCAGCTTTGAAGAGGGTAAAGAATCATTTACGCTCAAATTTTTCCCAGGATAAACTGACCAGTGTAGCCCTCTTGTTGATTGAAAGTGACTTTCTGCAAGGACTTGATTTCAGTGAGGTGATTAAAACATTTGCTGAATCTAAAGCGAGAAAAAAGAATCTAGCTTGAACTTCACATGAGTCTTAACAAATCCACAAGATATTTAACTGATTGTCTTCTTTGTGGAAATGATGTTAATTCTTTTCTTATAAAAGCCATGCAAACTACAAATGGTTGAAGGTGTAACTCTAAAACAATCTCTGAAAAATAGCCTCAGTTTTTAATTCTTGAGACTATTTCCAAAAACAGTAAAATATTTGAAATATTCCTAACTAAGAAATATATTGTAGGCTGTTTAAAGCTTCATTCAGCCACTTGGAAATAAACGTAAGAGTATCCTTAAAAGAGCTCCACGTTTGTGCGCCAAATATAATTAGCCTGTCATTGGCCGTTAATGAAAATTACCTACTTTTGTGAAATTTAATTATAATTGATTAATTGACAACGAACATAGTCATCCATATTCTGACTGCTGTCTGGATTTTTGTTGGGCGCAAGAGATAATTATTAATCTCAGGGGTTATTGTTAAATAATAACACTTTGTTCAGATGCTAAATGACACAACGTTATATTTATCAACTTTATGTACATTATTAATATCAACATATAACATTCTGATTATCATCAATTGTGCAAAATTGAATGATTATCAATAGATACAAAATCTTCTCATACTTCAATCTTCAATAGAGATTATTAACACATTTAAATAATTTGTCAGAAATTCCTTAACATATTTAAATCATCATTCCTCAATCTTCAATAGAGATTATTTAGCACATTAACTAATTTATCAGAGATTCTTTAACACATTTAAATCATTTATAACATTATGCTAACTTCATAATATCTTGAATCTCCCCTTCTCCATTCAAACTTTACTTGATCAAAGACATGACTTAATATCTAAACAATTATATGTATATTTACTTGTCATTCAATTAAATCTCATCACAACTTATTATCTAACAAATTAGATGTATTTAATTCTTATCCAATTCTATGTCATAACATATAAATGCATCTTTAGGATCTGAACGTTCTCATGGGTTCTTTGAGAATGAAACGGGTCGAATTTACGGTAGACATTTATTACTACACCAAGATTATGTGATTTAGAAATTATACTTTGATAGAGTTACTTGTAAATGGTTATCCATTCTGCTGCTGGCTCCTTTCACTTTATACACAACATACCACTTCACTTCCGATTACTCTGCTTTACTTTGCACACGATCGCGATGACTAATTAACGCCACGCACTTAGCAATTCAGACTTACTTATTCTTCCGCGTACATTATAATGTAATACTGCTTCGCATCTCTGCCCGCGCACCAATTCAATAATACTCATTAATTCTTCACCTTTACGTCACCGAGTTCTCATATTTCACTTGATTGCTTTAGTTCATTCTAATTAAGTAATTATTACGGCAATTCGTAAATCTGACTAACGAATACTATAATTGACCGACCGCTATCATTACCGAATTTCGTATTTCTTCTCCTTGACTTAACCGTTTTCTCACTTTTTACTGACTGACTGGCCACTTATTGACCTTTACTGTTCTATTACTGACTTTGAACCATCGTTACTGATTTTGCGAGTTATAGTGATAGAGTCCGATTGAGTTAGACTGATTTAGATAGAATCCGACTGACTTAGATAGACAAAAACTGAGTGTTAGATAGAAAGACTGAGAGCCGTTCTTCTTCGAGATTTACATTTATAGTCTCTCCAAAACTTCCCTTTCTGCTGTCACTCTTCCAATAACCCCGATTGGTCACATTTTGAAAGTGTCGCCGGTAAATTTGAAAATATCCAGTCATTACTTCCAAAATTCTCGCGCGCAGCGATGACGCTATTTCTTTTTGGCTACTGCTTTCGGCACTGAGATTTTCCCGCACGGCCGTTAATTTTTTAAAAGAGAAATCTACTTCTCATTATCAGCTTTAGCTTCGTTGAACATTTTTTATAACTTGCATACATTACCTCCTTGCGTTTATATAATTATTTATAATATTCGTAGACCTGTTGTGAAAGTAGTTACTTTTCTGTTTTCGTCGGTAATACATTTAATAGTGAAATAATCGCTGATATTATTAAGATTTAAAATGGAAGAAAAATTAAAAAAGTGTAAATACGGGCGTTAATAAATCTTTAATAATATGCGTATACATGATTAGCTGGAAACGAGAACGTGGTAGTATTTATTACAAAGGAAGGGAGAACAAAGAGAATTGCTTTACAAAAGCTTTGGCAAGACGAAGCAATACAGCTATCCTAGTGGCGATACTAATGAGTGGTTATAGCATGGTAGGCAATTAATGTTATGAAAAAAATAATAGGAATTTTAGTGTATTTAATAGATATGAGAAATAAATATTTTTGCTGAAATATACCGACTTTTCGAGTATTGATTCACAAAATTCTTTACCTTTACAAATATCGTGCGTTGTAACGCACGGTCCGTTTCCTTAATTCTTTCTTCCCAATGAGAAGATATTGAGTTCCGAATACACTCTATTGTTGTCCTTAAAGGAATCCTATTAAATCAATAATTGGGCAGCGAGTAAAATTAGCGATATATGATACAAGCCAAAACTGATTGACTATAACTTTGTAAAACTATCAACTTTTTTATTTCATATTTGTTTCTATTTTTTATTAGCCGAAACTATAATATACATACTATATTATAGTACTTTCAGTTTATATTCATCTCAAACTGGCCCAAAAATCATAATGCATCTCAAACTGACAAAAATCATAATGTACCGTACTATAGGAAATTAAAGTGACGTACCTCCTTGTTTGGTTGCGTTATCATTTATATTTATTTAACAAAGAGCTAACCTAAAAAGTACAGTGTTTATCAAAGATTATTTTTTAATATTATTATATAAATTGTGATTTAGTATGTATGCCATAGAACTATAGAACTATCGGGCGTATGAATCCTTTTACACGTAGTGACTGTTGTAGTAGGGATGTAGAGAAATTCCCGTCACTCTGAGACATCTGATTGCGAGATGTAGACAGCTGTGTCACAATATTATTTACACTGTGTCGACTGACGTCTGTCATTAAGCTGTTGGGGGGATTATACTGTAGACAACAATGTTAATGGTGCTCTGTAAAGTATTGATTTAAGCAAAGTGGTTACTTTTAAAGGCACAAAAACCATCACACAGTATAATCACTAAACCTGTTTTAGTTTTCTAGCAGAATATTGTTTGTATGAATATAGTATGATTATGAAAAATCGACGTTTGTCTTCAAACATTTTATCATTTGAGCTCTTGTTTTAATTTATATTTTTTCATCGTGTTGTAATATTTTTTGAGAATTTGTAATAGTAATGTAGTATAAAAATCTTTGATTTGAAGGGTTTCCTAACCAATTGCAACGTTGTTTTTCATTTTTTGCCAGTCTGAGACCAGTGCCTGATACTGCCCACACGAACACTGTAACAATTCCACGTCACCAATCGGTTTTTCTGCTGTCTTTATCAATACATTCTTCCTCGGACTTCTCTTTCATATCGTTAAGCAGTACACTTTATAAGTACCAAACATGTCATGTCCACTTGCTACTGTTATTCGTTAATATTCTGCAGAATTGTAAATTTGGCTGTCCTATTTTTTATTTTAATTTTAAGAATTTTCTTGTACCTTAAAAATATAAAAAAAATTGTATTATCTTACTTATGAACGCAATTCAACAGTTTGAAATCGACGAGTTTCGCCTTGAAGCTGCGTTCCGAGTTTTAGTAGATTTCTTGCTTCGGAGACCACCGTATATAGAGAGTTCTTCAATGTAGCCTGCTGCCGGCCGTGAGGCTTTAATTAGACATAGTCTAATTTAGTGTCTACGTTCGCCGAGGCCGGGTCAAAGATTCACCTGGTAGTGATGACTGTGACCAAGGGGGATAATGAGGGGATTGGTCTGCAAGCAGGCACAGCGGCGGTAGAACTTTCTGGAAGGTATTCGTATAATGTTGTTCGGGAAACGGACATGTAGAGAGTTTCGGATGATCAGGCTCGAATTTAGATAATGGGCTTTGCAAGCGCAGCGCATATCTCAGTCGACTAGACACTGTAGCTTTCGCTTATGCGCCCACACTGTGATTGATTGCATTGATAAAAATCGGTGCCACATACGTAGTAACGGTGAGTTTGCCTAGGTTGTCGGAGTAGTTACAATCGACGAGCAGTTTTGCGGGGTACTTGCTCTGAGTGTCTTCGCCAGATGAGATCGGGAGAACGAAGAACGAGAAACACCGGGAGACGAAGTCAGAGGAGTATTGCGTATATATAATCTGGAAGGCAATCATCCACGTCTGAAGAAGAATATAGCTGTGCTCTTGGCCTCTTTAATGGAGACCTTCCATTTCTCAGCCCACTCAATGTAGGCGTCCAGTTGGTTCTAAAATCAGATAACGGCCATTTCCGCGCAAAGATCGATAGCATACACCACCGTGTCGTCGACGAACATAGCCAATCGGGTTTCAGGCAACTTGGGGACGTCGATAACGAATACAGAAAAAAGTAGGGGACCAAAGGTGCTTCTGAGGTACACTAGTCGTAATTGCTCTTTCCAAAGAAAGAGTTACTATACATTCTCACGTGAGAAAGCTGGCGATCAGATGAAGCAATAGCAAGCAATCTGGAAGCAGAATCTCTGTTGGTTTATAAGAGTCTAGGATGGTAGACACGATCAAATGCTTTTTCGACATTAAGCAAAACGGTGACAGTCTGTTCCCGTGAGCAGCCGGCTTTGGTAACAGTCTCCACTAAACGCATCAGCTGATGCATCTAGGAGTACTCAGCATGAAATTCGAATTGCTCGGAGACAAGAATATCGAACCGTTTTAGATGTTCCCGTAGTCGCCGCTGTACAAAAACTTCGACGTGGCTGACAGCAAGCTGATAGGCCGAAGGTTGTCGGCGAGCATTTGATCTTTACCCGTCTTCGGAATCATCGTGACCGTCGCCTGATGCCACATCGACCACGCCACCTGACCGTCGCCAGAAGAATAAGCAAACTTAAAAAGCACGCATAGAGCAGGTCGAAAAGAAAGCGAACTCCCCTGTCCGGTAGTCCCTGTCCGATCGAAGCGCTAAAAGCCGTTCCGAAACCTCTTGCGTCTGAAGTGAGTTCGTGTTCGGCAACGATCTGGAGGCCACGGTAATACTCAACCTCGTTTCCTATTCTCTCATCAGAGTTTCTGTCGCTCCAAACACTCGGTTAGAGATTCTGATTCCCCTCCGGGTTGGCGACGCACTCGGGGAATCGGTGGTATTTAGGAGTGAGATTGGGCTTCATCTGTGATCACATCTCGACGAAAGAGACAACGGTCTTATCAAACGTGGCAACTGCCTACCTCGTCGATGTGCTTTCGTGAGCACAGCTTGATGAAAGAGTCAACGGTCTCATAAAACGTGGCAAATGCCTAACTCGTCGACGTGGTGGATAGAGTCCAGCGGAACCGTTTCTGGAAGCCTTCGATAGAAAGCAGACCCGTACTATTCCACTCATCTACCCCGCCTAGCTCCTCTCCAAATCGTGTGTCGGCTGGCCACGGGGCCCTGAATTAGACAATTTGGAAGAGAGCTCCGTAAACGCGGTTACCTCGATCGGGGAGACAACATTCTTGACAACGTCGATGTCCAGAACGTCCGGTCGAGTACCACGAGCGCAGAGGTAGAAGGTCTGTTGTCTAGGTCCATAGACACGGAAATGTTAGTCATGAAGGTACTTGTAAATCACCCTCCCGGATGGTTTAGTCACCCGATTTCCCCAATCGGGATAATTACAGTTCAGGTTACCTGCAAGGATAACCTTCCCATGAGTTTGGAAGAGAGTACGCTAGTCGACATCACAGTTGAGGGAAAGCGGACATAACCTACAATATTGATTTAATATGTTTCTTAGAGATCACCTTTAAAAATGCTTTTGTAGCTAATAAGTTAGTCGTTTCAGTAGAAAGTAAATTTTGATGAAATAAATTTAATATGATAAAATGTCTTCTTCTGCAAAGTTTTTTAACCTTTTCCTTAAGTATATAGCGCATGAATACCCCTACAGTGCCCAAATGATAGTTTTAGTTTTTACCAGATGTAATCCGCAGCTCTGAAAGCGTATATTTGCTTTTTAATACGTATTTTAATATAATTTTTAACTGTGTATTTAAATAGCTAATACGCAGTCAATAGTACTAAATTGGGTCGATCATTAGGTGTGTAAACTCTCATGAAATTCCAGAAGAATATCTTTCCATTTAATAAACGTTATAAACAGTGGCGGCTCGTGACCCAAGAGGTTGGAGAGCGCGGTCTTTAGGCTTTTTAATTTGGAAGCTCTTAATTTGGAAAAACTCTAATTTTGTTGTTTACACTTATTGCTTCTCCTATTTATCAACATTGAATGTAACTCACAATAGGTATGTCGCCACTATGTTATCACATAATTCGTTAATAATATAAGAATAGTAACACATGCACCATGTAAAGAAAAGTAAAAAATTTGAACTCACCTCAAATATTGTGAGCTGTTGTAGAGCAGTTTTATTAATAAACATAACCAGATTCTTAGCCTCTTTACTGTCGAAAGTGTTTACAGCAATGTCTACAGTGTTCCCACAACAAAAGTAATACACTATATTTACACTATATTATATTGGTGTAACATATACTCTAAACAGATCATTTATTTATAGACAAAGTCCATTCACTTTTCCTTTAAATTAACGAACTTTTCTAGCACTATATCATCAAAGTCCTTAATTTCTTTAACAAGTTCCTTGTTGATAGATAGTATTGCAAGGGTATTCAGTCTGTCGTTTTTCATTGTATTTCTCAAGAAAGTCTTCAGTTTTTTGAAAGTAGAAAACCAGTGCTCAGCTTTGTCAGTTGTCATGAGGGTAGTAGTGATAATTTTTAGAAGTTTCAAAACGTCTTTGTAAACTGACGTAAGATTGTATTATTCTATAAATTTAAGTAGTTTTATTGCGCCTTTAATATTACAGTCATGCTATCTTTATAACAGTTCCAATTCACTCCGAAGATTGTTTTCTTGTAAGAAAGGGTAATGCTGTATCACTCGGTTGAATTTTTCTTCCGGAAAGTTGGTAGAAAAAAGTGGAAATTAGTCATTCGACATCAGACATCAATGAAGATGGTTTCAGGTGACCCGTGTAAGTAAATCTATCTTTTACATGAGTTGTAATGAAGTCACATTCTTCTTTGCATTTCCTATTCTAGTGCTGCATTCAATATTATTGTTCCTTTTTCTTGGTTGCTCAAGGAACTCCTCATTTATTTGTGTTTCTATTTCATTTATTTTCTCCCTCACTTCTGCATTTCATTTTCAAAAATTCCTATGTCGCTTTGCCATATTACACTGTCTTTGTTTCTACTCTATAGTTGTTGGTACACATGGAGTAGAATTCTATGGAAAAAAGGTAGCCAGAACATGAAATGTTGGTTCTGAATAGCAATTCTGTGACCACTTGCCTCATTAACTGTGAGTCTGTTTGTATACTTTTGTTCAAGAATTTGGAAACATTATTCCAACTTATATCAGTTTTCGTACACAACGTTGACTATACGAATGTTGTTATTCCATCTTGTCATAGAAACTCTGGGTGACCTGGCTTTCACTACTTTGTTTAAAACGTCCATTCGTAAAATGAGCGTGAAAAATATGCTGGAATGGCAGACGAATTTGAGAAAAAAATCTCTAACTTTGTTGTTTACACTTATTGCTTTTTCTAATAGCAAATTAAGTTGATGAGCGTAACAGTGTACAAAATATGCAAACGGATACTCTTCTCTTATTTTCGCCTGCACACATCCAACAGAACCACACATAACATTAGTGCCATCATAAGTCTGAGCTACTAACTTTTCCTTTTACGTGTTCAGAAGATGATTGATGTTGCCCATTATGCACTTTGCTAAGGTTTCTGCACATTTACCTTCAGGACTGAAAAATCCCCAAAATCTTCCGTATACCGATCCCTTAAACACTAATACCATTTGACAGTGGTTTGTTACATCAACTGTCTTGTTACATTTGATTGCCACACATTCAGAAGCATCTTCTTTTCTATTTCTGCCCTGCAGATACTAAGAATGCAGTCCAACATATCATTCTGTATTATTTTCGTTGTACCTTTTAATACAGTGGCCAATTCTAAATGGTCTTTGATTGAAGAATCCAGCTCCGAAGTAAAATTAATTAAACCACTGTATACCTCCGGATTTGTAAACGGTGCTGATAAGTCATGATATCTTACAGGAAACTTAAAAACACTACAGAACTTGACACACGAAATCAGCCGTTTTAAAATCTGCCTGTTTTTGCTGACTTGAATATTGTGGTTTTTAATGTTTTGTCTAAATTGTGAGTCTAGACTAGACAGTATGTTTACTTTGCCTAACAAAGGAAGATCAACAACACTATTCATGTATGATCAGCAACATAATTCATGCTTCTTAATTTTTCTGTGAGATGTTTTATATCATTAACCTCTTTTACAGTTCACAAGCAATCATAACTGTCTCTGGACAAAAATAAAATAAATGGAAAACAGAACAAAGCTTTTTAAACGTCACAGCCACAGTCACTTTTTTTATGCACCTTTCGAAAGTAGTTGCCTTTTGACAACGCGATTCTAACTTTTCTTATTTTCTGTTTCCATCATTCAGAATTTAGGAGTTGGTGTACCTAATGACTTCAGTTAAATTTTTTGATCAAGAGTTTTTCTCAGAGACGTTATTACCTTAAGCACCTGCAGTGAACCAGTTTCAGGAGAAAAACCAAGTGTAGTGAGACTTGGGAGGGTACATGTTGGGTAAAATATTAACACAAACTTCGACACTACAATATTTGCCTGAATTATTTGTAAAGCTATAAGAAAACACAAAATCAAAATCTAAACTCTAAACAAATAAACAAATGCCTGCACTGAATTAACCACGCCAGAGAAACTCTAAAAAAGAGAAAATTCTGATAATGTCAATAGTCCGCAATTAGTTGTACAGAGTGAATCACGCCACCTTCTACTGAACGAGGCGCGGTATCAGACACGCCAATTGGCAGTGGAAATACCGCCTTTAAGCTTACGGGTTCATTCAACTTTGGACAGAATGGGAGAATGGAGGAATGGGCGCGATTGTAACAGCGCCGTGATGCAGGCTGTCCTTAAAACATTTCTGCTGTTATCTAACATGAAAAAGCTATTACTTATTCTCGTCCAAAGTATTAAAGAAAGATATAATGAAATTCCACGAGTACATTTAATGGATCGTTTAATGATTTTTTTAAACTTGGGGGGCGCCTTAGCACCCTAAGAACGATCCGCCCCTGGTTATAAATAAATCAAGACGGAAATACTTGCGAACATGGCATAAAGTATCTTGAGTTTGTTCGTGTATATATAGGCCTATCGCGGTCCACCAGTAAAGCTCGACTGTAGAATAACCTAACGACCTTCATCATTTGTCAGCGCGTCTTGGAAACGTAGCTTATGTAATTTTAGACCTTATTTTGGTTTGATTAGTACGAATGAATATGAGTCTTTTTATTTCTATTTTAGCATACACTACAATACA
Organism: Magicicada septendecula; assembly: GCA_034769895.1. Classification (NCBI taxonomy): domain Eukaryota; kingdom Metazoa; phylum Arthropoda; class Insecta; order Hemiptera; family Cicadidae; genus Magicicada; species Magicicada septendecula. The sequence continues at coordinate 198,547,950 of CM068375.1, read as the reverse complement.
CTCATTCAACAGTTGCTTGAAATCAATCAAATGATTATAGTTCACTTTCTATACGAATATAATTGTAAAGCTGAAACATTATTTGTTTTTCTTCTAGTATTTTAATTTCTTAATTTCACTGTAAAGAGATATCCATCTTCTCGAAAAAAGAGTAAAGGGTATTGCACACATCTTAAAGCATCCCTAGCAGGAATTACCATATCGCGTTTATCATACTCTTGATTAACTACAACTACCGCAACTTAATTCATCGTAGATGCGTTAAAGTGGAATCGGTATTCTGTATTATTTGCTTTTCTATCAGCATGAATTGCATTATTATACATATTCTTTATCGTTCCAAAAAGTTACAAATCTGGACGCACTTTTCTGTTCACGAACGTACGGGATTACTTTGTGAAGTAAATTCTGACGTTCTGTTACTAATATTCGATCTGAATTGCTAATATGATCCATTGATTGAGCCTGTTTCAAATAATCTGCACAAAGTACATTTTAAGAAATTTAGGAAGTCTTGCTTATAGTAATGACCCTATGATATTATGTAAGCCTACTTGCCTTGAAGTTTAAAAGTAGGCAGGAATATCATTCCTTTACCAATATCATTGTATTCGAATGGTGTAAATTTAAAAGCTGAATTGTAAGACCGTAATGCATCTAACAATTTCTTTTATAAAGGATATTATCTGCTCAATAATGATGTTAAAGTTTTTGGTTGCAGAAGTATGGGATATTATCGTACTTTTTCGGTAGAGCAACATAAACTGGCTGAGGCGCATTCAACTTCAAAGTTTTACACTAAGGACAAACAATACCCCTCAATCCCATGTCAGTTTCATTTGTCTAGTCGATGAGTGGATTATAATTAAAACCACTATTTACTTATTTTCCACACACAAAAATTCTGTTCAGTCCTTAAGGCAAACATTTTTTTGCCTACTTTGTTGAGCTGTAAGCTTTCTGTCTCGCTATTATTGAGATATAAAAAGTCAGTTTTCTTTTTGCATATATCGTTGCATTTATCCTAAAGACGATTTTTCTCTTTGGCATTGTAAAATACGAATAGCTTAAAATCAAAACAATTGCTGTAAACACATTAATCAATTTTATATGCCTGATTGATTAATAGTAATCATTGTTTGCAACGTTATTTGAATTTCCAACGAACACCGCTGACGAAAGTAATTGAAAGTAAAACATCCACACTTGGAACGGATAAGAAACGCTTTGAGAATTAACATTAAAATCAGCTCTCTCTTCTAGCATTAACCCTCCCTATCACTCGTAATAAAGTACTCCCTAGTCCTAATAATTCAAGTAATGGGTAAGGATAGGAGAGAAGATCGAAACTGCGGCATAGATTAGTTTGCATAGGTTAGCAATGGACATGATTGCGTGTTTATAATATTGAAAATCTTGCTAGGACTTAAAACCATTACCATTTCTGTGAAGTACATGATTTGCCTACTTTGTTTAACTTGGCTTCTTTTTGAGATATCAAAGTGAAACAAAGTCTAAAACCTTCACCAAAATAGCCACTATACAAAGTTTATTTCAGATCGTTCCAGTAGTTTGTGAGATTAGCGCGGTCAAAATTTTTCCCGTACAGATTTATTAATATACGAGGGTAAGACAATAAGTACCGGTAACGGCAAAAAATTGTTGTAATTTATTATAACAACAGTACAGATTTGACAGTTAGCTCATTTTTCAATACAGTCCCCTTGCTTTCAAATCACTTGGTCCATCGTTGCACAAGCATCCTGATGCCTTCAGAAAAAATAACTTTTAGCTGAGCAGCAAGCCAGGTGTGTACCGCTTTCTTCCTCTTCGTCACCTGAGAATCGACGGCCTTTTAAGGCAGTTTACCAAAGAGACGGTAATCCGACGGAGCGAGATCGGATCTGTATGTAGGGTGCTTCAACACCTCGAAACTCAATTTTTCAAGGGTTTGAACAGTGTGGGCGGCAGTATGTGGGCACGCGTTGTCATTCAACAAAAGCACTCCTTCCGACAAGCACTCATCGGCGTTTGGATCCAAATGCAGGCTTCAATTCGTTGGACAGCATTTTACTGTAACTTACACTATTTACTGTTGAGCCCTTCTCCAAGTACTGTTGCAGTATTGGCCCTTGTGAGTCCCAGAATACTGTGAACATTACCTTTCCTGCAGAGAGCTGACTCTTGAATTTCTTTTAGACTGAAGATTCCGGGTGTTTCCATTTCATGCTGTGGCGTTTGCTTTTAGGTTCAAAGTGGTACATCCACGTTTCATCACCAGTGACCTATTTGATTCAAAAAAGCTTCATCTTCATTATCATAGCGGTCCAGTAAGCGTTGACAGGTGGTCAAACGATTGTACTTGAGCTCTTCAGTGAGCTGCTTTGGGACTCATCTTCCACATACTTTACGAAAGCCAAGCCTGTTATGAATTATTTCATATGCAGAACCTTGACTAATTTGCAGATGGTACGCCACTTCGTCGACACTCACTTTTCGGTTGATCTGAATCGTGGCATTAAATTGTTCAACAATGGCATTAGTAGTGGAAGAGGTTGGGCGTCTTGATCATCCCTCGTCCGACCCTTTTTGAATTTTTCGATCCATTCGCTAAATTAAAACATGATCCCCATATTGTTTTAAAGGTCTTGTATGGACTTCGGCTACTAACACCTTCAGACTACACAAACCGGATCACTGCACGATGTTCTTCGTTGGTGCAAACGGTGAGAGGGACAGCCATGTTAATCGTGCAACAATCCTCAGCTGACTGACGCAACGGGCGGTCTAACAGTCCACAAGCGGAGACAACGGCACCATCTCTCGGCGTACAATATCACTAAGTAGTACTGCCAACCTACAGACGATTATAACACAATTGCGGATACTTATTGACTAAATCTCGTAGATGAAGAGTAAATGTCTTGATTTTTATCATCTAAATCCGAAACCGGTAGATTGTTAGATTCTCAGGAACATGAGGGTTCAAAAAGTAATATACTTATTGAAGAAACGTTTGATTTGTAGCAATAGCATAGTGTTAAAATGAATTTCACAAAAGTAATTTTAATTAAAATTTTTTTGTATGTTATTCTTGTAATCTGTGAGTACTCTAAGGAGCCTCGTATATTTAAAATTACTCTTTACAATAAGGTTTATAATGAAGTCTATTATCACTTAAAGATTAGAGAGCCGACGCTATTGACGAGTTCTGTAATTGCTACTATTTACAGTAACCTGTCTTTGTGACGTTTATTTATAACCACTTGTTATACTGCCCCCTGTCTCAGATTGTCATATTTTATACAAAACTGTGTATACGATAATTAATTTAGGTTTAAAAATTTGTTTAACATTCAAACCTTTAACGGTAAAAGAGCATGCCTTGAAAACCTGTGTCTTCAGCCAGTCATTTAATTAATTATTTAAAACTGAAAAAATCGTCACTTGTTAATTACAAAGGATAGTCAAGTTGAAAAATGGAGATTAAATATTTTGTTTTAAATTGATTTAATTTGGAAGTTGTGTAAACAAATTTAATAGAATATTGTGAGAGATAATTAAATCAGAATTTGAAATGAGGTTACTGATCTGTTTTCTGCCTGCATTATAAATATTTTATATATATTTTTCGTATTACGTTTTACTTTAAATAAAAATAAAATACAGTTTTAAAGTCGACGTTTTAAATACTTTTGCACAGAAATTTTTGCAGGTTTTTCAATTTATTCTTACAAAAGCCTGAGCACGCGGGCGGTTGTGTACTGTTTTTTATCGAAATATTTTAGTTTTTATTTCAAGTTAGTAGTTTCTTGTACGCGATTTTTTTGAGGTCAAGTGGGAGCTAAGTTTTGTAAACTGTGTTGCCTCAATATTTATTTGTGTCAATCCTCGCTTTCGATCGTATAGGAGATTTCGATATTTAGAGGTCCTCTAAATAGGAGAGTTTCGAGGGTCTATTACTACTGTTAAATTGTTAACTACACAACGTTTCGACAGTGGTAATCTGTGATCGTCTTCAGGCCTACCACGAACTCAATCTACTAATTTAAAACTAACTAGTTGATTTAATTTGCAAAAAGAAATGCAAAGAGCAGAAAAATAAATAATTGTAAAGGAACATCAAACTTTGAAATTAAAGAAACCCATAAAAACAAAACGTAAACTACTTGCTCTCAAAGTTCTCTGAACAGAACAAGGAAGAACAGCACTCGTATAGGTTCACACTACTATCAATTCTCGGAACGTTGTGTAGTTAATAATTTAAAGATGGGATTAGTCCAGGAATACTCTTCAGAAATCACTTACGTGTTTATTTTTATTTTTTGATATATAAATATAAATAGACGAAATATATAAAAGAGATACATGGAAGCTACAGTAAGACATCAACTTATGGAAGCAACAGGAGTAAAAACAAGCATAGAAATAAAATGAGCCTCTGAATCCCTTTTCCTTTTTAACCCCATTAACAAGTAATCAACAACGTTAATGTGAGGGGGGCGAGAACGTAGGTTGGGTCGCTACATTTGTGCTGCTATGTGTTGTGCTGGTGACACGGTATTTAAGTGCTCAAAGTTTGGATGACATGTAGATTACTTCAACACCCTGTCTAATTGTAATTGTAGTATTGTCAAGAAAACTTTTTTTTTGCCTTAAACAAACAACTGACACCAAGTTGAAAATTAAGTATGTAGTTTATACAGTGTCTGCCAGTTTGCTTGTTTAAATGTTTATTATCTTAAAAGGCACAAACGAATACATTCTGAATACTTCGACTTAATCAAAGTTAAAAGATTTGAAAAAATGTAGTGAGGAAAATTATAGAACCAACACGCGGAAACTTAATGTACAGAGAAAGATATATCAGAAAATCCTGTGGAGTTTGTAAGGATTTTAGCCTTACGTCTTACATTAGATTACAAAGCCTGTAGGTGTTGAGTAAGTTAAACCGTTTGAAAGGAAAGTGATCAAACCAAAACATGGTAACGCAATGTGGAAATAAGAGAATAACCATAAATGCATAATAAAAAATTTATGCAAGAAATGAAGGACTAAACTTTATATCTCCCATTGTATATAGTGACTGAAGCGGTTTTTTTGTCCTGAGAATGAATAAGAAGGCAGGCAGAAGCAAAAACGTCGGTATGTACTCCAACTTACAATACCTAAAGAAAAACACACTGCAACATTACATTTATTTAAACGTGTCTCTGTGTTAATATTAAAAGCAACTGTATTATGTTAGGCTAATTGCCAGCTAGGTCATAGGATTTTATATGCGTTAAGTTCAACGTGCACAATGAAATTATGTTGAGAGGAGAAAGATTTTACTGGATTTAAATATCTACAAAATAATTATAGATTTATTAAAATTTATTTAAAAAATTGTAACATTAAAAATATAAATATTTTTTGGGCAAAAGTGTTAAAAATGGAGGGCGTCCAGGGTAGGAGAGAGAAAAACCCAGGTTCAAAGTGGACTGAATACAGGAAGAGGAGACACAGTGAGAAGATGAAAAAAGGAAAGAACAAAGAGTAAAGAATTGAAATTGTCATGTGGTCCCTAGATGGCCGATACAGAAAAAAAATATATATAAATTTAAGTATCCACTTTTGTAGGAAGCTGTTAGAAAGCATAAAGATATATTCCATTTATCATATCTGATGTAATAATATAAAAACAATAAACATAAATGACATACATGAACATAAGTATGAAAAATATTTAGCTACTTGGGTGTATGATATATAGCCTAATATTGAATTTAAATACGTTAATTTAAATATTGCAAATCATATATAAAATGCCATTTAATTGTTTGTTACATAAAAAGTAAATGTTTATTCGTAGTATTTTAATTAAAACTAATATTTACTTCAGTTCAGTAAACGTTAATTACTATGCAGCCATTTTAGTTAAATAGAAACTCTGTTATAATAGAAACATTGAAATTACATATCCTAATTATAACATAATATTTTCAAATAGAAATACTGCAAGTAGGTTTATTTTCACTTGAAGTACTTAATAATTATTTTAATAATTTTTAAACGTTTGTGTTTAACTTATTTACTATTGTCTATTCATTTTTAATTATTTACCTCATGTCTCTGCTTAGTTACTGTCTACTTTTATTATATAATATTGTTAATTTTTCAAGTGCTTTCAACATTGTTGTTACCGTGACGAAGTTATCGTTGCGCGTGTATGTTGCTCACTGGATGATGAAGACGAGCCCAATGCTTCTACTGCGACATAGTACCCTCGTTGTTATTACCAATCTTTCTGCCTTGTTCGTAATTTTCTGTGATATTTATATCACACCATACACACCAAATGTCCCTAACCACACACACACGCGCACGCGCACGCACTAACACGCACACATACACACACACACAGACTTGTCACCCCTCAATTGCATGTCGACAATTGTTTCATTAAACAGAGTTCTTCCTGTTTTACACTACTTAAAACTATTTACAACAATTTTTATCTTTGATGTTAGAAACATTAATATATTTGACTTAGATTAGATTAGACGTAGATTAGGTTAGAAACACCACTTTTACTTATATTTACAAAAATATTATTATCAACGTATATTTATATTGTACAGAATTACGGTTTTTATAAATTTCAGACCATACGATGTTTGCTCTGGAAGAATTATATACGAGATTCCTTTTGCAGTCTCAATTTGGAGATATATCGTGGTCATATTCTGGATCCTCATGTACTTATGTTAACTGATCTTTATATTTATTTAATTCCCTCTTCTGAAACAACTTGAATCATTAACATTTTTCTTAGTATTTCTCTAGCATTTTCAAGCCAAAGTTTTTACCTAATACTATATTTTTATCTGTTTAGGTTTTTTCACATTAATTTTCATCATCGGAAAACTTATTTAATTACGGTAGGTCATTATCTAACCAATTAGTTAATAAATGTATTGGTTTCCATTAAACAACCGTACTTAGACAGAATGTTTGTCATACTTATAGCTGTAATCTGCGAAAATGGATATCATTCGGATGATGAAAAACGTTTAGGCGCTGCTGTTATAGATGTGGGAAACCAGCACATCAAAAACGAGAGGCTGGAGGGAAACAAGCAGTAGTCGGTACAATGGAGCGTTTACTGACTAACTGGAGGAACAAAACCACGAAACAACGCAATTTCTACACTCGATTAAAATAGCAGGGACTTAGTAGTTATCGGATTCGTTCAAGAAAGGCCAACCTCAATTACAGTTGATACAGGTGCCATAGCCTCCACTGTGTGCCCTGATGTTGTGAAAAAGCTCGAGCTAATCTGGTGGTCTTGCAGCTTACGAACAGCTCCTGGAAGGCCTGTAAAAGTGTTTGGAAAAGTGAATACACACTTACGGCTAAAGATAGGCAACGATAAAATGAAAACTCCGTATGGCATTCGCGGGAATAGCGTGGGTTTTGAAGATCAGTTTGGTTGTACAACCTAAAGCGCCGCCGTGGTCGCTCACCTAAACTTCAAACTAACTGAAAAAGACCTTACTATGTGAAAAAGAGAATCAGTGATGTTGTTTATCGGATTCAACAAGAAGGACAGCGGATTATTCAAGGTCGTCCAGGTAGATCGCTTGGCCAAGTATGACTGTAGACACGGTTTGTCAGTTCAGGACGAACAGGCTGAAGGAGGCGACAGTGCAAAGACAATTACATAACGCTCTTGAAAACTCGGCGGGCGCAGTTACCGTAATAGTTCTCTACGTTTCTTGGGGAGCCGAGCAGGTGCAGGGTCTCTGTAACTCAAGGCCGTGCAATTAAGTAGGTTACAGACTGTTCGAGAGCACTTTTGACTTCGCAAACTAAATAGGCACGAGGCCAGGAAAATCTAAATTTATTCTGGAACTCCTGCGGGACCTATGTAAGCAACAGCGGCTGGCTAAGAAGTTAGTTACAACTGGGGGGATTGTAAAGTACGTTTCGTGTGATTAGTGGAAAGTGTTTATTGTGTTATAATTAACGTGCAACTCTAATATTGATATTATTATTGCATGTGGACAAATTTAATTTAAATTACTGTATAAAAGTACCTTGTTGATTACAAATTGTTATTTGTGACTAATTAAACCTGGTAATCAGTGACTTCATTTGCGTCTGTATTTTATTTGCACTGTACAACACAACGGTCCGTCAGACCGTATATATAACCATGCCAGTGAGAAATATCTACACGCCCGAATGTGACCCTGAAACCGGGCAGAATACACCGACGCACGTATTCAACCTTTTGGGAGCAACCTTTGTCTGAAGGAACTGCAGTCTAGATTAAATTTGAGTGAACTTACATTATTATTTGTGTACAATTGTAATAAAATTATTTAAAAGGAAAACTCTATCTCATCAGTAAAGACTTTATAATAAACAAGACAAAAAAAGCTTGTTATATATTAATTTAATTCAGGGTACAGAAAGTCAATTTTAGTATGTGTTACAAATGCCAACAGAGACAGTTTAATTATTTTATAAACTCTGTTAAAAGCACAGGAGATTATCAGAAATTTATAGGGTCATTAATAAATCCACTTCATTCCAATAACATATATCTCGGGTAAGTCTATGCCACATCTATATACCGCAAAGAAGGTGGTTCGAGTTTAGATGATACAAGTTTTGATTTGTTTCCTACTTCAGTGAGCTTTGAGAACTTTTCCTTCTCTCCGGCACGGGAATTTACTTGTCGGTACCTGTTTACAAACACCGTACTATTGTTAAGGAATTATGCCTGTCGCACGAGATTCTGAGTGTGGCGTGTGTACAGAAAAATTGTGAAGACTGACTTACTTGGGTCTAAGCGGAAACTTCTAAACTGTTGTCGGTGTGTGTTTGCGAGTGTGCACAGACGTTTCTGGAAGTCAATTTGTTTATGTTGGCGTTACAAATACTAATATAACAATACACGTACTAACGACTTCACTAATATCATTCACTTACCAATATTTTTGGTATGAACACGTGTAACGAGTGGCTATACACAGGTATCGCAATTGGAAATTCCAAGCCAGAAAAAATCTGACAGACGAAGAACAGGTTAGATAGGAGGCATAGATCGGAACAGGAGAGAAAACGAATCTATTTCGATGACAACAAAACAGTTCTTCATTTTCAAATTCACTCTAATTTAAATTACATTGTTCAAACCCTTAATTATTTCTACTCTTTTCCTCGGCCTCACGTTTAGACAGGTAAGCAGAAGCAGCAGAGCGCTTAGTAGAAGCTGAATTCAGCAGAGTTCTGTTGTTTTAATCCAGTAATGAACTGGAAATCCGTAACTGATTAAAGTTGATTACGAACTACAATATATGTGTTAAAGAAGTTGCAGTATATGCTATTTGACTTACATTAATAGTAGAGTCCACTGCATTAACTTTGTTCATAAGCACTGTTAATTAGTTAAATTTAGTGTAATTACATCTAGTTTGTGTTTTAGTTCGTGACAATCAATATTACAAATATTTTTATTTAACTATAATCATATTTTAGATAATCAGTATTAAAAAATACATTGTTGTGTTTAGCTTTTAGTAATTAAATCATTAAAATGTCTAATTTTCGTATATTATATCAGTTATTCTGCTTTTGTAAAAATACTTTAAAAAATTTCTGTTTAGTTTTGAAACATTTCAACCGGCTACATAAATGATAAGTATGTTTACATATACATCTGTAAAGACTACATTAAAATATGTCTAATGTTTGTAATAAAACGTGCCTTCAGTAGGTCAGTAAGTAAAATAAAAAACCAGACTTGGGATTTTAAAAAACCGCTCATCGTAAATACTAAGGTTTGTAATTGGTGTTATGTGTAAACAATAAAGTCAAAGTGTAACGAGATTCTTGGTGCATCTACGAAAAATGTCTGTTCGAAGCATAATTTTTTAAAATAACCTTTACGGAAGTTAATCACCGAGTCATCAAAAGACGCCATTCATCCGCTGACAGTATTGTTTTTATCACTTTGCTGTTACAACGAAGATACAAAATGTTCGTTTGAAGCTGATCATTACTAACACAGTATTTATAAGATACATTCGACATCTGACGCGATTTCGGAGACATTCGTAACTTCAATACTACTCTGTAGTTGTCTCTCAAGCAACATCGCAGTAGTTTCAGTAGCAAACTGCTGGAAGCAATATACAAACGTTTTAATAATTCAACACTACGTCTGGGGAAGTCTATTGTCATTATGGGTACATATCAGTATTGGATAGCAGTCTTGGGCAAACTTGTTATAGCGCCAATTTCTACTATCGCTGAAGAAGGGCTGATTAAGAATGGTCGAGAGACCCTTTGGAGGAGAGTAAACATTAGTGTTTTTTCAAAATATAAAACATTACTTGTCGCACAACACATTTACGTTTTTTATGTTTTATAAATATTTTATTTGTACTATCTTTTCTGTTTGCGCTCGTCAGTGAAGATAAACGTGATTATATTCAGTATAGTGAATAGTTCAATTCCAGCATGAATTCAATAGTCCAAAAGAAGTTAAAATTTATAAACCTAGTGTTAACGTCTTCGAAGCGGGTAAAATGTTAAGGCGACAGTAGCCCAAAATATTACCGATATACGAGATTGATATAAGATTTTGTTGTTAAAGTAATGTTTAAGTAAGATGAAAATATTTCTAAAATGATGAACAAGTGGAGAATTTTATAGAAACATAAACATTTTTAAACGATGTTATCATTACTCTGTAAGGATGAACATATTTCGAAACAGCGGTATTTATAACTTTTAATAACCGAACGTTATTTATGCATCAACTAAAAATTCCTAATGCATGTATGTTTGGAAGCCATATATATTGCAACGTTAAGTATTATAAAAAAAAATTACACAAATACAATAACATGTACTCAACACAACTATGAAGTGTATCACACCGGCCAGGTCGAGGATTTTTTTAATTCTCGTTGCGCCAAGTATATGTAGTTGCCCAATAAAAACATAATTTTCAAAGAGCAGTGAGATGTTAATGACAAATAATTAATTAAAACCGTTCCAAAATAATCATTCTGTAATTTGTTAACATTAATCGGAAACATGCAAATATTAAAATTTCGAATTATAAAAATAAAAAAAATATTCTCTTTTATAAGTTTACAAAAACACAATATACCCTTCTATGCTGTTCATGACATATAAAAATAAACAACCATATAATCTTACTAGCTAAACAGACATGTTAAACAAATTATCTAAACACTTTTTTTCAGTGTGTCTGACTTTGACTCCAATTTTAAATAATAATAGCTACTCATTTACAAACAAAAATAATATTAAAGCTCAAGAATGAAACTAATTGTTGCTATAAACAAAATAAAAATTATAACATTTAACCTACTTCCAACCTATTATTTATTTCTGCTGACACACCAACACTTTAACATACAACAAACGATTACTATTTGAAAATTTTCTTGTTAAATTAAATTATTTTCTTTAACTACCATTTAAATTTATGTACAGTGATTATATTTAAAACTTTAAGTCTTTACTGTTCATATATAAGTTTCTTTTTAAGAGTTCTTTTCACAAACAAAAAATATAATTGTTTATTCATCACCTGCGTACTGCCGACGTTAACGTTGCGCGTGTATGTGTGTGTGTGTGTCCTGAATCCTGAGAATTTGATGATGATGATGATTATGCTGATGCTGTGTTCTCTGTCTCTACGGGTTGTTGTTTGTGATGGTCCAGAGTTCTTCCATAAGTCTTGGTGGGTGTGGTAAAGATGTCGATCGGTCGGCAGACCAGCAGCGTGACGTTTGTGTGAAGATATCTTGAGTCTCTGAGATCGCCCCGAAATTGCCGGTGGTATTTTACTTATACTGGACGGCAATCTGACAAGTCCAGGACTGTTTTCGACCTGTTAGATATAGTCACTTCGTGAAAAGCGTCCTTTTAATTATAAATCACTTTTGTGTTCATTTTCGCTATTCCGTAAACATACTCGTAGCACGAGCTATATCATCGTTTGGGTAATTTTTTTATGGTCACTCACATATAACACAATTACTAATTACTATTTAATTACACTAGTAATTAACATTAAATTCCCTAGCGTCTTTATTATTGCAAATTTCTTCAATACTTTTACATCACTATATTCATTAAAAATTCATTAATGTAATGGTGTTTTTATAATTGGGGTAAGTCTTTGTTTACAGGTTTAAAACGTATTAATTAGTTTATTTTTATCCGCTTAAAACCTGATTACAGAGAATTTGTACGCATCACCCTATCGTAGACTTTGCCTGTCGTAGCTTGCGTTCAAACACACAAGCGCTGTATTCACTAAAGGGCAGGTGTACGCTTTCTGACCAATCTTAGCCTGCATAATATTGTTAAAAACTGTTCATCATTTATTTTCTATGCTAAATATTTACAAACATACCACCCTGCGTAAACATGCATATATATATATATATATATAGTAACACATCAACAGAAATTGATAATTTAATTTAATCTAATTTTGTGTGTGTTTACACTCATTTATAACATTACTAACAACGTGTATGTATAATTAGAGTTCAGGTGTAAATATAATAGGAGTAGTCCTTTTAGGAATCGTAATATGTTTTCATTTATTACATCAAACAAACATAATAAAAATAATAATATAATAGTAATATTTACTTCGCCATAAGAAATTCATTATCTATCGTTTCAATGTTTCTTTGATTGCCGTACATTCATCATAAAAATATATTTTATCTCTTATGTCTTATATTATCAATTCTATATAAAACATTTCTTATTCATAATATAAATTCTCAACTACTCCGTCTGAATGTGTGCTTTATAATTGGTAATATTTACCTTCTTATTCTTTACTTGACATACCTTTTACGGCTTTATAATCATTTTAACAAAACTAATTGATTTTTTCAATTACTTTACTTTATGTGCTTTCAATAAAAAATTTAACTTATTAAATCATTGATTAATACTCCAAGCAAGGATTTAAATTATCTTTACACTAACTGTTCATTCATTAAAGAAAAAAGAATTAAAAAAGTTCTGATTACAATTGAATTACATTCTCTGATCTCTATCTACATAGCTATTCTTTAATTTTAAAATGTTTTTATTAATGTCTTTCATTGTCTTTATTCTGTGGTAATTATAAATTGGTTTTTCGTCACCTCAAATTCTGCAGATTGTTCCATGTTCTCCAGTGATCTGTCGGTCCTCTCCTACTGGATGTCCTCTTGCCTCTCGTCCTTCATGGTCTTTCGGCTGCTGTAGATTGTAATGACGTGTTGCTCTGGATCGGCTGCTGTTGTGATAGAAACAGTCTCTATTGCTTTGCGTATCGTTCACCTGCTATATATTCTCTCGCCATGTGTCTAGAGTTGATGTTCGTAGTTGTAGACTGTTCGTAGACGTCCGACGATTTAAGTTAAGGTACTTTTTATTTATTTTTTTTATTAATACTTGAAATAAAAAATTTTCCGTAGTACTTTATAGTTTATGATATAAAAATCTTGTTGCTGTTAGCCATAGCGTCCAACTCTGTCCGAAGTAATTAAAAATTCACGTCTCAGACGGACATAGCGTACCGCCACGACTGAAGACTGTTTGAAGAGAGAGTTTGGCTCTCCTGGGCTCGTATTTATATTCACCAAGAAAACCACATCTGTTGGCTCAGGAATATGAATGTCAAAACTGCCCACGGCGTCAATGTCCCCACTCTCGTCTCATTTCACGTATTCGCCCTTTTTTGCCAATCGCACTGTTTAATGCGGATTTCAAGGTGATCTAATATTGTCTAATTTAATTACACACATGATAGTAATTATCATAATGATCGCATCATTAGTGTAATTATTATGCTTTAAAAATCGCACAGAATTCGCACTGATTGTCAGAATTACGTAGAATTCGCACTGCACATGTGTCTGATTTTTACGCAATTTTACACTCTTTCTAATATTTATGGTCTGCTTAAAATTAAATACAATCTTAATTTAGCATTTATTTGGGGTGAGGTTGCAAACTTTGAGGCTCGAACAGGCTTCACGCACACACTCTATTTACTTGTGTACACGCATACAGCGGTAATCGCGTGATGTTCTTTGTTGCTTCCTGTTTAGAAGCCAGCTTCCAATTTCACACCTGCTCGTCTATTATATAATACTAAAATTAATTTAAATATTTATTTTATTTCATATATGCGCATTACAGCCTATGCTTGTATTGTCGCAATATATTGTAACGGTGCATATCTTCACCGTACCCTTGAAAGCAACTATAAGAAATAAAACACTCATTAATTAACACTAGAACACACAAGAGATGAATAATTGTGTACTAAAAATTATATCCGTTCCACGAAATAATTGGAAAAAGCAACTGAAGAAGAAAAATAGTAACGACGAAGAAGAATAGAAGAAAACATAGTAATGTGATTAACCCAATAACCCAATAGATCGGAGAGTGAGGAGAGAAATACAAAACAACTATAAAAAAATATTTATTAAGGGTGGTAACAGAATCAGTGCAATTAGGGAAAACCAAATAAAATTAACGAAAACAAGAAATAAACAATGAAAAGAATGAAACCAAAAGTGAGAATATGAAATATTGTTAATGAGGAAGGAAAAAGAGGTACTTTAAAAGCTAAATGCAAACCCTATACTATATAACATGACTATGACACAAAACCATCAATAAACTAATCTAACTGACCTGACATTATGACCAGAACTCAAAGGTAAAACAATGATAGGAGAAAAATAAGGATGAGAGTGAGTCTAAGAATTGTATGAATATAAATTAAGAATGTATAGTAATAGCAAATGAATTGTATCACAAAGACTAGTTAAATGATTAATGTAAGTATAAGAATCTAAGAAACACTATTAGTCAACAATAGGGTTGAGAAAATTATAAAAAGGAACACCAGACAATAAATAATAAAGAATAATACTAATACAGTTGAAGAATTAAGTAAAATGTGTAGAAATTAATAATAAGACAAACCCATTGTTGTGAATTAAGATAGGAACACATAACCTAAGCTAACAAGCAATTGTCAATTATAATTACCAAAAGTAATAACAATAATGTTGTTAAACTAGAGTGTGATATACTAAAATGAAACTAGAGATTATAAGAATCATTCCAATAACAAAACTAGTTATCTAGAAAGACTTGTATAAGTCATGAGTGTAAAATAACATGCTGAAATGAACAGAATTGAATTTGCACCATGACCAATCTAATTAACATGTGAAAATGATAATGAAAGAGGAAGGGATTAATGTCGGTAGTATAATTGAGATGTAATACCACTAATAGAAGGCAAATCAATGATTATTGCCATATATTAAATAATAATTGTTGAAATTAAATATAATTGTCATGTAAATTAGGCGCAAGAAGTGTGAAGGATTTACCAAATAATTGCAATACCCTAGGGCAGAACAGAACATTGTCATACTTTGTCACTATTGTAACGATCATTATGTAAACAATAATGGATCAAAAGACAAAGTTTTAACACAAAACAAAAGCAGATAAGGTAACACCCAATGATGTTGAATTATAGACTGATGTAAAGTGTAAGTACAGTAGAATAAACACCTACTGACTAAAACTGAGATAATCAAAAGATGTAATGCTTATCCCAGAATGGTTAGGCCAAAATAGAAATGGTTTAGAAATCAATATTAACATGAAACAAAAATAAATGGTAGCGTCATAGACCAAGGGTCAATGACAAGATAATTATGAAAATTAGTATCAATAACTAATTAATCATATCAAATACAGCAATGTAATAGTTGTAAGAAGTCATAGAGGACAATTGTGAACAATAATAGTATATTAAAAATAAGTAATATTACTATAAGTGAGTTATCAAGATATAATAAATAATGTTGAGTTAGGCCTAATCTACCAAAGGAAGATTTTAGTAAAATTGCCATACAATAACTTAATGAAAAGGAGTAATAGTTGATGAGTAGATAGTAGTCATAAGTGTTTATCGAAATTAAACAAAATAATTAAAATAAAACAAAAAGTATTATATGTAAATAGATAACAAAAATTGTTAATAAGTTTATTCTGTTAATAATAATCAGACATATATAGAGTGGGGAATCAAATTGTTCGTCTGAAAAAGACAGTAGCAATGGCAGTAATGAAAAGTGAATTAGATTTGTAATATTTAAAACTAGGTAATGCACCTAGAGGAAGCCTAAAGTATGCAAAGACCCAAGCCACAATTTCAGACATGTCCACTGATTGGATGACAGGACTTGCAAATAAGAAACTCTATTAACAGTAAAAAATTTATATTTATTTGATGTCCAGTCTATAACATAATATAACATAACATAAGTCACATAACATAATAAGCGTGAGTAAAGTATAATTATATAAATGCCACTGAGTAATATTAAAATAGAAAATATATATGTATATCCTTGGTCAAGCCCTAAGCATCATGTGAATGTATGCAAGAATTTTCAATCACCAAAATGTATTGTTCTGCCTATGACAGTCATCACTATTATAAGTTATGTATATATATATGTTAATTACCTCACTATGTTGTGTGAGAGCATATATATATATATTTATTGTAACCAATTTATATAATGTTTGTTTAGTTTACTGGGGTTTAATCAAGCTCCACGTTGGTAGCCAATCTGTAAAAACTAGCCGATTTTTTCTTATTATTATATTTATATTTGTAATAAAACATGCAAAATAGAAGATGATGATGCCCCACTGTTATGAGTGCCAATTTGAAATATAACTGTGTATTTTATTGGTTCGGGGTTTAATTCAACTCCACGTTGGTATGCGCCAATTGGTAATCTAAAAGATTACGTTATAAATTATGATTGAGGATGTTTAAAAGCCTCACTGTTGGGCTTGTCAATTTGTAATGTAAAGACAAATTATTACTTTATTTGAGTATAATACAGCTACGGGTTTATCGTTAATTCAGCCCCGTGGAATTAACCAATCTGTTATTAAGGAAAATGTTTATTATGTAGTCTTATAGGTGACCTCCTGCAACTCAATATTAATAGAAAAACTTTATTTATTATGTCGTTATTGCAACTTTTATGTAGACCATAGCACTGTGTTAATCAATTACTCAATGTTTACTCGATGATAATTCTATATTACATGTATTTTAGTTAATAATTTGATAATTCTCTCCAACCCTATTCAGTCCGTATTATTTAAATCAATTCAAAAGTTGCGAAGGAAACACGCTAGTTCGGCAATCCCACGTTCTATCAGCTGTCTACTGCAAGCGCTGTTATTCGTAATTGGCCCACACTTATAGGTTAGCTTGTTTCACCTGATAGTTAATCGCCTTCTTTACCTGTAAATTACTCCCCCATCAAAATACAATACCTATTCTACAATAATATAAAACCTCATTACATACAGGAAGGATTCTTTATTTGTATTCCTTTTAAAATTCCAACAGTGCTCTTTACGGTTATATGACTGTTATATCGATTGTACAATGTTGAATCGATATGTCAATGGACTAGTCCTGTTTAATACAATTTAAATATAATTTTATTTATCTCTTATCCCAGGGTACGTGTGATTCTTTTAACGATTAGTAAGGCCAGGTAATGCAAAATTAAGGTTACTAAGTATTACAAATTGTTATTAATTCTTAGTGTATAAAATTAAATATAAGTTGGTGTTACCGTACGAGGCGATTCTGAAGATAGCTGTGTCTGTTTACAAATGCTTGAAGACTTACAGTTGAGGTTACTTGGTCCAGAAAATGTGTCCAGATGGTTAATAAAATTGGAAGAGTGATGCCCCGGAGGGCAACAGGAACTCTTCTATTCTTCGTTCTTCTTCACGATCCTTGTGGTTGTCGGTCCCGGTGGAATTGGTGTCGTATTATAATTTTTTTTTTGAAAGTGAGGTTTATATCTCCAGTAACAAAGGTTCTTGTGTATATTTTGTCTATAATTCCATTAATTCAGACTTTTTATTCCGCCAATAAGTATCCTGGTTAAATGGGAAACTGGGTTCATCACTAATTCCAATGGAATTACCTTGAAGAGTGAAATAATAATTCCGCTACCTTTTGGATGTGTATGAGTATATTTCTCGAAATCTAATTCATGAATTATTCATTAGTTTGGTTTGAAGGAATTGGTTTTGATACTTTAATTTATTAATTTTAATTCATTTTATTTTAATTTATTTCTTTTCTTTTAAATTTGTATACTGATCTGAATTCAATAGCATATAACAATCGAATAATATAGGTTTTTATAAATTCTTTTCTGTATTTGTATTAATTTTACTTCACCCATCAGCATATAACAATCGAATAATGAAAATCAACAAGCTTCTTTACATTTTAGTTACCCTAACAACCATTACTTTCTGTCATTGGATAATATTTGATATCCTAGAGCCAGAATTAGAAAATATTACTACTCTTTTTTAATAAAATACTCCATGCTTGGAATTATACCAAATTACATAAAACTCTCACTCAATCTACCTTATTAAACCGTATATATTTTACTATAGTTTCATCTGACTGGACTTATTAAAAAGGTATTAATTTCCTTTTACAAATATTAAATTTAGGCCTATTGGTTTTCTTACACCTGTTATAATATTGTTTTGTTTTTAACTTAATTTTCTTTACCTGACCTACTGTACAAATAGTCACTGGTTTATGGCCACTTACATCAATTTTAATTTCCTGGTTTTAATTCATTATATTATTTAGTCAATCATTGAACCCTTCATTATTTTTTAACATAACTATAAGAACTACTTGCCAACTTTTTAACACTTATTGCCTTCTTGGCCAAGTTTACAAACATTATTTCAAACATCTTCATTAATCAATTACAGTAAATACATTTAACATAATATAATACCTAACACATGTACTTATACTTAATTATCTAAAGACAATTTTAACATAAATGAAAGGAGTACCACTGACTAAGTACTTCTATAAAACAACAGCTCCACTCTTAGTATCCACAAAACATAAAATAAATATCCTGTAAACACTATATTATGCTACAGTACAACACCAAGTACATTTTATAACACATTAAATATTAATTTGAATAGTATTTTATAATTAATTCCTACACCTTAAACTCCTCCCATTAGACACAATGTTTATGTTTTACATCTTGTATTATTCATTACTTATTTTAGATTTAGGTACATCTTTGATGTTTTAATTACTTAGTAACCTTACTATGTACCTCTAATGCATTCTTCAGGTGAGATGGACCCTCTTGTATTGAATTATAACCGGCTTCGGGCATTGTTTTAAACCATATTTACATAGTTTTTTATGTAACGTTGGGGACCTCCACTCCGTTACATTACAATATATATATATATATATAATCATTATGTATGTACAATTATTGTAAAACACCATAGATTTAGGCATGAATGCTTAATGCAGTGGCTAGTAAAAAAAAAATAAATGCAACACAAGGATTGATATTTGATATTAACGTCTAATATTCGATATTTGATAATTGATATACGGTATTTGATATACATTATTTGATATATGATATTCAATATATGATAGTTAATATATAACACTTGATATTTGATATCTGATACATGCTATTTGATCTATGATATTCAATATATAGTATTTGATGGCAAGGTAGCCTAGAATTGCTAGTTCTGTCGACAGTCATGATAGCACATGTGCTATACATAATTAAAATTATATTATATTCCCCCTTTTTTCTTTTTTTTTGTTAGAATTCCACATAAACACGTACTACACACACCCCAATTCCTGCATCAACCTTCTCGCTATAACCCATCACATAATAGAATTTTGTTTTTATATAGTATCCAAGTCACTTTTTCACAATAATTTAATTACCTTGTATCCGTCAGTGACTTCGTTCTAGCGTTTTTTATATAGACGCGTTTCGTGACATGTGTCACATCATCAGTAATCCTCGTCAAATGTTAAAATTCACAGGTTTTTATGTGTTTATGTGAATTTTAACATTTGACGAGGCTTACTGATGATGTGACACATGTCACGAAACGCGTCTATATAAAAAACGCTAGAACGAAGTCACTGACGGATACAAGGTAATTAAATTACATAATAGAAACTTTACAACTATACCCAACTTACAATTCAGATACTTGTGTCACCATTAAGATAAAAATTCATATAACCAAAGCAACTGATTTGCCCCCACATTACAAGATAACTTAAATTTTGTAATTAAATACAGGATTCATGCAGTCTGGATTAACAACTTAGGGAAATAGCCATAATTACTGTTAAGGCCTCAATAATGGCATGAATTTCAAACACCCCAGTCCTGCATTATGCCCACATGGAAGTACATGATTAAGCAGGCCACAACCAACACTCTGATACATTGAACACGAGAAACAAGGAAACTCAGAGCTGTTCATCTAAGTACATGTATATGTGTAATCCCTTACATAGTATAAGAGTGTCTTAAATATACATAAGGTGTTTATCTGTGTACAGTGTCCGAGCATGCAGATACAAAACCTAACACGTGTTTGCAGATTTTAAACAAGTTCTGAGTGGATTTTATAAGTCTGTTTTTGAGAGTGTCTGCAGATGAACCGTGTTGTAGTAGATGATGGTGTTAAATTAAATTAAGATGGATCACACCTGAATTGTCCAATGTAGTAGGTGGCCATGTGTCTAGGTTGAGCAGTAGTTGAAACTAGAGGTGGGCTAAACTGTTATTTTAAAATACTAGGTATGAAAATACCGTTCCAAAAAATAACAGGTACAAATACCTGTTATTATATACTATATATACATAACCTATATTATCCTTTGTAAGTAACTCGTTTTGAGTTTCCTGCAGGTCTCCTATGTAATATCTTCAAATAAATACACTGCAGGTAGGTTTATTTTCACCTAGATAAACCTATTAATATATTAATAAACCTACTTGCTGTGTATTTATTTGAAGATATTACATAACCTACTATATAATTTGTTATAAGAAATAAATTGAAACTAAAAGTATTAAGAGGGTTACTTTACACTGTGATTTTATTAAACTATTACTGTTTAAATGAAAATAAGAAACAAGAGAATTTATAGGCCTATCTCCCTTTGGGAACACCAATTTAAGTTTTCACTAGTAGCAAACAAACTAACATTGGTTAGACAAATCAGTTGCGAAACTCGGGCAATTAAATTATTTAGAGTGGGCCTACACGTAATACCACAAAAAATAATGTGAAAAAAACATCAGAAACGTATAATAAAAACATAACAGTAAGCCACAAGAGTGAATGAGAATAAACAAAATTTTACAAATAAAAATAAAAAACAAATTGTAATAAAATAAATATAAATACATATTTAAAAACTTATAAATAATAAGCAACAACAAAATTAAATTAAATGCATTACAGATATTTAAGGAACAGGACTAGATAAAGTGCATAAATGTCCAATACAACAATCTCATCATTTACGTGAGATGTGTAGTGAAGTTAAAATCACATTAATAAAAAGTATAATATACCTTATCAACATCATCCACTCTATAGGCAAAATACCACCACTCAATATAATTAAATACAACTATTTCACTAACGACTCGGAACACAAAGTTTTTTTGAGTAAAAACATAAAGTTTTACCAACCGATTTTAGTTACAAGTTGGTGACTAGTATAATATATAATTTATTAGCATATAATCTGTATTATATATCTGCATATCACACGAGAATAAATGTAACAGCAGGATGAATTATTTCCTTTATTAAAAACAGCTTTTTTGAAGAATGAAGTATTCAGGACGAAAAAGTGGCTTCGTACTACTTTCTACTCGAAATACGCTTGATATAATAATACTACTTGTTCCTAAAATACTACCTGTTCCTAAAATACTAGGTGTTCCAAAAATACTACTGTTCCTCTGATACGCTTAGTATTTTGTGTATCGGTGATACCACTAGTATTTGAAATACTGGTTGTTCCTTGCGTACCAGCGATATTTTTGTACGCCTAGTATTTGGCCTTGGCGTATTCGTTTACGTGATACTTGCGTACTTTTTGTGTGTGTATGTCTGTATAGGAGCGTAGGGGGCGTGCCTCGACTCGGAACAGCGAGGGCGGCGTGTCTCGACTCGGAACAGCGTTGCCGCGAATAACAGGTATTTCAACTTTTCAGTCACTGTTACATCCGTTCCACAAAAATATCGTTCCAAAATACCTGTTACAGGTATATCGGCCCACCTCTAGTTGAAACGGATGATTTCTGGGGGGCAGAATTTCTCTAAGAGTTTGCATCTCTGTCCCGACTGACGGCGTCTCAAGGCTTATGTAGTTTCTCTGCACAAGGGGTTGGCAGGTCTTAGGCCAACCCCGACACCCATCTCGCCATAGGCCGAGCACCTAGGACAGGCAACTTGCTATATAGGGTGTCATAGACATAACACAAGCACAGCTCGCACTCACGTCACAATAATTATAATACTATAGAGAAATCACACTTTAATATTCAGCACGGGAAAAGAACCTTTTCGCAAACACTTACTATCTTATTAACAATCCGCTCTAACCACAAGATGTGCATTATTATAAATCTTTTATAACTCCTTTTATAACTATGAAATTACTTTCTACCTAGGCCGTTCTCATTTACAATTTCTGAACGAGTAGCTGAGTGTAAGATAAGTTTAAATTGATTTGACCAAGTTAATAACTTACATTCAAATTAATTAGACACTGTTGCATGCCTGGAAATTCACACACACACTCGTATACCTTTTAGTAAGAACACCTAACAAAAATGTTTTGAGGTTAAAAATAATTGAGCTATAATTAAGGCTATGCCTACCTGGAGCTAGCTTTAAATTATTTTCCCATAGTAAAGGCTTCAACCAGGCAGAATGATTCAGGCGCCGTCAGTCGTAACCAGTGAAGATTTCTCTGAGAAGGTCAGAAGAGAAATGAGAATGAGGCAGAATACATGGAAAATTGCACCCACGAGACTTCGCTTTTTTTTTACAGGTTACGGCAACAACAGCTGGCCTTGGCCGACATAATTTTCGTCGCCGCAACTAACAAACGTAGCCCGCAACACACAGCGACGATGCACCATACATGGTATACGCGCATACCACCGAACTTAGCATATTAACAACGGAGCGCCAAACGAAGTACGGCACAGATTATAGATAAGGAAACAATTTTAATTATTAAGAATTAATAAAGTACAACTCCGTGGGCGTTGATAAGCGGACCAATTTTTAATACTCAAACCCAACGAAAGGACGCCGTGAACTCGTCTGCTTTAAAGAAAAAAGTTACCGAAGAATTACGGAATTTACGAAAACTGACCAATCAGAGGTCATTATCCAACATTAGAAGCCGAATTCTGGCGTCGATGAGAGAGACAGTTCATCATCAGACAACGAGGAGGAAGCCACGTCGGTCGCGGTACTCAACAATTAAAAATGAATGTCATACAGCTGACTAGAGCAATTGTAACCTCCAAAAGTGAAAGTGAGGTTAGACGGAGTGTAAACAAAAGTTGTAATGTTTTAATTGAAGTGAACTTATACGGAGTATGTGCGAATAGGCAGTGTAATCATTATTAATTATTAATTAATAAAAAATTAATAGTGCCAATCCAGGGAAAGGCAAAGAACGCAAGTATAGTGACTTAATATTACTTAAAATAATTATGAACTTTTTTTCGATAACCAGATTATCGAACACAATTAATAATATTATGTCAGCGGAACACTACAAGGCATGAGACCTTATTTACTTTAACAATTTTTATTAATTATTATTGAAAGAAACAAAAACAATATAATATATCAAAGAGACAAATGACTTTGCTTATATAAATCGTCAAATGTTTTAATCAATAACAGTAAATATAACGGAACAGACATTGTAATATGGAGAAATAAACATCCCATGAGTTTAGCGACTACTATTAAGTTATTAATAAACAAAAAATGAAAAAGAATTAACTATGGTTGAACATAATTGTCATAATTAACCTCCGAACATTCCAAGATAAAGGGGTATCAATTGATTCATAATGAACTTTAAGAAACTTTGAACTATAGTATAATAATTATGTTGTATTGTTTTAATTTTATAATTGTTCAAAATAATTATTAATGTGTAAACATATTAATGAGGAATATCCAATACCTGTTTTGTTTGTTATCCAGTCTGATGAAGCAGATAATTAATTTTTCCACTGCAATGAATTTATAACCGTGCATTACGGATAATTTTAATAATGTTAAAGAGTTGTTGGTAATTTAAAAGTTAACTGGTTCTTATTCACTTAAACCAGATTTAACCTCAAATGCCGATAAAAAAATCGTACGTTAAATTTTCATGTTATTAATTAAGGTGTTTTTCAATAATGTAATCACTCTCCTACTACTAAGCAATTATAGTAGTGTAATTCTTTAAGTTTTGTTGTATCTTGTAGTCTCAAAGAACTCACATTGTTTTAAAATAATGTAACCAAAACATTAACGTCCAACATAATGGCGAAAACTAGAATCAGAACAGCAAACCCTGAGAAATAAGAATTTTTAAGAGTCTATCAAACAATGATAAACAAATTATAAGGAGTTTAAATTAATAAGAAAAAAGAGAATGATTAACAACACTAATATGGTGTAATTTAATTTTATAAATAATTTTGGAGAAAATAAATCATAATTTTACCTGACCAAAGCGTTTTACAAATTATTTCCATAGACTAAGACGTTACAGTTTAGGTGGACAGCAACCACGGTTGGCAGCACTGATGGCGGCAGCGAATTTGTTTAAATAACTTTAAACATTTTAACCAGCATTGTAAACCTGCCTCGCTTTACAAAAGAAATCAATCCAAGTAAGTATATGTTTAACCGATAACCTCTAATTCCAGCGAGAAGTCACCTACGCTGTTTCATCTTATCGAAAGGAGAACATCGAAGAATATACCAGGAATTTCAGTTAAACCGAAATTTAAAAAAAATTTTTATTTTTATTAAAACAAATACTAAATAATCAAAGTTTAACGAGAGAGGAGCTCGTCTAATCGAATCGTTTAAAGTTATATTACAAAATGGCGCCGCAACATGGGGCGTTTAACAACATCATCACGCAGCACATAAAAATATTTTAAGAAGAGGTAATACAAACGTAGATATCATCCTCTCATCGAGTTATTACAATATATATGTGCAGTAGCGCGATAATTTTACTTTATAGGTTGGCTAATCTGCTCTTTACTTTTTGTTGTAATCTGATTATTCATGTCGGTGTTCTACACAGTACGTCTCAAACGCTTGAAAGCGGCAGTCGGCACGCCCGCCTTTCACTGTCATATTTTTCTTGTCGCGACACTCAATGTAGGCCTTAGGCTTATTGGCCATGCTTATTAGCCAACCTGTGATTCAAACAACTGCTAACTTCATATTTTTTAATGTACCTTGGAATTTCTAATAAATAAATTCAACACAGTCCACACGTTTCATTTCTGCATCCTGGCGAATTAACTAATTACAAATTTCACTATCAACATTCTTCTTACTAAACATTGTCCGGTCCACGCGGACCGGATACTCAACATTTTTTGGTCCTCCGGGCCGGACCACTCACCTCATTAACCATTTTTTGGTCCTCCGGGACGGATTTTCGATGCATCATTCCTAATCAATATTTTTCTGCCACTATTTCTGGCCATCACGGGCGAATTAGAATATCCGCTGATACGACCGTGGCGTGATTTCCATCGGCATTTCGCTCGTCACCTTTGTGCTTCCTGACAACATCATCTCAAGAGCCTGCGAGCTACAGTGCTTCAAGCAAGGCGGTCATCTCTCCGAGCTGTGTTTGCCATCTTCTCCAAGGCGTCGACGCTGCAGGACATCGCCGACAAGGTATCACCTCAATAACAGCATAACAAGGTGCGTACAATGGCTGAAGAAGGCCTCAAAGTGTTAACCAGAAAGAGAGGCGGCTTAAAGTCCGCAATAGTGCGAATACAATCTGCCGTAAATAACTTTGATATAACTTCAAACACAAAACATTTTTTAACAGTAAGGCTAGAAAGTCTGAAAAGCTTGGCATCGAAGTACGACGAGGTGCAGTCTGAAATAGAACTTATTTGTAAAGACATGAGCGCGGCTCAAGAAGACCGAGTTGAGGTCGAAGAAATGCTATATTCGACTGAAGCAAATATTTTGCAATTATTTGATACATTTCATGTTCAGACTGTACCTCCCGTATTATCGACCCACATGCAATTAAAACCAATAAGTTTGCCCTGCTTCTCAGGCAACATATTGGAATGGCAGCATTTTCATTCAATTTTTACGGACTTAGTGCATACAAGATCCGATTTAACGCCAGTGCAGAAGTTACATTATTTACATTCTTCTTTAAAAAATGAACCTTTAGATTTAATTAAGTCACTACCTATCTGTAAGGAAAATTATTCAATAGCGTTGAGTTTGCTGTCCGAAAGGTATGACAACAAGTTCATACTAGCAAAATACTATGTGCAAAATTTACTTCAAGTCAAGTCGACAATTAAGGATTCTGTCCAAAGTTTGGCAGAATTCACAAACACAATAACGTCTTCCGTTAATTCACTGGCGGCAATGCAACTGTCAGTGAATTCATTTGAATTTATTATTATACAATTATTATCAACTAAACTCGACCCTACTACTTTTAAACTACGGAAGGAGTCAATAGACCCTGACAATTTACCTAACTTTCAAGATTTCACTCATTTTTTAAACTCAGGTAGACAGCTGTTAGAAAATACACTGCCTATCGAAGCCGGACAGCAACTCAACAAGCCGATTTTAAGACTTAACAATAAATATGATAAATATAAAACAAGAAACACTGCTGGCAGTACTACATTTAAGAGTTATCACTGAGCGCAAGCAATTATTCATGTTTGTGTTGTAAATCTAATCATCCGCTTTACATATGCGATAAATTTCGTGCATTAAGCACCGCTGAGCGGGGACAATTTGTATCAAGTCATAAATGTTGTACCAATTGTCTTAGATCAGATGATCTTGTATCTAACTGTAAGAATAAGCAGGTGTGTAAAATCTGTTCAAAACGACACCACACATTGTTGCACGCGAACAACGTGCCGAAATCAATAGCTGCCAGTAGTAGTAACTATTGCTCGCTCAAATTACAATCCACGAACAATGTTCTTTTATCAACAGCAGTTGTATTTGTCATTGACCAGGCTGGCAACAGACATAGGGCAAGAGTTCTTCTGGACGCCGGGTCACAAATAAATTTTTGCACAAAATCATTTTCAAGGAAATTACGGCTTAATTTAACTAAATCCATCATACCAATTACGGGTATAAACAATACAGCGTGTTTCGCCACAAATATTGCGTCTATACGCATTATTTCTCGTTATCAGAGATATAGCTTCGAGGCGAAATTTGCTATCTTATCTATATTAACCCACAATCTGCCGGCAAAATCGTTTGACATAGATCAATTCCACATTCCGAGCAACATTTTTCTGGCTGACCCAGATTTCAACATATCGTCGCAAATCGACATACTCTTAGGGGCACAATTTTACCTGGACTTAATTTTAGCTAATAAATACATACGCGGCCCTAATTTTCCCATCATTCAGGAAACAAAGCTGGGCTACATTTTGGCTGGCAATTTTCCCAAACACTGCCGCAACGAGGGTCCTGCTGTTTCGTTCCTAGCTAGGAACAACGACAGTCAAATTCTGCAGTCTCTCGAAACATTTTGGGAAGCAGAAACTATCCCTGACAACACCCCTGATAACGAGTCAGCCTGTGAAGAGCATTTCGTGCGCTCTACCCAGCGCAACCACGAGGGTAGGTTCGTGGTTTCACTCCCATTTAAGCCCGATAATCTCCACTTGGGGGAATCTTACACCAATGCTGAAACAAGATTCTTGAACTTAGAGCGTCGATTTAGGCGTGATGCTAAGCTCGCGCGCGATTACGCAGACTTTATTAACGAATATAAGGATCTTGGACACATGACGCTTATCGATAATTGCGCTATCAATTCAGGAGCGTCAAATACTTACTATATATACTTATATATATACTTATATATACTCATATACTTACTCTGGCTTTGCAAGCTTGGTTGGGATGAACCGATCTCCGGCCAATCACGTTCGGATTGGCATTCTTTGTGCGACAAATTGGGTCTGATTAGCAAAATTGTGGTCCCACGGTCTATTCGTTGTAAGCTTGAGGCAAGTACAGTTCAATTACATGGGTTTTCGGATGCTTCTGAAAGGGGGTTTGGGTGTTGTATTTATGTCAGAGTCATTTATCAAGATTCATCGGCCTCCTGTCATCTCCTGTGTTCTAAATCTCACGTAGCTCCCTTACGACAGGTGTCATTACCTCGCATCGAACTCTGCGCTTGCTTGTTGTTATCGCGACTCGTATTTAAGGTGATTCCTGCTCTTTATTCTTTCATTGATAGTGTTCATTTGTATTCTGAGTCTATGGTGTCTCTTTACTGGATTCATGCCCAGTCTACGAGGTGGAAAACATACGTCGCTAATCGTGTTGCTGAAATTCAGCGTCTTACGCAAACTTCTACTTGGCATCACATCAATTCTAGACACAATCCTGCTGATATTATCTCCAGGGGGTGTCTCCCTGACGTTTTGCGCGATTGTTCGCTTTGGTGGCACGGTCCCAGCTGTTTGTCTCAATCGTCAGAGTCCAATCCTTTTCCAGCCTTTTTACCTTCCACTCCGTCGTCTTCTGAAGTCACTGCGGAAGGGAAACATAACCATAACCTCTCGCTAATGTCTACCCTGGCTATCGACCTTTCTTCGGACTTTTCCTCGTTGCATCGTCTAACGCGCGTATACGCTTACTGTTTTCGGTTCATCAGAAATATTAGACTCTCAAGTGCTGACAAATTTACGGGCGATCTTACCCCTGTCGAAATTCATCATTCTCTCAATTTCTTCATAAAACAATCTCAGTCGATCCACTTCGCAGTCGAAATTAATTGTCTTCGTAACGGATCTTCTGTTTCCATTAGGAGTAAGTTGGCTTCTCTCGACCCGTTTCTTGATGATTCTGGAGTGATACGCGTGGGCGGGCGATTACAACAGTCGCAATTACCGTACGACGCTAAACATCCTATTGTCCTACCCCCATCTGCGCATATTACTCGCCTCATCATTGAACGCGAACATATTCGTTTACTTTACGCTGGTGCTCAACTCGTGCATCACTCACTGCGTCAACGTTGGTGGATTGTTAATGCCAGGATAGTCATTCGGTCCATCATTCGAAAATGTGTCAAGTGTCTCAGGTTTAGTGCCAAACAGCAGGTTCAAAGGCTTGGTATTTTACCATCTCCTAGAGTCACTCCTTCAAGGCCGTTTCTATTCTGTGCGGTTGATTATGGTGGCCCCTTCATGATCCGTCATGGCGGGCAGAAATCCAGAACTCTTTCTAAGGCATACGTGTCTTTGTTTATTTGCTTAGCGACTAGGGCCATTCACTTGGAATTGGTTTCCGACCTTACTGCCTGTGCGTTTATAGCTGCATTACGTCGTTTCATGGCCCGCAGGGGCATACCCAGTCAATTATACTCCGATAATGGCACAAACTTTAGGAAGGCCCGGAATATCCTACATGATCTCTACAACCTTTGGCATAATAAGGATGCCATCTCTTCGCTCAAGTCATTCACGTCCTCTCAGGGGATATCATGGTAGTAGAGGAAAAGTGAGTGTTAGAAAACAATGGCGATGACGTCACAGAGAGGCACTGGTAGCTGGCTTCCGCGGTGTGAAAACAATTGGTTGGGGAACCCCCAGTTGAAAACACTACCGGGTTCCAGTTCATGACGTCATAGAGGCACTGGCAGCTGGTGTCCGAGCTGTCCATGTGACGTCACTGTTTTGTGTGTGTGTGTGTGTGTATGTGTGTGTATGTGTGACTGAAACACTTCCGTGTTCCAGTTCATGACATCACACAGAGGCCCAAGTCGCTGGCGTCCGCATGGCTAAAACCTCTTTCAAGATGTCACGGAGGCCGTGGTTTCTGCATGTCCAAAATTTGGTAGCCGAAAACAATGTGTAGCGGATGGGGGTACCCGGAATTCGGCGGTTGCCCGCAGAGGCGATGTCATCGGGTACCGTTACTCGAAATTTTGGGGGTATCGGGTACCGTTACCCGAAATGTTTAAATCAACGGATGGGGGTACCCGAAATTTGTGGGTACGCCCTAACCGGGTTCCAGTTCATGACAGAGGCCCTGGCAGCTGGTGTCCGAATGTTAAAACACTTCCGCGTTCTGGTTTATTTTGATGTAACAAAATAATCGTTCTCTCTCGAAATTTTTAATGTCTGAATTTTGGTACCCTAAATGATTAAAACAACGGATGGGGGTACCCGAAATTTGTGGGTACGCCCACATGACGACGACGTAGAGGGCGTGATGTCTGAAATGATTAAAACAACGGATGGGGGTACCCGAAATTTTTGGTGTCTGAAATTTAGTACCTGAAACGTTTAAATCAACGGATGGGGTTACCCGACATTTTGGTGTCCGAATTTTAACACCCGCAATGTTTAAATCAACAGATGTTATTTACACCCTAAAACAAGTCCTGTATGTCTAAACTCTGGACGGGGGAGGGGGTACCGTTACGCGAATTTGATCGGTTAAAATTTGGCGCAGAAGGTACCTGAGGGGTTCAGACATTTGGTGATTAATGACATCCCGACGCGGTTCCTCCGGTACTCAAAACCGGATATTGTATTATTATAATGTTTATATTGTGTTAATATAAAACAGATGCATTGATTTGAATACTGTTTAGAAAACATATATTCTTATTATGCGTTACTAAAATTGTTAACTGAATAAATATATTTACTCTTGTAACGATTCGCCTGTAAACCAGTCAAACAGCATCTAAGCTGGTACACGCAGTGTGTGTGTGTGTGTGTGTGTGTGTGTGTGTGTGTGTGTGAAACACTTCCACGTTCAGTTAATGTATTCAAAGAGGAACTGATAGCTGGCGTCCGTGTTTTATAAAGCGGTGTGTGTGTGTGTGTGTGTGTGGTTTATTGTCAGACGTTGAGCTGTCTCAGGCAAGTTGTTGTAAGATGTAGCGCTATAAAAACCGGTTTCTGCTACATTCCATGCTGCTACATCTCAACTGCTTTTGCGCTTATTCAAGAATGATAGGAATAATTGTTTTGTATAAGGGGTATAATAATAAAAATAACGTAGGTTATGGTTTATATATATATATAAGTTTTAATAATATCGAAAGCTTTTACAATCAAATCATAAGCTATAATTTTTTTCTGTCTCTACACACACACGTTCTCTATTCACAAGACAATTATAATTGAGCAAATTATACGCGCTCTCTCTATATACATAACTAAACAAAATAGACACTTTATCTATATATATATATATATTTATATATATATATTTACATAATTATACAAAATAATCTTTTTTCTCTCTCGCTTTCTCTCTCTTTTGCAGCCTTGAAGGCTCTCTCTCTCTCTCTCTCTCTATATATATACACACACATACACACGCGCACACACACACACACACACACACACACACATAATTAACAAAATAATAATTACATTTACTACAACCAAAACAAGCCTTATATGTCTAACAATAATAATAATAATAATTAATAACATACAATATTACAATGTTGATGTGTAATATGTTAATAATAACATACTAAATGTAGACACACATCAAATGATATTTACTATGGTGTTAACTACATGTGTAAAATGGTACACCAAAACCTTAAATTCAACTCTTTTTAGTATTTTAGATAATAACAGAGGTAACAACGCTTATAAAGCGCACATCCAGTGGAATTATGCCTTAACCAATTACATTTTTTCATCAAAATAATTTTTTAAAACAATTGTTCTTCAGAGTGTAAATTCTCTCCACTCACAAGCACTCAGAATGTTACAGTGGTCACCATATGGTGGTGAACGACATACATCTCCCTCGCATTCGCACAAACACATAACATCGAAACAAGGTTTCTGTAACTATGAGAGAAATCTTTTAAAAAATTTAATTACACATAAAAATTTAATTAACACTTTAATGATTGTTTATCTCAACTTTTTATGTTATAAACCACATACGTTTTTTAATAATTAAAAACAGAATATAATTTCCTACAATTAATAATACTTGATCAAATACAAAAGAATGTGGACACATCAAATGATAGTTAGTGTGGTATTAAAAAAAACATGTATTCTGAATTAAATGAATTAAAGTCATTTTGATATCTTAGATAACAACAGACGCGACAACGGTTACGAAGCGGACATCCGCTAGAGTCATGCCTTGACCACTCATATTTTTTTTTACCAGGGAGGTATACGCTGTACCAGTAAAATTATACATCATATAGTACATCTGATTAACCAGCTTTGTTTTAGCAATTAGCAAATCTTTTATTTGAAGATATTCAATATTATGGTTGTTACAATAACTAATTGATGTTTTGAAGAGTTTGAAAAACTCATTACGAATAAATACTTTTCTTTTGTAAATATTCTTTTCGTTTCGTATTGATATCCATCTACTCAGTGTCTTACGATTATTTCTAAAATTATAATCGAATTTAATCATATCGCATTGACAATATAATCTATTATTACCATTTATTTCTCGGTTTAAAAGTTTTCTACAATATTAGATCCAAGCAACACCTTGTTCTTTCTCTGAAAATGAACAATTAACATTAAGAAACGATAGAGAATTCAAAAATAGAGAAGTGTACTTCAACATTTAAAAACATTTTACTATTAATGTTATTATTACTATTATTATTATAATAAATCAATCCTGTTCTCGTTTATTTGGTCTGGAAAAAAAGAGAAACAACATTAATACACAACCACTTCTGTATAAGTAATTATTAGTGGTACTGAAATATCATACTCACATAATCAATATCCAACTGCACGCTCACTTTCTCGTTCGCCAGCGGAGTGTGTGAGGTTACGCATAGTGATAGGACACAAGGCTTCACAGCTTTCAATTGCTCCTCTGTAAATACGTCACACCATCTTTTAGGTAGGTATACATAGAACAGTTTATCCTCCGGCTGAGGACAGGCTCCGGTATCTTCCAAATCTACCACAACTGACTCCCCGAATTTCGTTTTCACAAATTTCATGCGAATTATATGATACTTTACTCCTAAAGAAAGACTTGACAAGTCTCTTTTCGGTAAAAAATTTTCAACTGTCTTCGCGTTCGCAACGATTCCTTCCATGGCGAGTACTGATGACTGCACAGGGAAACACTGGCGTATTTATTCTGTTTCCCCCGACCACGTTCCTTCCTTCTAAAGCGTCATCTCCTTCGGTCACGAGCGGACGACGACACCCTACCCCGCACCTCGCACCTCCACCGCAACGGTAACGGCTATAATTTTGCTTCCTACCCCACCCCGCGTCGTCTCGGGCCACCATCTGCTTTCGGTCACGACCGGACGATGACATTCTACCCCGCACCTCTACCCCACACCCAGAGCCTCAACACCACCCCGCACCTCGCCTACATATTTTGTTCAATTACTTTGTCTGTCGCTCCGCAACGACCGGTATTCCCCCCCTCACACCAATCGAGTCCGTCGGTGACAACCTAGCTTCCTACCCCACCCCGCGTCATCTCGGACCACCATCTGCTTTCGGTCACGACCGGTCGTACAACCCAGCCCCCCCCGTACCCCGCACCCTACATCCCGCGGGAGGCGACTCAACGAGCGCGCTTCGGCCAAGGTCGCCGGCATCCTGTACCCTGCACCTCGCCTACCTCTCGGTCACGGACACCGGCTGCAACCTAGCTCCCTACTCCGCACCACCATCCCACACCTTTACCCCGCACCGCATCGGTCACGGACGTCGGCTTCCTACACCGCACCCCCACCCCACCCCACCCACCGTAACGCGCGTCGTCGGTCACGACCGGACGACTACCTACCCCGCACCGCTGCTCCTCGCGAGGCCGATCGGTCAAGGGCGCGCGGCGACAGCGTCACCGGTTACCGGACTGTCTATATAGGGAACCGACGACGCGAAGCCGGCCTCACTCCTTTCACAATGACCGACAGCAGCAGCAGCAGCAGCGGCAGCAACAGCGAACACCGTGCTATCAATGGTAATGTAATTACTATAAAATTTATGATACTTGACAATACACTAAACACACAAACAGTATTATTAGATTACAAACACACGGTTATTGATAAGATTTGTAGCGAAGCCGTTGCATTAAATAATTATATAAAGTGGTATTTAGCAGTTCGTGTATCTTTTAAAAAATTAATAAACACCGAAAATATTTATTGTAATGCGGTATTTAGATCACGTACAGAACTTAAGTCACAGTATGACGATATCGATGAACAGTATTCGATAGCTAGCGAGAAAATAATGGAATCCGTTAACAAATTCACGCGTGACGGAAGCGGGTGGGTCGAAAATGGTGTCGAGTCGGTGGAAATAAATATTACAAAATACAATCCTCTTGTGGGGTCGAGCTTTCTACCTACACCATCGAAATTGTCACACAGTAAGAAAGGAATTATTTTATAGTAAGAAAGGAAAAGTGGATGTATTTTAAAAACTTTTCACTTTGTCACCGCGTACCTTATACGGTATACGCTGACTTCGAATCGTTTATTGTTCCGACCACCGGTAAAAACGTGGCACATCATATACCAGCCAGTTTCTGCTATGTGATAGTTGACTGGATGGGAAACGCCGTCAAGGAACCTGTAATATACCGCGGTAAAGACGTGGTGGACACGTTCCTTCGTGTGCTTTTAGCCGACGTTCAACGACTCGATAGAAAGTTTAATAAACCGATCCAAATGACAGCGGCCGATGAACGGTCATTCCGAAACGCCACTCACTGTCATCTGTGCAAGCAGCCGTTAACAGACGACACGGTTCGAAATCATTGCCACATAACGGGTAACTATTTAGGCGCTGCTCACAATGCGTGTAATATAAATTACAAAATACCAACACACGTTCCGGTTTTTTCCATAATTTAAGTGGCTATGACTCGCATCATTTGATGCAAGGTTTCGGAAAGTATAAGGAAGATGAACGTGTATCGCTACTACAAGCGAACGTTACATCTCCGTTACACTCGGACAGCTCCGGTTTCTCGATTCTCTGCGGTTCATGAACGCGTCACTTGAAAAACTCGTCTCCAACTTATCCGCGGATAAATTTAAAATCCTTAATCAATTTTACACGCGTAATGTTGATTTACTGTTGCGTAAAGGTGTGTACCCTTACGAATACGTTACGGACGGTTCAAAATTTGACGAGAGGCAGTTACCGGACCGCGTACATTTTTACAACGGGTTGACAGAGTCGGATATAGACGAAGAAGATTACGCGCACGCTCGAGCGGTTTGGTCGGCTTTCGACATGCAAACGTTCGGTGATTATCATGACCTTTATTTAAAAACGGATGTACTACTGCTTGCTGATGTATTTGAAAACTTTCGAAACATGAGCCTACAGTACTACGAACTCGATCCGTGTAACGTTTTTACAACCGCCGGTTTAGCGTGGAACGCGATGCTGAAAATGACAGGAGTTAGGTTACAGTTACTCCGCGATATAGACGTACACCTGTACATCGAAAGAGGTATCCGTGGCGGCTTAGCAGAAATTTCTAATAGGTCCGCCAAGGCCAACAACCCGTACATTCCCGATTATGACGCAAGCAAGCCGCATAACTATTTACTTTACCTCGATTGTACCAACCTATACGGAACGGCTATGACACAGCCTTTACCACTGTCCGGTTTTCGATGGTTGGAACGTACAGTGATCGATACGTTGAACGTGCACACGTTACGCGACGATGGTGACACCGGTTATATCCTGGAAGTCGATCTGGGGTATCCACATTACCTACACGACTTACACAGTGACTACCCTTTAGCACCTGAAAAGCGTACTATTACGGACAGTATGCTTTCACCGTACTGCTATCGCATGAAGCTGTTAAAAGACTTTGTGTGTAGTAACGGTAAGGTAGAGAAACTGATAACGTCTCTCGAGGACAAGACAAAATACATTGTTCATTACAGAACATTGAAACTCTACCTCGAACTAGGAATGGAGTTGAAAGCGATTCACCGTGTGTTAGCATTCACACAGTGCGTATGGTTGAAACCTTTCATCGATTTTAATACGGAGCGACGAAAGGAAGCCAGAAACACCTTTGAAAAAGACTTTTTTAAGTTAATGAATAACGCACCGTACGGAAAATCGTTGGAAAACGTACGGAAGCGAATCGATTTCAAGTTAGTTCTAAACGAGAAGAAACTTCACAAACTAACCGCTAACCCCAGGCTACAACATTTTTTCATCTATAACGAGGACCTGGTAGGTCTCACGATGAAAAAAATATCCATTACACTGAACCGACCTTTGTACGTTGGGTTCAGTGTATTGGATATTAGTAAGCTGATTATGTATCGGTTCCATTACGGATTCACGATGAATACGTACGGGTCACGTGCACGTCTATGTATGACGGACACTGACTCTCTGTTGTACGACATTCGCACCGACGATGTGTACAAAGACATGGAGGAGCATCTCGAACTCTTTGACACGTCGGAGTACCCTAAGGCACATCCGTGCTATAGTGAAACAAACAAGAAAAAGTTGGGTACTTTTAAAGACGAAACAAATGGAATACCGATACTTGAATTTGTCGGGTTGCGCGCAAAATGTTATTCATTCGTTACGGCAAACGATAAAGAGAAAAAGGTAGCGAAAGGTGTGTCACGTTCCGCGATAGCTACACAGTTGAAACATCAACTTTATAAACAATGTGTAAAGACCACTTCTCAAACTTATACTACGGCGCAGACTATCCAAAGCGAAAAACATAACATATACACAAGAAAGCTTACAAAATTATCGCTGTCACCATACGATGACAAACGATATGTCTTGGATGACGGTGAAAGAACACTGGCGTACGGTCATTATAAACTCTGTCAACCCAGACGCGAGATAATTCAGCAAGCGAGAAAATCCGTTATAAATTATGCGTTCGATATACGTTGATATAAGACTCGCTTGCAGGAGCAACACACTGTCAGTAACGACGATGAAGTCGGTGAGGTTCAGTGAAAACGTAACGGTATATCTCGTACCAAAATTTTGCGATTCGCGTTTCGGGTGGCGATATGGAAAACGTACGCAAAACTATTGCAAAGGAATTGCACAGACCGGTGAGAAGGAACTTTCCCAGACGTGCGGTGGAGGTGAAGGGGTTACACGATCTCTACCAAGCGGATTTGATGGAAATGATACCGCATGCCAAGTTGAACAAGGGGTACAAATATCTAATGACGGTAATAAACGCATTTAGCAAGTATGCATATGCGATTCCCTTAAAAACTAAATCGGGTGTTGAAGTAGCACATGCTCTCGAACCAATAATTGTAAAAAATAAAATGAAATACCTGCAAACGGATAAGGGGAAAGAGTACTTTAACACTACCGTACAAGCTTTACTAAAGAGATTCAACGTCAAACACTATTCAACGTATAGCGAGAAGAAAGCGTCCATCGTAGAGCGATTTAATCGTACGTTGAAAACGAACATGTACCGCGCGTTCAGCGAGCAAGGCCATTATCGGTGGTTGTCGCTTTAGCCTAAACTGGTGATGGAATACAACGACAGAGTGCATAGAACTATAGAGATGAAGCCGCGACAAGTCGACAAGAGCAACGAGCAAATTGTGTTGGAACGAATAAGAAAAAATATCGTACCGCGGAAAGTGAGCAAGAAACATAAGTTTAAAATAGGCGATCGAGTGCGTATCAGTAAATACAAAATCACATTCGCTAAAGGTTATACACCAAACTGGACGAACGAGATATATACAGTGCACAGAGTTCAGCCAACCGTACCGGTTACGTACTTGTTGAAAGATCACACGGGTGACGTTGTGGAAGGTGGGTTTTATGAACAAGAATTGAGTAAAACCAGCGTTGGTGATGTGTATCTCGTTGAAAAAATATTACAACGTAAAGGTGATCGCTTGCGAGTGCGCTGGCTCGGCTTTGACGGTAAACACGATTCGTGGATACTAAAAAAAGATCTGATATAATAACATTACCACAGTATTTAACCGAACGTAAACGAGTTAAGATGAAGATTGAACAACAATCGTTAAAGTTAAATGTTAAGAACGTAGACTCTGCTAAGTACAACGGTGAAGTTGCATATAATAAACACAGTCCACTGTTTCCAAACACAGTTCGATGTATCGTGTGCGGCGGGTCATGTAGCGGGAAGTCAAACGTTGCCTTTAACATGTTATTCGATTCAAACGGACTGCGATTTCAGAACCTGTACGTGTTCTCCAAATCGTTATTTCAACTAAAATATCGTATGTTGGAAGACGTTTTTAATGCTCTCGCTGACGAAGGAATGATGTACTTCACATACAGTGAAAACGATGAAGTACCACCTCCGCACGAAATTGTACCTAATTCAATCATGTTGTTCGATGATGTGGTATGTGAACGGCAGAATAACATACGAAAATATTTCGCTATGGGACGGCATAGCGGTGTGGACACTTTGTACCTTTGTCAGACGTACAGTCTGGTGCCAAAGCAACTGGTGCGTGATAATGCCAATTTCTTGGTTTTGTTCAGACAAGATGATCTCAATTTACGTCACGTTTACAACGATCACGTTAACACAGATATGAAATACGAAGAGTTCAAAGCGATGTGCGCCGAAGCGTGGAAGGATCGTTACGGATTCATAGTCATCAACAAGGACTCACCGATAAACGCGGGTAGATACAGAGTGGGTTTCGATCGTTTTATACATAAATAGAATAGTTTGTGCGAGAAAGTCATCAGTGTCAAGATGGATGACAAGCAATTGACACATGAAATCGATGCAATTAGCGATAACATAAGACAAAAGTATCGCGCGTTGAAACATGACATCAGAGAGAGCGATGAAGCGTTAACGAGAAAGTACAAACCTCTTTTGGAACCGTTAACCCAGATTTCGGAAAAGTTGAATGTCTCCGGTGATAAAATTAAAAAAGTAAATGTTGAAGATGAAGATACGAAGACAGCTGTCGAGATGACACCACCACCATCACAACCTCGATTCCTTAGAACGGAAGTGTTGGCACAAACTCCTGATGTCGAAACATCGAACGTGACTCTTGAAGAGTTTTTAGCAACACCCGAAGGTCGACACGAAGCACAAGAATACGTTGAACAGTCTGTCGAAGGTCCGCTCGCGAGGAAATACTTACTACTCGCTTTATCTGATGATCGAGAAAAAAAGATGGATCATACGTACGGTATCCGTAACGTTGCAGACAAATGGATGGTGGGAAATTCGGTGTTGGAGATCAATCAAGACGACAGCTTCTACATAGCTGGAAAACGATACAGGGGTACACCGGGTCTCTACGAACTTATGTTTATGAAAGAACCTAACAAGAGCGTCTACGATGAAAACGATTTAGCAGCGTACAAATCTATACTGTCGGACACTAACGCACATAAACATTATCATTTATCCGGTGCTAAAATAAATACAAACAAAGGTGTAAAATACAGAGAGATAATCGCCCGATTGTTCCCACCGCGCAGCGGACGTGGTATCGATTACGTACACTGGAACGATCCCAACAAACTGGTTGAACAGTTGAGACTGCTGGTAAGTTCAAAACGCGCCGGTCACACCGGACACGACAACGAAATCATCTCCGTTGTGGAGGAATTACGTGAAGCCAACATTATCGTATAAATTTTATGAACGTCGGTGTAACAACTCATTGACGTCAACACTGTCAACATGTGCGGGTTAGATTTGACACCTGACTTTGAAGTCGAAAACGAAAGACTGAAAACCTTTACATCATGGCCTGTGCATTTCATCAGTCCAACCGCTATGGTTGCCGCAGGCTTTCATTACACAAATGAAATTGACAGGGTTCGATGTTCATTTTGCGGTATAGAAATCTTTCGTTGGAAAGAGGGTGACGATCCGATTGTGTTACACACGCGATGGTCACCACAGTGTCGTTACTTAAAACGGTTAGCACATCATTTGTAGCGTGCAGTCGTACAATGGTTATGGACAAGTTCGGGAGACATCAAAGCGCCGTGAGCGTGCGACGAGAAACAAAAAGACAATTACGCGATACTGTAGGATTTAAGATTACGAATGATGGGCATATAGATGTTGAAAACAAAAAGATCCGCAATCTGAACGAACCGGATGCAGCAAAGGATGCTGTATCTCTGACTTATATGCAAACACATTGTCTGCTACTCGATGATGAACGTAAAAGCGTGGACGTTAAAGGGTGTAGATTGAAAAATGTTGATACTCCTGTAGACGTTAAAGACGTAGTCAACAAATATTACGTTGATGACAACTGTATACAACACTCGAGTCAAGAGAGAGGTGAGGTC
The DNA here is from genome assembly GCA_034769895.1 of Magicicada septendecula. Lineage (NCBI taxonomy): Eukaryota > Metazoa > Arthropoda > Insecta > Hemiptera > Cicadidae > Magicicada > Magicicada septendecula. The sequence continues at coordinate 198,507,295 of CM068375.1, read as the reverse complement.
ATCGATGCACGAGATCGATGGGTAATCAACGTTCGAAGTCCGGAACAAGCGACCGATGCGGTTAACAAAAACTATGTAGACTCGAACGTCATTAAAAAAGTATCGAACAGCTATTTGTTTGGGCAGAGCTGGTTGTCGGGAGTGAGTTCACCGATTTTTGGAGATGACGCGGTTAACGTAAAATACATGTTGCAGAACACCGTTAGCTTGGGCGAAGATGGTGTTTTCAAAGCAGCGGAAAAGAGAATAACAGACGTAGCGGATGGTTTTGCGGAGAGCGATGCTGTTAACTTACAACAATTAAATGACGTGAGACGATACGTAAAGAGCGAGATGTATAAAGTCGTTAAAACATTTCAGTATCAACTGGATTACTACTTATTGAAATTGTCTAAGCCACGTAGTTCAGAAGACGAGTGGACACTCGACACGAAGGAAATAAGAAGGTTAATAGATGAATACGATAAAAACATAGAAGAGAAAGACTGGAGATCGGTTTACGATGTACAACAACGTTAAGAGGAAAAAGGGGTGGGGCGTCGGAAACGTGCTTAAAAAGGTTGTACCGTCCGTTGTTTCGTCAGTTATCAATCGAGCGGTGGACGCACTACCTGTTGAATTACATCTGCCGGGTTACAGATTCTGTGGACCGGGCACGAAACTCGAAGAAAGATTAGCGCGTGGTGATCGTGGAATCAATCAACTAGACGAAGCCTGTGGCGAACACGATATCGCTTACGCTCAATACAAAGACAACGAAAGTAGACGTATTGCAGATCGTAAACTCGCGGAAAAAGCGTGGGGACGGGTAAAGGCTTTGGATTCGGGTATCAGCGAACGAGCTTATGCGACAGCAGTTGCAGCGGCCATGAAAGCAAAATCAGCAATAGGAAGCGGTCGACGTCGTAAAAATAAAAAGAATGTGAGTAGTCGTGGTCGTGGTGCTGGTGGTGGGACGAAGAAGAGGAGGAAGAGAACTGTCCGAACCGCTAGGAAAAAGAAGAGAACTGCGTCCGGATTGTATCTACGTCCGTACCGAAAAAACTAATTCACATACCGCTCCGCCCGTTGTCCGAAGATGAATTACGTGTATACGCAAAAAAGCTAAACATACCGTATTTTAGAGGTGTTTACATGCGTAACGCATTACCGGATACAGCGCCGTGGAAGAACGAAAGCGTCATCGTAAATTTGGACGACGAGAGCGGACCGGGAACCCACTGGGTATGTTACAAGAAGCGTGGAAATCGAGTACACTATTTTGACGGGTTCGGTAATTTACGTCCACCTCTCGAGCTGATGCAATATTTTGGTGATACAGGCGACGTTCGTTACAACTATGAACGGAAGCAACCTCCTAACACGGTCATCTGCGGTCATTTATGTTTAGACTTTTTATCGTCTTCTGATCAGTAAACTTCAGCATGTCGTCGCTAACGGTCACCGTGACGGGTACCGACGCTGCGAATCTCGTGTGCAACTTTTTCCCACCTCTCGAGTTATACGGTGAATGGTACGTTGGACTATTGGATTTTACATCGTATAATTCAATACCAAACGTTACTGAAGGAAAAAATAATGCATTTGCAGTAAAAATTTCCAAGGATCAGTGGTCCGTCATCAAGTTGCCTACCGGCACCTACGAAATCAGTGATATCGAAACGTATCTGCAGAAACAGTTAGGCGAGAGAACAATCAGTTTACGTCCAAACAACAACACATTAAAGTGTGAAATTTACTGTAAGCATGTCATCGACTTTTCGCATACACCGAATACCATTGCAAGAATGTTAGGATTCAAGGAGAATCAGCAGCTGGAAGAGTATATAACACACGAGTCGAACGTACCCGTCGACATAATCAAAGTTAACACCGTTCACGTACGGAGTAATATCGTACAGGGTGCGTACAAGGACGGCCAGGACCAGCACACGTTGCATTCGTTTTATCCGACCGTGGCACCAGGTTTCAAAATAGTTGAAACACCGACAAACGTAATATACTTACCGGTAAACATACAACGTGTAGACAACATAATTTTGTCTCTCGTTGATCAGGACGGGGATTTAGTCGATTTTCGCGGTGAAGTTATCACGATACGACTGCATCTGAAAATATGGGATTGTATTTCGGACAAACGTCACCTGTAAAAAGGGAGTGTGTACGAAAGAAACATGGTAGTCGGTGTTCAACGTTGAAGCGATTGACATCAAGGAACAAGCGTTTCTTACTTTCACTTGGATTCAAATAATACGATTAAAATAATGTCGGGTGAAATTCTAGCTATCGAACGAGGAGCGGCTTTCGATAACAGAATCGTTGAGTTCGAATATCGTACGCACGCACCGTATGCTTCCACCCGATACGGTAACAACGATGAAATACGTATACCCATCCAACAACAGGATGTTTTCACTTTACCGGCGAAGAGTTTTCTGTACATCGAAGGAACATTGACCAAGGTTAACGCTGCCGACACAGCGTTGAACGTGAAATTAATCAACAATGCAATGGCTTTCTTGTTTGAGGAGATCCGTTACGAAGTGTGCGGTGTGGAAGTAGAGCGTACGAAAAACGTTGGAATTACGAGCACTGTGAAATTGTTACTATCGAGCAATGAGCATGAAAGAAAGCATCTAATCAATGCAGGATGGGTGACGACAACCGACGAGTCGTTGACAGTACACGAGAGTACCGGTGATTTTACGTTTTGTCTTCCGTTAAAAATGCTACTCGGTTTCAACGAAGACTATACACGCATCATGCTGAACGTTAAGCAAGAATTGATTCTGTTGCGTACCTCTACCGATCAGAACGCAATGGTGCTAAAAGAATCAGGTGCAACTGCAAACGGTAATCTCGTAATAAACAAAGTACACTGGAAGATGCCCTATGTGCGCGTGTCAAACAAGTACCGAATACCGCTATTGGAGCATATCGAGGAGGATCATGAACTGGTGATGCCGTTCCGCAGTTGGGAATTGCACGAGTATCCCGTTCTACCGACGACAAATCGACATTCGTGGACCTTGAAGACATCGTCACAGTTGGAAAAACCACGGTATGTGATACTGATATTTCAGACGGACAGAAAGAACAATATAGCGAAAAACGCGTCGGAATTTGATCACTGCAATTTAACGAATGTCAAGCTATTTCTGAACGATAAATACTATCCGTACGATAACCTGAACCAGGATATCGGAAAAAAACGTTACGCACTGTTCTACGACATGTATACACGTTTTCAAACATCATACTACGACCGTCGCAACAGAACGCCTCTTTTGACACCTAATGAATTTATAACGAAAGCACCGTTGTTTGTCATCGATTGTTCCAGACAAGAAGAACCAATCAAGTCGTCTGCCGTTGATGTGCGTTTAGAATTTGAATCCAGTAACAATTTTCCAGATAAAACCACCGCTTACGCTTTGATTATTCACGATAGGATAGTACAGTACACAGCGTTGTCGAATACTGTTCATCGTTTGTCATAAAAAACTTGTTCTCCCCTCTACCAGTTTATAAAGATAGGTATTAGCGATCTCTAGCTTATAACAAGATCAGTCCGTCTCAACGATGGAAGGTGACTTTGGTAGCGGCGGCAGCAGCAGCAGCAGCAGCAGGCATTGTGAGTATAACGTTTACTTATCTCTTGGATATCCTATTAACTCTTACACTAAGTTCGTTACCGTCGAACTGTTTAACGAACTCAACTATGAACCGGGTGTTTTGTTTACAAACGGAAAAAAGAAACGTATATTACTTGACTTTTCTGAGTGGAATTACTTGTTGATCTTTCGTGAACAGTTACTATCCAGTATGTTATTGTACGAAGAAGGTGAAAACCGTGAAAAGAAGAAGAGTGTGATGATCAGTCGTAACTTTGGGAAAACGTTTGTTCGGATTAAAGGTAGTAAGACCGAAAAATTTGTTTTCACAGAACCCGAGTGGATCCGTTTTGGTTGTTTATTAACAGTACTAAAGAAATATCTTGTTTGCTTGTTTTATGATCAAGATCACTTCAAGTCGTACATTAAACAGGTAGTAGCCAAGGGGTGTTATGTACCACCATCCTTCTTTTTCCCCTCGTTTTTTCGATTGGAAAGCAGTCGTCATGACCAACAGCTAACATTTGATCGTCTTTACGATGAACTGGTATTGGAAGGAAAAGTAGAGGGGGAATTTGAAAAAATTAACGTATTCGATGCGAACAAGTGTCACTCGGAAAAATGAACTTGAATAGGACGGTTATTGCCGAGTTTGAAGCGTTTCGTGGTGACAAAAATGAATATGTAATCAAAGAGTTCGTTGCAGTAGATATAACAACCGGACGTTTTGTTATCGTGTTGTTCGCTCCACCATACGAACGTGCACGACTGCACCTGAAATTTCAAAAAATCAATGACTGGTTGGAAACACATTATCACAGAATTCGGTGGAACGATGGTAATGTGCCGTACAAGAATATGGTACGCATCGTTGCAGACTTTTTTTCAGACAGTTCTGTTGTCTATACAAAAGGGTTTGAGAAGGCAAATTTCTTACGACAGTTGTATCACCATGGTGAGGTGATTGACTTAAACGATATTCAAGCACCTGTAGTTCCTAGATCCTTTGTACCCATCATACAATATCCTGTTCCTCATCGTCAACCCGTTACCACTCCCCCCTTACACTGTGCATTGCGCAAAGCTTTGTTTTATGCAGAATGGTTGCGGCAACGAAATAAAATATAGCCGGTTGTGAACATGTTTTCATCATGGTGTTAGTGTGAATGCTACGTGACAGAAATGTCCATAAACGTAGAATTAGGTACCGTAGTGTGTGCGTGAGTGTTAACCTTGACTACGTCACTGTCGCGGTAGAAATACTCATAAACGTAGTCCTGGTAGTTCGAGACGGGTCACTGGCACGGTAGATATACCTGTAAACTCGTCAAGAACCAGTATGGGTGTGAAAATTACTCATTACGGTACAGCAAATGTGAATACACATCATGTATGAACAACATATACATCCGATAAAAAAAATATAAACAAAATAAAAATAAAGTAAATAAATAAAAAATATATGTACTGCTTTTATACATTGACTTAGCATTGCATAGTGTATCTTATCATTATCTGCCACTGTATTAGTTAATAGTACAGCGATAGATAACGTGGAGTAGGCCTGCTTTACGAATCTGTAAAGTTGGGGAAACCACGTTAAAAAAAGCGTAGCGGTCTCTCATTCGCCTCTGGCCGCTAGGAAGAGGATGAGAGGTAAAAAATAAAAGTATAAAAAATGTTTATTTATTTTTAATAATAAATAAACTTATATTGTGCTTTTATGGTTTTACACATAGGACAACAGTAGATATCACTCGTCCACCTCATAGTTGTAAGTAAGAGACGAGAAGTATAAGTACAAAAATAATTACAGTTAAACGACAACGGCCCCTTGGTGTAGTGGATGCATGCCGGTTTGGAGTACCGGAGGTCCCGGGTTCAAATCCCGGAGGGGCCATAATTTATTTTTTGCGGAAACAAACTGTCCCGCCTCGCAGTCGAACACATGCGTCATGTCGGGTACCCCCCTCCGTTGATTTAAACATTTCGGGTGTTAACTTTCGGACACCAAGAGATTTCAGGTACCTCCATCCGTTGTTTTAATCATTTCGGTTGTCAAATATTGAACATCAAAAATTTCAGGTACCCCCCATCCGTTGTTCTAAACATTTCGGGTGTCAAATTTCAGACATCACGTAGTCGTCGAACCAGCTATCATATCCACCCAGCCTCCTGTTTCGTCATAACCAGTGTTTTATACATGCGTCATGTGGGCGTACCCACAAATTTCGGGTACCCCCATCCGTTGATTTAAACATTTCGGGTAACGTTACCCGATACCCCCAAAATTTCGAGTAACGGTACCCGATGACATCGCCTCTGCGGGCAACCGCCGAATTCCGGGTACCCCCATCCGCTACACATTGTTTTCGGCTACCAAATTTTGGACATGCAGAAACCACGGCCTCCGTGACGTCTTGAAACAGGTTTTAGCCATGCGGACGCCAGCGACTTGGGCCTCTGTGTGATGTCATGAACTGGAACACGGAAGTTTTTCAGTCACACACACACACACACACACACACACACACACACACACACACACACACACACACACACACACACACACACACACACACACACACACACACACACACACACACACACACACACACACACACACACACACACACACACACACACACACACACACACACACACACACACACACACACACACACACACACACGCACGCACGCACGCACACACACACACACACACACACACACACACACGCACGCACGCACGCACACACACACACACACACACACACACACACACAAAACAGTGACGTCACATGGACAGCTCGGACACCAGCTGCCAGTGCCTCTATGACGTCATGAACTGGAACCCGGTAGTGTTTTCAACTGGGGGTTCCCCAACCAATTGTTTTCACACCGCGGAAGCCAGCTACCAGTGCCTCTCTGTGACGTCATCGCCATTGTTTTCTAACACTCACTTTCCCTCTACTCATGGTCATTTATTCCGCCCTCGTCACCTCATTTCGGTGGCCTTTGGGAGAGCGGCATAAAGAGTTTGAAGTTTCATCTGCGCCGCGTGGTAGGCAAATCTATACTCACCTTCGAGGAGTTTACGACAGTTTTGTCTCGGATAGAGGCATGTCTGAACTCTCGACCTTTATTTGCCATCTCTTCGGATGTAAATGATCCGGTGCCACTCACACCTGGCCATTTTTTGATTTGCGCACCATTAACGGCGATACCGGACCCAGACTTATCTCATATTCCTATCTCTCGTCTTGGGCGTTGGCAACTTCTACAGAAGCAAGGCATTTGGAAGGCGTGGTCTCGCGACTATTTGCACCAGTTGCAACAGCGTCACAAATGGAAATTCGCTAAGGATAATGTTTCCATTGGGGACCTAGTGTTACTTATTGAGGATAATCTACCTCCATTAGCCTGGAAATTTGGTGTAATTACTGCTACATTTCCCGGCCCAGATAACTTAATTCGAGTCGTAGACATTCGCACACCAACTGGTGTTTTGCGGAGACCAGTACATAAGTTATGCCTGTTGCCAACGCGGGACGAGATTTGACAAGATTATTATGATCATTTAGCACAATGCTATTTTACTCAGCCATTGGCTTATTACTTATTATGACCATTTGGTCAACTTAATTGTGATGCATTATCACAACATTTTCATATCAATTTTGCGCGATTGCGTGCTTCTATAATCATCATAGTTTTATGGTGGTATATTACTATTTTGTATTTGTATGTTAATATTTTGTGTGGCATACTATGTCCTACACATTCACATGTTGATGTTTTGGGTATGTGTCATGTTTTTGGTGGTATTATTTTATAAAAATTTGTTATAGAATATTTGCATGGTTTGCAGTTGCGCAACCATGCATGCATTTTTTACACAGTTGTTAATATGTGTGATTTATTGTTCTGTGAATATCTTTTCGATTGCCCTACTCATGTACTACGTTTGTAATCACAGTATCGTATTTGTTACTTATGCCATTGTAATTATTCATATTGTAATTAACTAAATTGTTGTTTATTATATTCATTATAACTTGCGTGTATGTAAAACATATCGTTTTTGCGTCTACTGCATGTAACCATGCCACGTCTAGATTTATTTTATATTGTATTGTTATATTGTATTTATATTTTATGATTAAGCATTGCACAATTATTATTTCTGTTTAAATTATGACATACATGTCATCATCATATATGTGCTTGCATTCAGTCAGCTAGTTATAGCTTGTTCTTACACAACTACATATTGTAAGTTCCTGAAACTTCAGGAACAGCATGACTTGGTCAATACATGACGCCATGCTAAATCTACGCTTAAACATGTATTTTGTGGCAATTTTGTTCATGTAAATAATTCTCTGTACAGGTCTACTGGCCTCAACTATTTCACGGTAACCATCTATGACATGCATAGGGTTACAAACTATCGGGCCATCATCTGATGAGCTTCCGATGATACATTATTAAGCATTGTCTTATTATGTATTTCTCATGTTTCATAACGTTCGATATTGTACACATACAATATGTGACGGCAACACTTGCCAACGCAGACATTTTTGTTCATGTTTGAAATCAGTTGTTCGCCAACCTTGGCTTACAAACGCTTATCTTTAAGGCTTATCTTATTCATGCTTATCGCTAAACCATTAACGTACAGCTGTTATCTAATATTATAACTCAAAGTTCAACTCAGCCTTGAAACTAACTCTCATTATTAAGAACGCTGTATGTTTTAAACTAAGTTACAAAATGTATAATAATTTACTAAAAATGTGGTAAAAAATCGATTGATTTTGACGGGCAGCTTATGTGCAGTAGCGCGATAATTTTACTTTATAGGTTGGCTAATCTGCTCTTTACTTTTTGTTGTAATCTGATTATCCATGTCGGTGCTCTACACAGTACGTCTCAAGCGCTTGAAGGCGGCGGTCGGCACGCCCGCCTTTCACTGTCATATTTTTCTTGTCGCGACATTCAATGTAGGCCTTAGGCCAACACACTATACTTATGGCCCATTAGGCCCGTTATTAATGTTTTTTAATATTTTAATACGTTGTATACATCATGCTTATTAGCCAACCAGTGATTCAAACAACTGCTAACTTCATATTTTTTAATGTACCTTGGAATTTCTAATAAATGAATTGAATACAGTCCACACGTTTCATTTCTGCATCCTGGCGAATCAACTAATTACAAATTTCACAATCAACATTCTTCTTCCTAAACATTTTCCTGTCCACGCGGACCGGATACTCAACAATATATATATATATATATAATTATTTTTACTACAATTATTTGTGCTGGACAAGAAACTAGAAGCTTGCTAACTTGTTTACATTATTTTCACTAAACCATTTCACTATCACTACCAACAGAAGCCAATGTATGTATTCCCCTCTTGTATATATTAATGTGTATCAGCATAAATCTCTCTAATTGTAATCAATGTTCTTAGAAATTTAGAACATCAAGTATATTGGCAAAAAGATTATTCCAACTCAGAAATTTCGAATCTTGAAATTAGTGAGCATTCAGCTTGTTTTTAGGGGCTGGGGAAAATTTGGTTAATGTTTTATAAGTTCATTTACATTTGCTATCTAGTTTATATTAGCCAAAATTCTAAGTTCTTGATATTAAAATTATTCTTGATATGTTGTGTACTTTACCAGATAATTTAAATTAGAGCCCAAATTTTGATATTCTTATTATATTTTTTAGTTGTATTTACAAAGTGCATTACAACTTTTTATTAAAATCCATTTCCACTATCACTGTAATTAAATTATGTAACCTTAAAAATGTAAGATTACTAGTATAATACATGAAAATTTATTATAAATAAGTAAATGATTTTAATAATATTTCATAAATAATATTAAAAGTAATAATAAATATTGAAGAGGCTACCGTTGCACTTAATTTAAAAATATAAATGTAGTAAAACTTATAAAAAAAAAAATCATTTCATAAAAATCTCTTCCGTTAATTATAATTTACAATAAATGAATACTCAATAGTTGGGCTCCTGACTATTAATTAGATAAATTAGTTTAACAAATAATTAAAACTGAACAATTTCAAAAACTCTAAAGCTAAATATTAATTATTTATATAATAATTATTATTTATGTATTAATAATTAACTCGTTTAATTATATAGGTCTGGCATGGGGAAAGTGTCTTTAAGCTAAAATGTGATTTTCATCGTTTTTGGAGTATTGGTCACTTGAAAATTAGCGAATAATTCTTATCATGTACAGGATCTCACAAAATACAGGTTTTACTTTGCATTATGAAACAAATCAAGTACTTAAATTTTAAAAATTCTTAAGAACACAAATTGCCTTATTAAATGTGTTATTTTGTAGATTTATTATAAGAGGAATAAAGATAATCATGAAAAATGAGCTTAAGCGCGATGACAAGCTAGATTAAACCAGATCACTTTCATGTTCTTGCACATCTGCTTTCCTCTTACACTCTTTCCTACTTACCTTCTCTCACGCTCCTTCTCACTCTTCAGTTAGAAACTTCATATGGTGTTTTGTCTTTATTTACTAAAAGAGATCTCAATTTAGTACTGTCTAAATATGAATACAAAGTCAGTGTTTGGACTACATATGGCGACTTAAGTTCCATTTTCTACTTGGTCAGCACTGGGGTTGCTCGAAATTTGTCTGTTTTGTATGTGTTATATCGTTCATAAATCAGAAGCTTCTTATCTAATAATTAGAAGAAATCCATTGACTTTTGCGTCTGTTTTTCTATGGCGTAAAATAAAAACCTGTAAATTCCTTAGACGTATATCCAACTTACGTAAATTCTTGAGATGCATATAAAAACCTGTAATACGTGCAGTAAATTACCTTAGTGACTACAAAGGCAGCTACAATCATCTGCACAATGTTGATACTGACTTGAGCACTAAACACAGGCGAGTATGCTGACTGTATAATTTGTGTTGTGCCGGAGTTTGCATAACCCGGCGTTCGAGGAAATGCAAATCATATTTTTTCAATAATTGATTCGGATAGTTGTCTAGTTATTAGTTGGGGAGCGTGATATCGGTGGCACTGTTTCGGCCGTGAACGCGATCTAGCGGGCCGAATTCAGGTCCCGGTTCTGAACACATGGCGAGGTTCAGTTCGGGCCTCGCTTTCACTGCGTAAACTACTCCAGCCGCCTTCCTCGGTTTAGCAGAGCGTTTTTTGTGTGTCGTCTTCTCATCTTTATGGCAGGCTAATTGTTTAAGACCCACCGGTAAGTGCCTTTTATATATATATATATATATGTACCTAATAATTTGGTTGTAAAAAGAAATTTAAATCCAAACTTATTTAATCCAGATGCGAACCGATAGAATGCCCGTGGCGTTCATCAGATGTGTGTGAGTAATGTGAGATATTTAATTAATGTTGTTTTATTTGAATACCGCCTGTTAATTGTATTAACTCATTGTTCATTCAGCGTTGTAAAGAGAATTAAGTAATTTAGTGAAAACCGGGGACCTGGTTAACTATGTATGAACGCACATGTGTGACCGGAAATTTGAATTTTCTTTAAGTAAATTATTAATTGTAAACTTTAAGACCACCCTAGATGAAGCACTGTGCAAGTGTTAATTGTCTGTAGCTGATGGACCTTTAAAGTATCCGTTATTTTGCAATATTGGTGATCGAACGTAATGCCACGTGGCCAGGGACAGGGTGCATGTCGAGATATGTTGCGGCTGGTCAGGCCTGTGTGCGTTCCTCATTATTGTGCCAGGTTATGAGTGAATGATGATCATTTATTAAAATATAAATGAAATACAAATTTAAAAAATTTTATGCATTATATTGAGTTGGTTGGGAGCATCTAGTTCGGGTGTTTGGTATACATGCCTTATACATGACAAGTGTGCAAGCTTTAGTGAACAGTACATTAATCATTCCGAATATTTAGGGTTCTCGCCTAGAACGGAGATCTGACCGAAGCTTGGTGTGCTGTCACCTTCACCAAGCCATGAACCACTAAAGCTTCGTCAGTGACCGAGGAGGGAGTAGCAGCTGCCGCCAACAATCATGGAACCGCCCGCTTCATATGAGGTGATATTAACTCGTTTTATTATATCCTGGCCCGCAGAATATACTATGGGAGGTGTATGTGCAATATCAGTTTAACTTAATACAGTGACATGGTTCAATCGGGGGTGTGTCAGCAAGACAATTTCAATGTAGCTTAAACTTTATAATACAGTTCAACAAGTACAATTGTAAACTGACCTGTGGGAGGGTACCAGAGCCGTTTTCGTTCCGTATAATGGGTGCAAAAGTTGTAGGGGAGACCTTTTAAAGTAAGTATAGGGGTATGGTTTTCGTGAATCCGAACCGGCGGGTTCGGAGTTCATTCTCAGGTTATTACCGGGGTTTTACATTTAATTATTTTTTTGCATACAAGGGGTGGGGTTTTTTAAATTCTGTTTCTGGGTTGTCATTTTATAAATGGGTTTTCTATTCACAAGGTAGGCACCTGTTGGTGCTATTTCATGCAGGTTCTCTACGGGTCATTTTTTGTCAAGTCAGGCTTGCTCTGGTACACTCCTGCAGCCGGACGAATACAGCATTCTCTTTTAATATCTGCACCTATGGCTGAAATTAATATTTCCTATTTATTTAAAGTCTATATATTTTTAGTATTTTCAGATTATAAAATTTTACATTGAATAAAATTGTACAGGCGGTATTTATTTTTTTGTAACTTGTATTTTCTGGCCATTATATGCTAAACCTGTCTTTCTTAGTTTTGTAATTGTCAGATTTTGTGAATGTTAGGCAGGCTGTATGTAGCCTTAATTGCAGTCATGCTTTTGTTACTATGAAATCCTTATGATTAAATAATGACTTGCCATATAATTAGATAATTAATTATGACTTGATATATAATTAAATAAATAAATAATTTTTAAACATTTTTACACTCTTATGGCTGATTTTTAGAAAGGTTCTGTACGTTATATAAATCAAGAAGTTTCACATATTGCAGGATTAAAGAAATGTTAGTAGTGCTTTAACTTATCATTATATTTTTTAATTACGAGCCATTCCAAATGTTTTCAAAATTTATAATGTATACTTGAATCTGACATGGATTTGTTACAGTTCTTAGTTAATTATGCTGGCTGCCGACATTATAAAAATGCATAAGGGGTGGTCTTGGTCGATGACATTAGTTTCCAATTAATTTATAGATACTGGCGGGTTTCAGTTATTTGATGTTTCTCTATCATGGGGTGAAGGATAATATACAGGCGGGCCGTGGGGCTTTTGAGTATGATGGCATAATGAGTGGTAACTGTGATTTTGTGAAATTAATTGTGATGTTATAGGCTGTTATGTGTTCGGCGAGGGGGGTGGAGTGATAAATATATATGAGTGTACCTTTTTATAATGTCGAGATTAAAAAAAAAAAAGGTTTGTTGAGTTATGATCATGATCATTTGAGACTGGGGGAAAGACACACACACACACACACATATATATATATATATATATATATATAGATGTATGAATAGATGTATTATGTCCGACATATATTTTTTTTTTATGTCAATGTGTTATAAACAGGGGATATTTATATAATTATGTGATTATCGACATTATGGGATATTAAGAAGTTTTTGAATTGTGATGTATGTAATTTCAGATAATAAAAGCTGTTATTGTTGGTTACCATAAGTTTAATTGCACGCATTTTATGCTTCTCCTAGGCCTTCCGCCTAGTTTTAAATATCCAGTGGCCCCTCTTAAAAAAAAAAAAAAAAATTTATAAAGTATAAAAAATAAAGAGGGGTTACAGTGTCAATCTGAAATAATTAAAGTATTAATTGTTCAAAAGTTTCAAAAATTGTAGAAAACCTCAAATCTTATAGTGGGAAGGAAACTGGAGGAATATCAGACAGAATAGTGTGAAGAGGCGTCAAGCTTTTAAATATTTGTAATCTTCCGTTAATAATCACAATATGTGCTACTTCATAATTGTAGACAAGGTACAAGCTGCATGGAATGCCTATTACAGAGGTGAATGTTTGATACGATGTAATAAGGTAATTAGGATTACAAAAATTATTCATTATAAAATTCGACTAATCGTCGTAATGTGAAGTAGAGGCAATGTGCATCATACGTCAGGATGAAGAGAAGCTGAGAATGTTTGCAATAAGAGTATCGTGAGTGATATGTGGCCCCGCGGAAGTTAGAGAAGAGTTGATAAATGGGGTTATAGGTAATATTAAATAGCTGTAAAATGGAAGGCGCAGTAAAAGCAGACCTGGAAGAAGGTCAAGAATAATAAGATATAGGTATTTGGGGAATTCTCGGTATGGTGTGACAGTGACAGATTTAACTGAGAGAATGCGAGTTAGGAATGAAGAAAGGTGGCTGAGAGGAAAAACATGTAAATATCTGATGGGAAATAAGGAATATGGGATGATGAAACACATCTTGCAAATTGTCTTTATGAATCAGAGGACCTCAAAATTGCTGTATTTAACACAGTTGTATGAAGTATATAACGTTATCTGATTATTTTCTGGTGGTCCTTTATGCAATCAATCAGTCGCTGATAAGCTGGCACTTCTACATCATATAACCCGTTATTCTCATTGTTACACTTAACTGAATAAAGGGATGAAGACAGATGTTAATCTGTGTGCACGTCATGGAAAAAATATACATGAATGTCATTTCGTTAAAACGAAACTGTTCGGTGTCATTAAAAGAATTAAAACGCACTCTACGGCAATAATTAATTCAAATATAGGAGAATAATTAATAGAAAATGGATAAGCAATACGGTATATAGAATCCTATACGATCCAGATGCGTAACTTCCGTGCTTAACAGTATTATCTATCACATAAGTCACAAGTGGACCAGCTTGTGATATTACACAAGCCATAATACATAATCCATAATACAGCACCTCCATGCAATATTACCGACCATATAAAATATATGGAATTGCACTCCCTTACACCCGTGTTGCACATCTCTTGGTGTCTTTTCAAATTGTGATTCATACATTTTAGAAAATCTGGATTAAAAATTTCCAAGCACTCCCTGAATTTACTACGTTCTTTGTAAAATCATAAAGTCTTGATCTCGGCCATGAAGAATGCTGGTGCAACATAAAAAGATTCAATAATATGACGGGAACTGTCAGCTGTTAGTAAAGAAAACGTATATATGAAAAACAACCATGATGTCAAGAAACAGAAAAATAATAAAACTATATTTTTTGTAGAGAAAAAACAAAACCGCCTATTTTTATGGAACGACAATCCAGGATAATCAGCAATCCACATGAAACTAGTATTCAGCTTTTCTGCGTGCATTGGATCCATTTAAATTCACAAAATGCGTTTTTTTCGTGTAATGGTGTAGTAATTAAGTATGTGGTGACTAACTATCAACTCCTCACAACTGTCAACAAACTGAGTAAATTAAGTGTTTTGGTATAAATACTTAAAACTTCCGGGCTGAAAGGCCGTGGTCGAATGCTTGATGTTGTGTAGCTAGACGTTTCGGTCACACCACCGGTGGCCATCTTCAGTAGCAAAAATGTTCGTAATAGGTGGTATGCCGAACAAGTCGCCCAGTGAACTGGGAACAAGCAACAGTGAGAGAGCATGTAGCATGTAGCATTATAGTAGCGGGGCGTCTTTGCACCCGGTGCATGACTGCAGCATCTGGGTCGAGCCCAATGGCTGCCTGTAGATATACATAGTTCTGGTTCTTCGACTGGTGCCTAAAAACAGGAATGGACAACCGCCAACCAGTTAACTGAGAAGGCGGGGGAGAAAGGTTTTAATTTTTATTTATTTAAAAATTTTTGCAATCAGTGGGCACTGCCGCATGAACGGGTTCAGATGACAGATGTCACCCGTTCCCAGTCCCGCGTGCAGACGCCGTGAGGCGTCGGTCGCTCCCCGCGAGGCAGAGAGCCTCCGTGCCAGTGATAGCGCGTAGCAGGGGCATTCAGCGCGGTCGGCATACTAGGAAGGGAGGAAGGAAACAGCTTTGCAGGTAGATTCTGGGGCCAGGGCAGATAGTGAATATGCAAATTGAGGTATAAGCAGTTGACTTATACTTATGGCGGGTCATCGAGAATCGCCCGAGGGCGTTTGACCCGGACAGGGGGAGGTGGTTGCGTGGTGCTAATGGTCCTGAGGTAAGGGAAGGAAGAGGTCTCAGCTGCGGCAAAGAGAGTCGCAGCTAATGACCAGACAAAGGCAGAGAGAGTAGGAACTCGTAGACTTCCTCGAAAAACACTGTTTCTAACAAACCAAGGAGATCCCGACAAGGAACGGAGGGTTCTGGATTGGAAACTTTCCAGCCTAGCCTGTTGGTGGCGGAGACAAGTGACCACCAAACAGGTGCAGCATAGGTGTAGGAGAAACAACAGATAGAGGGTAACTTTCGTGCGAAGCGCCAGGGGGCTGCGGCACGCGAGGTAGGGGTAAAGTTTTGCTCGGACGCCGCGAGCCTTGGAGAGGGTTTCAGTCACGTGGGCGTTGAAGCAAAGACGCCGGTCGAGCCGAACGCCTAGATACTTCACCGACTCTTTGTAGGCGATAGGCCTCCCTTCCAGGGAGAGGGGCTGGCATCGGGAGATGGACTTACGAGTGAAACAGATCGCCTCGGATTTCTCCGTATTGATCGTCACCCGCCATTTCCGTAGCCAGTCCGGAAGCTGGTCCAACTGACGCTGCAACTGTGTGCTCGCAAAACGCGGGGACACAGAGCTGTAATGATACATTGCATCGTCAGGCAGACAGGCAACGTGGCACCGGGCGGGTTCGTGTACACAAGGTACAGAACGGGGCCGAGGACAGATCCCTGAGGTACGCCGGCGGCGACGGGACGAACTGCAGAGCAGGTTTCGTCGACGCTCACCCTGAAGGTTTGTTCGCTGAGATACGACCGGAGGAAAAACACTATGGACGATGGTAAGGGGGAGTTGGCAAGTTTGAAGAGAAGACCTTCGTGCCAGACTTTATCGAAGGCCTTGCTCACGTCCAGCAATGCGGCGGCCGTAGCCGCTCGCCTGTTGGTGGCGTCAGAGAGTTGCGTTACCACGCGGACTAGTTGAAGCGTGGTCGAGTGATCTCTGCGAAACCCGAACTGTTCGTTGCGGATAAAATTATCCAACAACGGCGAGATGCGGGCCAGCAGGAGCCGCTCGAACACCTTCGAGATAACTGGCAAGAGAGATATTGGCCGATAGCTTTCAGGAAGCATGCGCGGCTTGCGGGGTTTAGGAATCATAACGATGTTGGCAGTTTTCCACAGGCGGGGAAAGTACTGTAGCCGGAGACAAGAGTTGAACAGCTCAAGAACGAGGTCAACGCCTGAGGCCGGGAGATATTGTAATGCAGCGGCCCCGATCCGGTCAGGACGGGGGGCGCGACGGCGGTTTAGTCGGCAGACAGACGAAACGAGTTCGTCTCTGTCGAAGGGAGGTCTAGGCCAGCGGGAGGGCGAGAAAAATAACCAAATAGGAAGTCCCGGACTTCTGCCGAGTGGGCAGGATCCGAAACGCCTCGATGAACGGTAAATTGCAACTCCATGCAGTCCGAAAAGACCTCAGCCTTGCCTTCTGATGAAGACACAATCCTGTTCGGGGTTTCCAGCGGGTTGCGAGTTCTCTTCTCGCGGGTCAGTCTACTCACCGCTCTCCAGACGGAGGCGTGGTCGACTTCAACAGACTCAAGATATGAGTCCCATCGATCAGAGTTTACGTCCCGTAGTAGCTGCAGAACGTAAAAGGAATGTTGTTGAAATCGTCGCTTAACGACTGGGTCACGGGTTCTTTGCCATCTGCGGCGGAGCTGGCGCCGTAGCCAGATGGCGTGGAGTACTTCCGCAGGTAAGGCCGATTTACGATGATTCACCTCGAGTGCGTAGGTGTGTCGATCCATGACACCTTGGACCAATTCCTGAAGATTTGTGGCGCGGAGATCCAAATCGTCACGAGTGACGATTGGGTCCGCCGGGAGAGATGGTAACCTTCGAGAGAGCTCGTCATGGTAGGAGCGCCAGTTGACTCTCCTAACAATCTGAGCGGGAAGTCGGGGTGACGCCGACAGCTCTCGAACAGTTATAACAAAGGGATTGTGATCGGACGAAAGATCCGACACAGACGAGACCTCGATGTTGCGGGCAACGTTCTTGACAATTACTATGCCAAGAACGTCCGGCCGATGGCCGTGAAAGGGGAAGTAGGTAGGGTCTTCAGGGCCGATGACATTAAGAGCCGGGTCGCCAGAGACGAACCGGAGCAGAGAATTTCCATAGGGGTTGACAACGCGGCTGTTCCATGAAGGGTGTTTGGCGTTTAAGTTGGCGGCTAAAATAGTTGAGAGGGGGTGGTCGAGGAGGGCGTCCCACTCCTCGGGCGGTGGCGGAGTTCGCCGGCCAGGCCGGACGTACGCAGAAAAAACGCGCAACTCCGATCCGCCGGCGTCCACCGCCACCGCGCAGCCTTCAATAATAGATGTATCTAGAGGAGGCAAAACCCTGTGGGATATCCGCCTGTAGACTAAGACAGCTATGCCCCCCGAGGGGGGACAGCGAAGCCGTAGGGGACGATCCTGACGATAACAGACATAGGCAGGAAGGGAAAACGAATGGTAATGAGCCAGATGAGTCTCGGAAAAAAGTATGATATCAACATCATACTCCGTCACGAAAGTCATCAGGTCAGATCATCTGGGGAGTAGCCCGAAGGCGTACCACGCAACGATCCTCAGGCTATTAGCCATGCAGGGGAAGTAGAGGAAAGAGGGTAGCTAATGATTGGAAGACCAGGGTTAGCACTGTGATAGTGTCGCGAGCAGTCCTTATCGATGCAACAAGATTGTCTGCCCAGGCAGTCAGGGGATCCGCCGAGGCCCGAGAAGATTCCCGGGACTCCGGAGGACAAGCCTGACTGGCCTCGACTGCTCGCTGGGAGGTTGAGGTCGATGACTGGGGGCGGGTCGAGCCCGCGGATTTGGAACAGGTGGAACCTGTGATGATGTAGGTCGGCCGGCGGAGTTCCGGCGACGACGAGAGCGCTTGGATTTGCCCGATCGGGCTGGAGGTGGGACAGATTTAGCGCCCGTGGCCGCGTAGAAGGTGCGGGCGCTCTGGCAGGCGCCGGGGTTGAGGCCGCTGCAGGCGGCGCCGAAGCGACGACTGCAGGCGAGACAGCGGCACCGGAAGCAACCGGAGTTGCTGCCGGGACCTTGGCATATGAACCAGTGAGAGGTGGGAATGCCTCTCGCCGGTTAGGGCCAGGACCCGCTACACGGCCAGACTGCGCGCCAGGGCGCACGGGAGGTCGCTGCGGTTTCATGGCGGCCATAAAGTTAGGGCAGCCTCGGTAATTAGCCTGGTGGCAGCATATAGCTGTGAACCCCGTCAGTGGCTTATCACGGCCACGGTGAGGTTCAGCACAACGCACGCAATGCGGGGGCTGATGACAGAAAAGACTGCTGTGGCCGAACCTCTGGCAGTTAAAACACTGTGAGGGGCCGGGCCGCGGGTCAAAAGTTCGGACTTGCACCCGTAGGTGCAGAAGATTCTGGAGAGTGTAAATCTCCTCGAAAGGGCCTACTTTCAGTAATTTTACAAGAAAGCTATTAACAGGTCGGCAGTCATCACCTTTGCCAACATGCAGGACGCTTACCACAGTCGGCGCACAGCCGAGCGCAACAAGTTCCTGCCTGATGGCATCAGTTTCAGTGAAGGAAGACATTCCCGACAGAACGACCTTGATAACAGTGAGAGAAAGCTACGCTGTTTCTATTTATAACTTTTTGGCCGCTTAAGGTGAATAACGCGAACCAATCAGAAGCCAGTTCATCATTCTCCACTCTGATTGGCCGTGGAAAATAAACCATGCCAGACACTACTTAAGGAGATGCTTTCACCTCGGTTCATAGCAGTCTACCTAGAGCTGTTGCCAGAGTAGGCTGCGTCACTTTGTACGGCAATTTTGCCAGTGAATTTTACCGTTGTTTTTTACTCTATCAAAGTGATTTCTTCAACACATCATCATCAGTGTTCATCATCATCATTGTCCATCAATTTATCAGTGTATTGTGTCGTGCGCGTGTGTTTTTGTGACTCGTGTGCAGTTCGCGACTGGTGTTCGTGTTCTTTGTCTGTCAGTGTAGTGATTCAGTGTTGGTGAAAGTTACTCTTTCCTAGCCCTTTTTGCGTCTTCGACGTTCATTTCGGTTAATCCCGAGATGGCGTCGAACGCAACGCCCGTTCCTTTACCGGCACCGCTGGTAACCTTAATGGAAACCTGCGGTACTGGTCCTCATTCTACCCCGTTACCTTCCCATACAGTTAGTGCAAGTGATAGTGAAAGTGATGATTGTGCGTCGATGTGTAGTGTGGGGACGGGGAACGGTGAATTTTCGCTTGTGGAGGGCAAGTCTGCCAAACGCAAGCGAAAATTAGTCACCAGACCGCCACCGGCCGCTCCTACGCATCGGGTATCTAGTCATGGTAACAGCACCAGCCATCCGACTCAGTCTCCCTCTCAATCTGTGCCTAAGCCTAAAATTCCTCCGATTGTCATTCCCGACAATCGCAATTATAGGGAAATTCTCCGTTCCCTGCAGAATCTGCTTCCTTCGGCCAAACTCGAGGCCAGGTGCCAAGGCGCCTCGCTTCGAATTGCGGCCACTACAGTCCCGGACTTCCGATCGGTCCAACAGTTTCTTACCGATCGGAAGATCTCCTTCCATACTTTCGCGCTTCCTTCAGAGCGCGAAATTAAAGTTGTTCTTTCCGGACTTCCTTCCTGGACCGCCCCCGATACCATCAGGCAGGAGCTTGTCGCTTTAGGCTATTCGCCGACGGCGGTAAGTGTACTGCATGCTGCCAAGGGGGAAGATCGCCGTCCTGTGAATAGTTTCCTAGTGAAACTACTCAAAGTAGGCCAGTTCGAGGAGGACTATGGCCTCCAAAACTTCCTGCACCTTCGGGTGCAAGTTCGTACTTTTGACCCGCGGCCAGGCCCCTCGCAGTGTTTTAACTGTCAGAGGTTTGGCCACTCCAGCTTATTCTGTAATCAACCTCCGCGTTGCGTGCGATGTACTCAACCTCATCGTGGGTGTGATAAGCCCAAGACGGGGTTCACGGCCATTTACTGCAACTGCGGCGGGGACCATCCGGCTAGTTATAGAGGATGTAGGGACTTTATATCAGCCATGAAGCTGCAGCGGACTCCTGCTCGCCCTGGCGCGCAGGCAGGCCGTGTTGCAGGTCCCCTCTCTAACCGCAGAGAGGCCTTCCCACCTCTCTCCGGAGCATCATCTCAGGCCCCGGCAGCAGTTCCGGCTGCCCCCAGGGCCCCAGTTCCGCCTGCAGTCGACGTTTCGGCGCCGCCTGCAGTCCCTTCTGTCCCGGCGCCTGCCGGAGCGCCCGGTCCTTCATACGCGGCTGTGGCCGCTACATCAGTCCCGCCTTCCGCTCCTCGGAGTTCCAAACGGAAGCGCACTCGTCGCCGTCAGCGATAAGTTCCACAGGCCTTGCCTGTAAAACCTCAGCGGGCCCCGCCCGCCCCCAGCCTTCAACCTAAGCTCCCAACTGAGCAGACCCCACGTCCGTCCCCGAGCCCTGCGCCATCTGCAACACCGGCCGAGGCCAGCCAGGTCCGTCTTCCGGAATCTCGGGAATCTTCCCGGGCCCCGGTGGATCCCCTGACTGCCTGGGCTGAAACTTTGGTAAACAACATCAGGCTGCTCCAGATACAACCACGGTTCTCGCCCTGGTGTTTCAATCACTGTCTACCCTCTTTCCTCTTCTTCCTTTTAATGGCTAGGAGTCTTAGGATCGTTGCGTGGAATGCCCATGGGGTAGTCCCTCGACGATCTGAACTGATGACTTTCGTAACGGAGTACGACGCTGATGTCGTCCTCCTTTGCGAGACTCATCTGGCTCGCTACCATACCTTCAACCTGCCATCTTACATCTGTTTTCGTCAGGATCGTCCCCAACGGCCTGGCTGTCGCCCCTCGGGGGGGGACAGCCGTCTTAGTCCACAGGCGGATATCCCACAGGCCACTACCCCCTTTAGATACATCTCTTGTTGAAGGTTGTGCGGTGGCGATAGACGCTGGCGGATCGGAGTTGCGCGTTGTTGCGGCATATCTCCGGCCCGGCCTGCGGCTACCTCCACCGCCCGAGGAGTGGGACGCTCTCCTCGATCATCCCCTACCAACCATTGTAGCCGGCGACTTAAATGCCAAACATCCCTCCTGGAACAGCAGAGTAGCCAACGCCTAAGGAAAATCTCTGTATCGGTTCGTCTCCAACGACCCGGTACTTCAAGTCATCGGCCCAGAAGACCCTACTCACTTCCCCTTTTCCGGTCATCGACCGGACGTCCTTGACATTGTCATAGCCAAGGACGTGACCCATCACATCCAGGTCTCGTCAGTGTCGGAGCTCTCATCCGATCACAATCCCCTTTTTATAACTGCCCGTGAGCTGTCGGCCTCACCCCGACCTCCCGCTCAGATTGTTAGGAGAGTCAACTGGCGCTCCTACCATGATGAGCTCTCACGGCGGTTACCATCACTCCCCGCGGACCCGATCGTCACTTGTGACGATTTGGATCTCCGAGCCACTCATCTTCAGGAGTTGGTCCAAGGTGTCATGGATCGAAACTCATATACTCTCGAGGTGAACCATCGTAAATCGGCCTTACCTGCGGAAGTACTCCACGCCATCTGGCTCCGGCGCAATCTCCGCCGCAGATGGCAAAGGACCCGTGATCCCGGCGTTAAAAGGCGCTTTCAGGCCCAGTCTCTTTACGTCCAGCAGCTACTGCGGGACGTAAACTCTGATCGATGGGACTCATACCTTGAGTCTCTTGAAGTCGACCACGCCTCCGTCTGGAGAGCGGCGAGTAGACTGACCCGCGAGAAGAGAACTCGCAACCCACTTGAAACTCCGAACGGGGTTGTATCTTCATCAGAAGGCAAGGCCGAGGTCTTCGCCGACTGCATGGAGGTGCAATTTACTGTTCACCAAGGCGTCTCGGACCCTGCCCACTCGGCAGAAGTCCGTGACTTCCTATCTGGACATTTTTCACGCCCTCCCGAAATCCCAGCCCTCCCGTTCGACAGGGATGAACTAGTTTCATCTATCTGCCGACTAAATCGCCGTCGCGCCCCCGGTCCTGACCGGATCGGGGCCGCTGCTCTACAAAATCTCCCGGCCTCAGGCGTTGACCTCGTTCTTGAGCTGTTTAACTCCTGTCTCCGGCTACAGTACTTTCCCCGCCTGTGGAAATCAGCCAAAATCGTAATGATTCCGAAGCCTCGCAAGCCGCGCATGCTTCCTGAAAGCTATCGTCCAATCTCTCCCTTGCCAGTCATCTCGAAGGTGTTCGAGCGTCTCCTGCTGGCTCGCATCTCGCCGCTGCTAGATGGTTTCATCCGCAGCGAACAGTTCGGGTTTCGCAGAGAGCACTCGACCACGCTTCAATTGGTCCGCGTTGTTACGCACTTGTCAGACGCCACCAACAGGCGAGCGGCTACGGCCGCCGTACTGTTGGACGTGAGCAAGGCCATCGATAAAGTCTGGCACGAAGGTCTTCTCTTCAAACTTGCCAATTCCCCTCTACCATCGACCATAGTGTTTTTCCTCCGGTCGTATCTCAGCGACCGAACCTTCAGGGTGAGTGTCGACGGGTCCTGTTCTACAGTTCGACCCGTCGCCGCCGGCGTACCTCAGGGATCTCTCCTCGGCCCCGTTCTGTATCTTGTGTACACGAACGACCTGCCTGTCTTGCCCGGAGTCACGTTGTCTTTGTTCGCTGACGATGCTATGTATCACTGCAGCTCCCTGTCCCCGCGATTTGCGAGTACAAAGCTGCAGCGTCAGTTGAACCAGCTTCCGGACTGGCTACGGAAATGGCGGGTGACGATCAACACGGAGAAATCCGAGGCGATCTGCTTCACCCGTAAGTCCATCTCCCGATGCCAGCCCCTCTCCCTAGCAGGGAGACCCATCGCCTACAAAGAATCGGTGAAGTATTTAGGCGTTCGGCTAGATCGTCGCCTTTGCTTCAACGCCCACGTGACGGAAACCCTTGCCAAGGCTCGCGGCGTCCGAGCCAAATTATCTCCTTTCCTCTCGTGTCGCAGCCGCCTGGCCATGCGCACGAAACTTACCATCTATCTGCTATTTCTCAGGTCTGTATTGACCTATGCGGCACCCGCCTGGTGGTCTCTTTTATCCACCACCAACAGATGTAGGCTGGAAGCTTTCTAGTCCCGAACACTCCGATCCTTGACGGGGTCCCCTTGGTTTGTAAGGAACGACGTGATTCGAAGGGGTCTCCGTGTTCCTACCTTGACTTCCTTTGTCCGGTCGCTGGCTCTAACTCTATTTGCTAAAGCCTCGACCTCCACCTTCCCGTACCTACGAACCATCAGTGCATCAGAACCACCACCGCCCATTCGGGTCAAGCGCCCTCGGGCGCTTCTTGATGACCCGCCATAACGCCATCCTCTTTAAATTAAACAAAAACAAGTAATCATCAGTCCTAGACCAGAGTATTTCACCGAACTGTCCTTCTCTCCTTCCTGTCCACCTCCTAGCACGCTGAGCCGGCTGCTTGTCGCTGTCATCAATCACTGGCACGGAGGCTCTCCGCCTCGCGGGGAGCGACCAACGCCCTCAGGGCGTCTGCCGACTGGACTTGAAACGGGCAACATCTGTTGCTCGAATCGGTACCAGCGGCAGTGCATTAAACAAAAAAGTTATACTCCCCCGCCTTCTCAGTTAACTGGTTGGCGGTTTCCTTTTCCAGTTTTAGGTCACCAGTCGACAGTACCAGCACTATGTTTACTTCTGGCAGCCATTGGACACTATCCAGATGCTGCAATCAAGCCACGGGTGCAAAGACACCCCGCATCCATAATGCAAATTGCAATCGGTTCATAGCGACGGACGCATTCTTATGAATATGGATGGACTCCAGATGCAGGCGGGGTGTGTTGTGCGTGGTGTACATTATCCCTTGTACATGTGGCCAGGTATACATAGGCACCACGAAGCGTAGTGTCCGAACGCGCCTCTCTGAACATCGGAGATACTGCCGCCTGGGCCAGCCGGAGAAATCCGCAGTTGCTGAACACGCTCTTTCCCATGACGATCACCGGGTAATGTTTGATGGAGCCCGGGTATTGTCTTCTGTCCGGGGTTACTTCACTCGCCTGCATCTGGAGTCCATCCATATTCATAAGAATGCGTCCGTCGCTGTGAACCGCCGATGCCACATGCCAGATGCCAGATGAGCAGGGCAGAGCACAGTGCGTGCCCCAGTGTCGGCAGCGTCCGGGCAAGCCCGATGACTGCCTGTTGCTTGACGTGTGCTTGGTGCGAAACTGGTCGCAGAAACGGAGAGGTACCCCCTTTTTTATTTTGGCGGGGGTGAAGGAGACGGGCTGTGATTGGCTGAACCGCTGACGCGATCCACCAATGGCCTGAGAGGGAAGTCTACGCTAACGCTTCGCACAGATTGGCGGGATTTGTTCGCCCACAACGGGTCGATACACATCCGCCAGCCCGGTAAGTGTCCGGTAGACTGCCTTATGGCGATTCCGAGTTAGGCAAGAGATTGGAGGGGCGAAATTGCCGACTGAAGGTGGCGCGAGGCACACCTAAACCCGGCACAACGCCCGATCCATCTGTCGGCCTGCAACGGACCGGAGATTTGACAGGTAGGAAGTTGGTCAGATTCGATAGGTCGGTGTGTGGACAGATGGTGAGTGGGCAATTTTTTTATTTTATGTTTACGGAGGGTCGTCGAGGAGAGCTCGAGGGCGGCGGCGTTTGACTGGTGGTGGTCCATCGTTGTTATCGAGGCGTTGGAGGTGAGGAAAGTCAGAAGTGGATGCTCGATGGAAGAGGTTGAACGTGAGAGTTCGCGCAAATCCATCGAGCGACGGGATCTTCAGCCCTCGCCTGAATCATTTTTTACATACCAGGGAGAGCCAGAGATAAGGCGAAGGGTAATGGATTGGAAGGCTTCCAGGCGTTTAATGACGTCGGGGGCAAGTTGGGTACAAAATGCAGGCGCTGCGTACATAAGGACGGCTCGTAAAAAGAGCAGATATATCGAGAGCTTCGTGCGCAAAGGCAGTGGCCCTCGAGGCGATAAGAATGGGTATAGTTTGGCTTTGACGCCTCGGGCGCGCTGGAGCACAGTGGACACGTGAGCTCTGAAGCTTAGGCGTCGATCAAGAGTGACGCCCAAGTACTTCACAGTACGTTGCCAAGCGATTGGGCTCCCTTCAAGGGAGAGGGTCTGGCATCGGGAAGTGAGCTGACGGGAGAAGGCAATCGCCTCGGATATCTCCGTATTGATTGCCACCCGCCATTTCCTTAGCCAGGCCGGTAGTAAAGCGAGCTGGCGCTGCACCACGTCAGTCGCAAAACGAAGGTTTGCAGAACTGGTGTGGTACATCGCATCGTCCGAATAGAGAGAGAGCGTGACTCCAGGCAAAACTGGCAAGTCGTTCGTGTACACTAGGTACAGAACGGGGCCGAGGACAGATCCTTGAGGGACGTCGGCGGCGACGGGGCGGACAGAAGAGTACGTCCCGTCGACGCAGATCCTAAATTTGCGGTCGCATAGATACGACCGCATCAGATGTACAAATGAGGCTGGGAGAGGGGAGGTGGCTAGTTTATAGAGAAGGCTATCGTGCCAGACTTTGTCGAAGGCCTTGCTCACGTCCAGAAGGACGGCGACAGTCTGATGGTTTCTATTGATGGCGTCAGTGAGTTGCGTGACAACTCGGACAAGTTGAAGAGTGGTCGAATGCTGCCTACGGAAGCCGAACTGTTCCTGCCGGATGAAATTATCCAGCAGGGGAGTAATTCGGCGATGCAGGAGGCGCTCGAACACCTTCGATAAGACTGGCAAAAGCGAGATTGGACGATGCCTTCGGTGACTTTGGCTCGTTTCCAAGGGCTGGGATAGTAATGGAGCCGGAGACATCCATTGAACAGCACGTGTATAAGTGAAACGAGACTTGCAGGGGCGTTAAGTAGGGCCGCTGCACCAATACGGTCCTCGCCGGGCGCCCGCTTGGGGCGCAGTCGACTAATGGCCGTTTCTACTTCAGCCTCGTCGAACGGGTCGATTGGATCTGTGGGAGGGCGGGAAAAATATCCAGATAGGATGTCTGCGACCGCGGCCGAGTGGCCGGGGTCACAGACGCCTCTGTGAACAGTAAATTGTCCCTCCATGGTATCGGCAAAGACTTCTGCTTTGTCGGCCGCGGAGTACACAATCCCGTTCGGTGATCGTAGGTGGTAGCGGGTCCTTTTCTCGCCAGTGAGTCGGCTCGCAGCCCGAAAAACGGACTCGGGCCTGACTTCCAGAGACTCAAGATATGAGTCCCATCGATTAGCAGTGGCATCAAGCAGAAGCTGCTTGACGAGGTCTGATTGGGCGTTGAGCCTGCGTTTTACGGCAGGTTCCCGAGTTTGTTGCCATCGCCGGCGGAGCTGGCGCCGTCTTCGAATGGCTAGAAGCACCTCTTCAGGTAACTGCGACCTTCTGTTGGGCGCAGGGACGTGATAGGTGTGTTTGTCCATAGCGGACGTGACGACTTCTTGAAGATAGTTGGCCAAGCGGTCTACATCATCCGGGCTGGAGATGTCGACCTGGGGGTCAGATGGTACTGTTCGACCCAGTTCATCGTGGAACGATCGCCAGTTGACTCTCGTTACACGATGGGGAGGCTGGAGAGGTGTGTCCAGCGAGGGCCGAACAGTGAGTAGTACCGGGTCGTGATCAGACGAGAGGTCCGACACGGCTTCGATAGCGATAGGATAGGCCAAGTCTTTGACAACAGCAATGTCAAGGACGTCTGGTAGTCCCCCTCTATAGGGGATATAGGTCGGTGATCCCTAGATCACCAAGAGCGTTCACATGAGGATGACTTTGAACGTATTGGTACAGAGAGCGGCCGTATGGGTTTGAGACACGGCTGTTCCACAGGGGATGCTTACTATTAAAGTCTCCGGCTGCAATGGTTGGTAGGGGGTCTTCTAGTAGAGCGTCCCATTCATCCTCGTCGGGCGGTGGTCCACCTCGGGGGGGGGGAGGTAGACTGATACCAGTCGTACCTCTCGATCCCCGATGCAGAGAGCAACCGCCGTCGCCTCCAAGCGATGAGTCGCCGAAGGCGGCAGGGGGCGGTGGGCGATGCGCCTGTGAACCAGAATGGCTGTGCCGCCAGAGGCGTTCAGCCGGTTCCGGCCAGGCCGGTCTGTGCGATACGTCGTGTACGCCGGAAGCTGGAAAGTGTGTGCGGGAATTAGGTGGGTCTCATTGAGGAGTATTACGTCTATGTCATATTCGGTGACGAAGGCGGCCAATTCGGCACGGCGAGATAGAACGCCACTTGCGTTCCATGCCACCAGCCGAAGGGGCCTAGCCATCGAGAGGGATAAGAGAGGTCACGGATGTAAGAACGATAACTAACAAGGACTGGACATCCTTGTGAGCAAGAATTTGCGGGATCAAGGCGTTGAGTCAAGCGCGCACGCGGTCGGTGAAAGTCACGTCCGAGGACGAGGCAGACGCCGGTGCCGCCTGAGGCTTGGGCGCCGGGTGTTTAAACATGATGCCATTCTAGGCGGGGGCCTTTTGTTTCGGCTGCCTTGGCTTTGCGATGTCTGGAGTAGATGGTGGCTGAGGTGCAGCGGGCGTTTGCTGCGAGAAGACGGGGGGCGATGGTTTTGTCTTCTTTTTTGTCGGCGCAGCAGGTTTTGGCTGCTGGGCCACGGGCTGTGCGGCAGGCTGGGAAGCAGCTGCAGCCGCATAGCTGGGCGCCCCGGTAGACGCCGGACGAGCTGGGGCAGGTGCAAGTGCAGGTGCCGCAGCAGGGGTAGGTGCCGCCGAGGCGGCAGGCCTTGATGCTGGGGCCTAGCTGGAGGCGCAGGAACGTGCTGCTGTTAAGATTTTAAAATTTTTTTCAAAGCCGCAGCATACAACCTGCATGACTTTGATGATGCCGGGTGAGGGTCCCTGCAGTTGGCGCAAGTGGTGGCAGCGCGATCGCGAGGACAACTGTCCTTGCGATGGCTTTCGCCACAGCGCAAACAGCGGGTGGGATGGTGGCAAAATGCTGATGAGTGGCCGTACCGCTGGCAGTTGTAACACTGCTTCGGTCCGGCTTGGGCCTCGAAGGCTTCTACCCTAACCTTGAGGAAAAACAACATGTTGATCTCGTATATGGCCTGGTATTCACCTACCTTACGAATCTTGACTAGGAACGCATTTCGCATCAGTTTCTTGCCGGGGGAGAAGAGAGGCGTTACACTGTTAACTTTGAAGCCAATAGTGAGAAGTTCATTATGAATGAACTCTGGCGTGGTATCAGCAGGGATGCCGATGATTTGTACCTTTAATTCCTTCTCTTCCGTCAAGGCAAAGGTATGGTATGGGATGCCCGCGTCCGTGAGGAACGTCTGAGCAATACGGAAGCTCTCCACGGTCGTGGGGTTGAGGCGGAAGGAACTGTCACCTTGTGCCGAAGCAGTCAAGGTGCCAGAGAGAGTGCACCGGTGTAAGCGCCGCATGAAGTTCGCCCAGTCCGAGGGCCGGGCGAAAATCAGAGGCGGGATACGCCGGGGCTGGTCAGGTTGTTGTTGGGAGGCCAAGGTGGATTGCCCCCCGGTTGAGCCACGACGCGAAGTTCGACCAGAGTCAGTGGAGGTGGCACTGCCGCGCCGTTTCCGGCTGACAGATTGCCATGCTCCATCAGTCTCCATGGCCGAGTCCGCATCGGGGGTTTCCCGCGATGAGGTAGGTGTCGGGTGGTCCTGAGAAGACCGGGAGAGGTTGCGCGAGAGCGCTGGCAGGAACTTAGAGGCTTTGAGAAGGACCGACGGAGGCAGGTTGGCCCTTAGAAGGGCCGACGGAAGGTGAGGTTCGGGCAGCCATCGGCGAGGCGAAGCCTACGCCTTAGGCGGTACGGACTAGAGGACTAAATACCAAGCACACGGATAAGCAATTACAAAAGTAGATCACTTACCAACAAGCTCCAGGCAGCAGCGGAACAAACACGAAACACTACACGGCACAATAACACAACACTGCATTGAACACACTGCACTGCACTTGATTCTTGAGTAGTCGAAAAAATCTTGCACAAAAACTTGAAAAATTGCACTGATCGCACTGTTTAAGTCACGGTTTAACCGGAGAATGGTAACGCACTTGAAATAGACAACTTCTCATGTAGAGAGAGCTTCCAAGAGGTGTTGACGCTTCCAATCGCAGGGCTGTTATGAACCGCCGAGCATTGCATTATGGATGCGGGGTGTCTTTGCACCCGTGGTTTGTTTGCAGCATCTGGAACGTGTCCAATGGCTGCCAGAAGTGAACTTAGTGCTGGTAACAATGTCGACTGGTTACCTAAAACTGGAAAAGGAAACCGCCAACCAGTTAACTGAGAAGGCGGGGGAGTATAACTTTATTTGTTTGGTGCACTGCCGCTGGTACCGATTCGAGCAACAGATGTTGCCCGTTTTAAGTGCAGTCAGCAGACGCCCTGAGGGCGTCGGTCGCTCCCCGCGAGGCGGAGAGCCTCCGTGCTAATGATTAATGACAGCGACAGCAGCCGGGTCAGCGTGCTAGGAGGTGGGCAGAAAGGAGAGAAGGACAGTTTAGGTGAAAAAACTCTGGTCTAGGACTGATGATTACATTTTTGTTTTTTAAAATTTAAAGAGGATGGCGTTATGGCGGGTCGTCGAGAAGCGCCCGAGGACGCTTGACCCGAATGGGCGGTGGTGGTTCTGATGCACTGATGGTTCGTAGGTATGGGAAGGTGGAGGTCGAGGCTTTAGCAAAGAGAGTTAGAGACAGCGACCGGACAAAGGAAGTCAAGGTAGGAACACGGAGACCCCTTCGAATCACGTCGTTCCTTACAAACCAAGGGGACCCCGTCAAGGATCGGAGGGTTCGGGACTGGAAAGCTTCCAGCCTACATCTGTTGGTGGTGGATAAAAGAGACCACCAGGCGGGTGCCGCATAGGTCAGTACAGACCTGAGAAAAAGCAGATAAATTGTAAATTTCGTGCGCATGGCCAGGCGGCTGCGACACGAGAGGAAAGGAGATAATTTGGCTCGGACGCCGCGAGCCTTGGCAAGGGTTTCCGTCACGTGGGTGTTGAAGCAAAGGCGACGATCTAGCCGAACGCCTAAATATTTCACTGATTCTTTGTGGGCGATGGGACTCCCTTCTAGGGAGAGGGGCTAGCATCAGGAGATGGACTTACGGGTGAAGCAGATTGCCTCGGATTTCTCCGTGTTGATCGTCACCCGCCATTTCCTTAGCCAGTCCGGAAGCTGGTTCAACTGACGCTGCAGCTTTGAACTCGCAAATCGCGGGGATAGGGAGCTGCAGTGATACATAGCATCGTGAGCGAACAAGGACAACGTGACTCCGGGCAAGACAGGCAGGTCGTTCGTGTACACAATGTACCGAACGGGGCCGAGGACAGATCCCTGTGGTACGCCTGCGGCGACGGGTCGAACTGTAGAACAGGACCCGTCGACGCTCACCCTGAAGGTTCGGTCGCTGAGATACGACCAGAGGAAAAAGACTATGGACGTTGGTAGAGGGGAATTGGCAAGTTTGAAGAGAAGACCTTCGTGCCAGACTTTATCGAAGGCCTTGCTCACGTCCAACAGTACGGCGGCCGTAGCTGCTCGCCTGTTGGTGGCGTCTGACAAGTGCGTAACAACGCGGACCAATTGTAGCGTGCTCGAGTGCTCTCTGCGAAACCCGAACTGTTCGCTGAGGATGAAACCATCTAGCAGCGGCGAGATGCGAGCCAGCAGGAGACGCTCGAACACCTTCGAGATGACTGGCAAGAGAGAGATTGGTCGATAGCTTTCAGAAAGAATGCGCGGCTTGCGAGGCTTCGGAATCATAACGATGTTGGCCGTTTCCCACAGGCGGGGAAAGTACTGTAGCCGGAGACAGGAGTTAAACAGCTCAAGAACGAGGTCAACGCCTGAGGCCGGTAGATTTTGTAGAGCAGCGGCCCCGATCCGGTCAGGACCGGGGGCGCGAAGGCGATTTAGTCGGCAGATAGATGAAACTAGTTCATCCCTGTCGAACGGGAGGGCTGGGACATCGGGAGGGCGTGAAAAATGTCCAGAGAGGAAGTCACGGACTTCTGCCGAGTGGGCAGGGTCCGAGACGCCTTGGTGAACAGTAAATTGCACCTTCATGCAGTCGGCGAAGACCTCGGCCTTGCCTTCTGACGAAGTTGCAACCCCGTTCGGAGTTTCAAGTGGGTTGCGAGTTCTCTTCTCGCGGGTCAGTCTACTCGCCGCTCTCCAGACGGAGGCGTGGTCGACTTCAAGAGACTCAAGGTATGAGTCCCATCGATCAGAGTTTACGTCCTGCAGTAGCTGCTGGACGTAAAGAGACTGGGCCTGAAAGCGCCTTTTGACGCCGGGATCACGGGTTCTTTGCCATCTGCGGCGGAGATTGCCCCGTAGCCAGATGGCGTGGTGTACATCCGCAGGTAAGTCCGATTTGCGATGATTCACCTCGAGAGCATATGTGTGTTGATCCATGACACCTTGGACCAACTCCTGAAGATGAGTTGCTGGGAGATCCAAATCGTCACAAGTGACGATCGGGTCCGCGGGGAGTGATGGAAACCTCCGTGAGAGCTCATCATGTTAGGAGCGCCAGTTGACTCTCCTAACAATCTGAGCTGGAGGTCGGGGTGAGGCCGACAGCTCACGGGCAGTTATAAAAAGGGGATTGTGATCGGATGAGAGATCCAACACTGACGAGACCTGGATGTGATGGGTCACGTCCTTGGCTATGACAATATCAAGGACGTCCGGTCGATGGCCGGAAAAGGGGAAGTGAGTGGGTCTTCTGGGCCGATGACTTGAAGTACCGGGTCGTCGGAGACGAACCGATACAGAGATTTTCTGTAGGCGTTGGCTACTCTGCTGTTCCAGAAGGGATACTTGGCATTTAAGTCGCCGGCTACAATGGTTGGTAGGGGATGATCGAGGAGAGCGTCCCACTCCTCGGGCGGTGGAGGTAGGCCGCAGGCCGGGCCGGAGATACGCCGCAACAACCGGCAACTCCGTTCCGCCAGCGTCTATCGCCACCGCACAACCTTCAACACGAGATGTATCTAAAGTGGATAGTGGCCTGTGGGATATCCGCCTGTGGACTAAGACGGCTGTCCCCCCCCCCCGAGGGGCGACAGCCAGGCCGTTGGGGACGATCCTGACGAAAACAGATGTAAGATGGCAGGTTGAAGGTATGGTAGCGAGCCAGATGAGTCTCGCAAAGGAGGACGACATCAGCGTCGTATTCCGTTACGAAAGTCATCAGTTCAGATCGTCGAGGGACTACCCCATGGGCATGCCACGCAACGATCCTAAGACTCCTAGCCATTCAAAGGAAGAAGAGGAAAGAGGGTAGACAGTGATTGAAACACCAGGGCGAGAACCGTGGTTGTATCTGGAGCAGACCTGATGTTATTTACCAAAGTTTCAGCCCAGTCAGTCAGGGGGTCCACCGGGCCCCGGGAAGATTCCCGAGATTCCGGAAGACGGACCTGGCTGGCCTCGGCCGGTGTTGTAGATGGCGCAGGGCTCGGGGACTGACGTGAGGTCTGCTCAGGTGGGAGCTTAGGTTGAAGGCTGGGGGCGGGCGGGGCCCGCTGAGGTTTTACAGGCAAAGCCTCTGGAACTTGTCGCTGACGGCGACGAGTGCGCTTAGGTTTAGAGCTCAGAGGAGCGGAAGGCGGGACAGATGTAGCGGCCACAGCCGCGTATGAAGGACCGGGCGCTCCGACAGGCGCCGGGACAGAGGGGACTGCAGGCGGAACTGGGGCCCTGGGAGCAGCCGGAACTGCTGCCGGGGCCTGAGATGATGCTCCGGTGAGAGATGGGAAGGCCTCTCTGCGGTTAGGGAGGGGACCTGCAACACGGCCTGCCTGCGCGCCAGGGCTAGCAGGAGTCCGCTGCAGCTTCATGGCTGATATAAATTTCTTACATCCTCTATAACTAGCCGGATGGTCCCCGCCGCAGTTGCAGCAAATGGCCGTGAACCCCGTCTTGGTCTTATCACACCCACGATGAGGCTCAGTACATCGCACGCAACGCGGAGGGTGATTACAGAACAAGCTGGAGTGGCCAAACCTCTGGGAGTTAAAACACTGCGAGGGGTCTGGCCGCGGGTCAAATGTACGAACTTGTACCCGAAGGTGCAGGAAGTTTCGGAGGTCATAGACCTCCTCGAACTGGCCTACTTTGAGTAGTTTCACAAGAAAACTATTCACGGGACGGCGATCTTCCCCCTTGCCAGCATGCAGTACACTTACCGCCGTCGGCGAATAGCCTAAAGTGAGAAGCTCCTGCCTGATGGTGTCGAGAGCGGTCCAGGAAGGAAGTCCAGAAAGAACTACTTTAATTTCGCGCTCAGAAGGAAGCGCGAAAGTATGGAAGGAGATCTTCCGATTGGTGAGAAACTGTTGGACCGATCGGAAGTCCGGGACTGTAGTGGCCGCAATTCGAAGCGAGGCGCCTTGGCACCTGGCCTCGAGTTTGGCCGAAGGAAGCAGATTCTGCAGGGAACGGAGAATTTCCCTTTAATTGTGATTGTCGGGAATAACAATAGGAGGAATTTTGGGTTTGGGCACAGATTTAGAGTTTGGCTGAGTAGGATGGCTGGCGCTGTTACCAGGACTGGATACCCGATGCGTAGGAGCGGCCGGTGGCGGGCTGGCGACTAATTTTCGCTTGCGTTTGGCAGACTTGCCCTCCACAAGCGAAAATTCACCGTCCCCCGTCCCCACACTACACATCGAGGCACAATCACTTTCACTTTCACTTTCACTGACAGTATGGGAAGGTAGCGGGGTAGATTGAGGACCGGAACCGCAGGTTTCCATTAAGGTTACCAGCGGTGCCGGTAAACGAACGGGCGTTGCGTTCGACGCCATCTAGGGATTAACCGAAATGAACGTCGAAGACGCAAAAAAGGGCTAGGAAAGAGTGACTTTCACCAGCACTGAATCACTACGATAGCAGACAAAGGACACGAACACCAGACGCGCACTGCACACGAATCACAAAAACACACGCGCACGACACAATACACTGGTAAATTGTAGCACAATGATGATGATGAACACTGATGATGATGTGGTGAAGAAATCACTTTGATAGATATATTAACAACGGTGAAATTCACTTGCAAAATTACCATACAAAATAACGCAGCCTACCCGGGCAACAGCTCTAGGTAGACTTGAACCGCCGAGGTGAAAGCATCTCCTTAAATAGTGTCTGGCATGGTTTATTTTCCACGGCCAATAAGAGTGGAGAATGATGAACTGGCTTCTGATTGGTTCGCGTTATTCACCTTAAGCGGCCAAAAAGTTATAAATAGAAACAGCGTAGCCTTCTTTCACTGTTGCTTGTTCCCAGTTCACTGGGCGACTTGTTCGGCATACCACCTATTACGAAAATTTTTGCTACTGAAGATGGCCACCGGTGGTGTGGCCGAAACGTCTAGCTACACAACATCAAGCATTTGACCACGGCCTTTCAGCCCGGAAGTTTTAAGTATTTATAGTGACACCGGCCGTGAAAGCCTACGTACTAAAATTAAGTGTTTTGGTGTTCCTGTAATTATTTATATTCAGTTCTCATAGTTAAATACACATAAAGGTGTTCTTAGAACTATCTGGTTACAGGTATAAAATTAATAGGGGTAAAAAAATGTTACACGTATAACATTTGGTGTAATTATTTTCAATTCAGAGACATTATTTCGTCAAATTTACAAAATTGCTAACAAGTAATGATGTCCTGTTTACTACTTTAATAAGGAATTAAATATTTAACCGATAGAACACATGATGCTTGTGCGTAATTTCTATGATATCAGTTAGATATGTTATTAGGTATTATCAATGGTTATTCTTAATAATACAAAATTTCTTACTTTTCATATTTTGTTTTAACAGATATTATATACAAAAAAGCGTACGCTTTGTATATGTCTTTCTATTCTTATTAACAGGTTTGACAACGGACTTTGTTTATATCTTTTTATGATACATTTTGTCAAATTGTAAATAACTGGGAAGATATAAGTAATATATGCACCAATAGAATAATGGCAAGAAGTACAAGAAGTATGGAAGGATGAAGAGCCTTTTCGACTAGTGGGGCACAGACATTTGAAGATGGTATTAAACTATTGACACAGGTTAATATGTACCCGTTTTAAAATAGAATTTTCATATTTATTCCTGTAGTGTTCTCATTTATTTACAAGTTATTAGCTACTAGAATACTTACTTTTAAACGCAGAATAGAAACCAAACTAAGAAAAAAAAACAAAAATATAAGGCTTTTAATTTTTGGTTTTCTACACATATTTCGCAATGGTGACATCACACATTATGTAAGTATATAAATTCTGTGTACTCAAATGATGAAAAACATTAGAAAGGGGAATGTAACAACAGGAGTACTATTAATATTCTCGTTTACTGCGTATTTTTAAAGAATACTTTTTAAACACGTAGTCGTTGGTTATATTTCAAATCGATATCTTTTGCCGAAAAGCATTTTCTTAGATACGGTTCGTGATAATTTATTAATACTTTCTGTACCTAACACTTGAAGTTATAATTATACTCATTATGTGAAATATAACATTCCCTAGCTTATTTTACTGTACAAATCCCAATGAACATATTTATACTTTGAATATATGTTACGTTATTACACAACATTCTACATGTTTCTCGGCTATTCCAGCGGAATACTTCATAATCGTATCCGAACCACAAATAGATTAAGTAATTAAATATTACCTGAATAGTCCGTCTTGTGGTTCACTTGTTTTATATT
Organism: Magicicada septendecula; assembly: GCA_034769895.1. Lineage (NCBI taxonomy): Eukaryota > Metazoa > Arthropoda > Insecta > Hemiptera > Cicadidae > Magicicada > Magicicada septendecula. The sequence continues at coordinate 198,470,658 of CM068375.1, read as the reverse complement.
AAAACACAACGCGTTTCGGAACTAAAGTTCCATCCTCAGGTTATTTTTGTGTTTTGTGTTTTAATTTGGGACGACCTCTAACGAGGAAAATAACCTGAGGATGGAACTTTAGTTCGGAAACGCTTTGTGATTTAATATAAAACAAGTGAACCACAAGACGGACTATTCAGGTAATATTTAATTACTTATTCCAGCGGAGCCCGGTTATAATGTGTGTGTACGTACATATTGCTGCTACTTTGAGATTGAAGGACAATTACATGACACATTACTACTACAAAATGTATGGTAGTTGGTGGTAAAGGGGAAAGAATAAATATTACAATGAATAACGAACAAATAGAACAAGTAAACAGTTTCAAATACTTGGAAGCATAGTCACAGATGACATAAAAAGCACGAAAGAAATAAAAACTAGGATTGCAATAGCAAAAGAAGCATTCAATAAAAAGAAAAAATTGTTAAACGGGCCATTAAACAAAGAACTAAGGAAAAGGTTAGCAAAGTGTTATATATGGAGTGTGGTATTGTATGGAGTGGAGATGTGGACTTTAAGGAAGGAAGATGAAAAAAGGATTGAAGCTTTTGAAATATGCATGTGGAGAAGAATGGAAGGAATTAAATGAGAGGACAGAGTGCGGAATGAAGAAGTATTGAGAAGAGTGAGAGAGAAAAGAGAAATATTAAAAACAATAAGGAAAAGAAATAAGAACTGGATAGGACACTGTTTAAGAAGAAATTCTATTATAAAAGACAGTCTAGAAGGCATGGTTAGCGGAAAAAGAAAAAGAGGAAGAAAGAGACGATAGTTGATGGACAACATCAAAGTAGAAAACTACATTACCACGAAAAGGCTGGCAGAAGACAGAGAACAGTGGAGGAGTTCATAAAGAAAACCTGCTATACAGCAGAGGAACTGATGATGATGTCACGCGTCCGTAGCCGAGACTGTTCCAGACTACCGGTCCGCGGGCACTGTGTTCAAGGCGGCAAGAAATTACGCTCAAGTGTTTTCTAGAAGCGCTGACGCGTAGTATGGATTATTCTGTAATCTCAGCGGGATATAAATATAAGCATTCAGCGAATGTTAGTTTAAGTTTAAGTGGCGATTTATTCCAGTGGTTTTCAAAGTATTGTGGCGAAGTTTTATGTGTTTTATAATTGTGCGGGACTCTATTAGTTGACATTATTATTGATTGTGGACAATTTGTTATTTGATTTGTTGTGAGAGACTATCTTGTTGATTACAAATTGTGAATGGTGACAATTAAAGCTAGTTTTTAGCGACTCCATTGGTGTCGTGTATTATGTTTTCCACTGTACCAAACGACGATCACTGTAACCGGCGTAACAGTATATACGATTAGTGGTACACGCGGAACATTTTTAAAGAAGCAGAACTTGAATGGAGACTAAGATTTGTAATCAAATGTTTCGCTACATTAATCAACTTTTTCCATAAATCCTACAAGTGGCTAGACCAAAAAATGTGCCATAAACTGTCGTGTAAAGGTATTGTTTTTATCTACGTGGTGATTAAGTGAGTAACTACACGCTCCTCAAAACTGTAAACGAATTAAGTCAAATTAGTGTTCTTTGCTTTCTTCTAAATTATTTTTCCATTTCTCGGTTACTTGCACATGTTATTTTTGATATGACGATAGTAATTATTCCTGTCACTTTATGTAATTATTCCCCAGTCAGTGATATTATTTAACTAATGTCACTTTATTTAATTATTCCCCAATCAGTGATATTATTTAACTAATATAAAACAAACAGTGTTTGACAGTGTTAATTTTGTCAAATTTAACTAATTATTTTCAATTTATGATGACTTTTTAATTTTGTACTAAGATATTAACAATACTAGAGAAAAAACGTGATGTACAATTAGGCGTTAATAATTAATGATACTTATTAAGTACACAAACCTTTCTCCTTTTACATATTACTTTAGAAAATATTTTGCTTATAAAGAAACATGCAGTCTACATAAGTCAGTCTGTTCTTGTCAATCTGCTTTACTGGCTGGTTTTTACAAAATATGTATTCTTTCTTCACTGTTTATGTGTTATTTAAAATTTCTTTCCGGAGGCCAATGTAAAACTTCATTGTATATAATTGAGAAGGCATATACACTACGGAACAAGCGACAAGAAAGAAGACAAATATGAAATAACGGAGAGACTTGTCAACTGGAGAAACATAGACATTGGGAGAAGGTACACATTAACGACGCAAGGTTATGATATGGATACAAACAGTTTAAAGTGTTTAGCCTATATGTTGCTAAAGATTTCTAATTTAATTACGTAAGTTTCTCCTAATGTATTCATTTTTAATAGCCTATCAGAATTGCATAGGTAAACATGCTGTCTCTGAAAAACAGGAAAATCTAAGGCTTTCAATTTCCAAATCCTGCGTACCTTACGAGATCTTGACAACGTACTTTTATAAGCCTGACAAATACTATGTTTTGAAATACCTTTTCCTGATTAAGTGAATAATAACCTTATAAAGGGAAAAATTGTTTTTATAACAATATGTTTTTGACAAATAATTGCTGATTATATTTCATGTGGATATCTCGTGCCGAACCGCATTTTACTTAGAACGCCGCTTCGCTTGTGAAACGTTTCGTAATAATTTGTGTGATTAACACTGGAAGTTATAAGCAGTGGAAGATTGATGCAAAAATAAGATTACTGAACTTCGTCTACTCAACCTTTAGAGTCTTTAGAGTTGGTCTACTCATCAAATTAGCGGTACACGGAGCAATTTTAAAGAAGTAGGAGTTGTTTGGTACTAGTTACAGATGTATGGAGAAATTTTAAATTGTATACCTGTCGTAAAAGGTTGAGCTCCGTTATCTGTATTAACTGACACCAGTTGGTTAAAAGGAGTTATAAAGATATAAAGTAGAGTTGACTGTAGTTTGTACACACAGTAGAATATACTGTAAGCACCATAGACTCCGGACTTTATGGTCGAGACCGATACGTTGAAGCCGGTAGAGTAGACCATAAAGTAGCTCAGCAAGTACATTCGCTGTTTACACGGAAGTCAGAAAATAAGGCTAGTTTTGAGGTAAAAGGGGTACGGCAAGATATAGTGAAAATGTGTGTAAGTCGTAAATTAGTGAGAACTGGTATATTGTCTAATGAACTTAAAAAAGAAGTAGCCGAGGAACATGCTGTGAAATTTAGTAGAGAAAGGAACGAGTGCAAGAGCGACTGACATGGAAGAAGGTATACTCACAGTGCATCTTAAATTCTGGTGAGAGAATTGGGCGGAGAGAACACGACAGAATATAAAATGTCTGAAATGAAGCCTAAAAATTTGAGGATTGATAGATTGATAGTTTTCAGAATTAAATGTTAAGACACTATGGTGAGAGATGTTATAACACCAAAAGTGATACTAGAGGTCAGCCTAACTTTTCTTGAAATAGGTAATAATTATAGCAGCCTATCTCATTTTTTCACAGCATCTAAACCATAAATTCAAAATTTAATTCCTGAGGTGTGTAACGTAATCTTCGCAGTGTTAGGATATTTAATTAGGCTAAGTTACGTAGTACTTCAATATCAAAACATACTAATACAATTTTTATCCATTGAATTCTAACTACAGTTTTATGTAGTATCTACTTGAAACTATTGCATGTTTTTCTATATGTTAGTAATTTTATTATATTTTTATTTGCATAAATGGGTAAAGTAAAGTTCATTAATGTAAAAGGTTAACAGTTTATTTAGAGACACAATTGAAAATAAATAACAGTTACTACAAAACCAGAAGAAATAGGATGAACTTCTTAAACCTAAAAAAAATGCAGGTTCTGTAGACCACGTAAGAACGTTCATCTTCTCCTCATTGGGGTAAGCTAGGGGTCATAAATAACTTTGTTCTTGGGCAGATAATCCAACGTTCCTTTCGAAATTTGTTGATAGTGACCATGAAAGTGTCTGCGGCAAAAACAATATTTGTTTAATGTATGAGCATAAATTACCTTGAAAGCTGTGTTGAGGAAATAAGTCACTGCTCAGTTTTGATACCGCATTCAGCCAGTTGTTCATTAAAACACCCTGAATTTTATACTGTGCCATTACTCTCTGTACATAGGTAGCTTTTGCAAGCTTGCAACAACAAAATTTTAAAATAATTCATGTTCGTTTGAATTACACTGTTTGTCATGTATATTATAAGCAATTTTGCGCAGCTCATTTACAGCATCTGTTAAATACTCTAGTCTGTTTTCTTCACAATTGATTTTTCATTCACTTTGCATTTACTTTCATAGGAGTTGACATTTGAGTTTTGAGTAGCATTCGAAAGTTGGTTTTGTTGATTTGTCACTAATACATGTTAATCCTCCATTTCCATTACTTCTTCTTTCATATCTTTTGCATTTTCTAGCACAGAAGTCTCCTGAAATGAAAAGAAACATATATGGTAGCTATAACAAATTTTTAACAGCAGTGTCAGGGTCAAAAAGTACGGAAAACAACACTCACTATTACCAGCATAAGATGGTTTAAATTTTGTTTTAGATTCCTTCAATAAAAACATCAAAATTAGTAAGCCAGAGATTTAAAAATATTTGGAATTTTCCAAACTGTAGTATGGTTAATAGGGTAAAGCATGTCCTGACTCAAGCCCCCACCTGTGTGTAAGTGGCTTACAATTATCAGAGATCAAAAAGTATAGTACTGATAGCAGTTGTCGACCACAATATTGTTTCACACACTAAAATATTGGAATATTTATAAATTGATCAAGTTTTGATCTACTTGAAAATATTTTTTTGCCTAACGAGTACTTCCTAGTTGGTGATGATGATTTTATGCTAAAAATGTACCTAATGACACCACACAGCGTATATAAAAGACGTCTATCACTTAATAGACATTTAATTATTGCATGAGCCTACCAAGAAGAATTTAGATATTGGAGAGTTTTTTTAGGGTAATAGAGAACAAAACCAACTTTCTTCGAAATGCTATAAACATTGTTGGAAACAACTCAACCACTGTGGTTAAAAAGACGATAAACTGTCTCAGAGAATAGTTCAACATAGAAGGTGCTAGGTTATGCCAATATGTTTTTATAAATAAAAGTTTTTTATAATAAATTTTAGCGTCATTTACAAAAACTGTTTATTATCTCATAACGTCACTAAGAATGTAAAAATTCAAGTCACCTGTGATGACCCGATTGACTTGTCGCTCTTTGCTTTCTTCAAGATTGTACACATTATGTTGATATATTTCAGATTTGGAAAGTGGAAATCAGCTTAACCACCACCTGCTTTCTTTGATTTCTTAATCTTGGCATGTACATACACTTCAGAGTTTTTAATTTTCTTCTTTAGTTCAGATAAACCAATGTCCCCCGTTATTTTAACAATTTCAACCTAGGCACCTCGACTCATATTCTTATTACGATAATTAAAAACCGCACAGGTTGCACAACATTCATATTCCTGGTAAAGGCTTACAAGTTTTAACGTTTCCTTTTCTGACTATTTTATTTGACTACATTGGCACTCACTCGGTAAATTTTACTTTACCGACTAGAGTTCATAGGCAAGTGACAATTTTGTTGTTGGGGGGGGGGGAGTACATTGGTAGAGTATTTTACCGCGTATGCAAACCCATTCTACTCTATCAGCTATTATTTACTCTACTCGATACTCTACGTAGCATTTACGCGGGTATAGCTACTTTACACTACCAAGTACTCGCCCGATGACTGTAGTCATGTAAACCGTTCTTTCGAGTATGGTACGGTGGAGTGCAGTTCTATGGTAGAGTAAAGCAACCGCCACCAAACTTTGTCGTAGCAGCCGGTACAGACAGAGGTTAAATATGTTATGAATACTATCAACTGAAAAAACATATATGCAAGAAGAAAGTGCAACAAATTTTTCAATTTATAAATGGAAGAAATTGAAAAACCACACACTTCAGGAAAGCAACAGGATAATGCATTCAAGCAGTAATGGCGGCTGGTGTTACGGTTGCAGCGTTGCACAACCACCAACATAGAGTAACTAAGCTGTAAAATAATATGGGAAAACATTAAGCAGTTAAAAGTGTCATCAATGTCAACGGTAAACATATTAGTTTATATGCGGCTAAGTTCACGTACAATTCAAATGTGGGGCTCAAGATTGTTTAGTATTTTTATTTTTAAATATCTTTTATCTTTCTAAATTTTCATAAGTCAGCTTATAAGGAAAACAACTTTTCTTTCTTACTTTATAGAAGCATTTTGCTTTTCAATCGTAGACGAGTTCTCTTGCTCTCTCAACACCTTAATAATTGATTGCGTTATTCTGTTTCTTTCTCTAAGTGTTTGTTTCTACTTCTTCCACCTATTTCTTTTATATAGGCTATGCATTCTTCTCAAATGATAATTTTCATAGGATGTTCAACCAATGTCTACATCAACACTAGCTGTGTCTTACTTTGTTACGACAAAGCCGGGCACGATGTCTCCTCTACACTACCGTAGAGCAGTCCCGTACCGGACTCTATAGTAGAGTCTGCTCTACCAGGCCCGGTGTCTCCTCTACACTACCGTAGAACAGTCCCGTACCGGACTCTATCGTAGGGTCTCCTCTACCAGGCCCGGTGTCTCCTCTACACTACCGTAGAACAGTCCCGTAACGGACTCTATCGTAGAGTCTCCTCTACCAGGCCCGGTGTCTCCTCTACACTACCGTAGAGCAGTCCCGTACCGGACTCTATCGTAGGGTCTCCTCTACAAGGCCCGGTGTCTCCTCTACACAACCGTAGAGCAGTCCCGTACCGGACTCTATCGTAGAGTCTCCTCTACCAGGCCCGGTGTCTCCTGTACACTACCGTAGAACAGCCCCGTACCGGACTCTATCGTAGGGTCTCCTCTACCCGGCCCGGTGTCTCCTCTACACTACCGTAGAGCAGTCCCGTATCGGACTCTATCGTAGAGTCTGCTCTACCAGGCCTGGTGTCTAGGGTGTTTACTGTCTACTCTGTGACAGTAAAGTTTACTTTATTTCTTTATAAACTTTTTAACTAACTGATATCAATTAATGCAGTCTGATTTGCTCACGCCGTTAACGAATATTTGCCGGCTTTATGAAAAATGTTGACTAAAGTAACAAAACATACATTTAATGACAAAAATAGTAATAACCAATACAACTTCTACCTTTTAAAAATTGTTCCCTTTGAACTGCTAATTTGATATATTTTTCAAGTATAAAGTTGTCGAGTGGCTTTTGTAGAAGGAAGGAAACTTGGGAATCTTATTTTTTATATAATAAAATCGGTTATTACTTCAAGTGTTAGGCAGACAAAATATTAAACTCTTATGAAACGAATCTCACGCGGCGTTGTAAGTAAAATGTTCTTTGATAACAAATGTCGATTTGAAATATAACCACCAACTACGTTTTAAAAATGTATTCTTGGAAAACACATAGTAAGCGAGAATGTTAATAGCATGGTTGTTGTTAAATTTCTCTTCTTAATGTTATTACTATTTTATAAGGGAGACTTAAATCAGGACATAGGATTCATGATTATAAAAATTGCGTTGCCATGATTGCTTAATGTATGCAGAAAACCAGAAATTAAAAGTCTTAAAATTTTTTGTTTTCTCTTTAATTCTACTTATGTGTTTAAAAGTTAATATATCACTAGCTATCAAGTTGTAAATAAATGACAAAACTACAGGAAGAAATATGGAAAACCTATTTTAAAACCATTGTACTGCCGTCGTTAACTTGTGTCGATAATTTAATACTTTCTCCATTTTCTGTCCTCTACCAGTCGACAAGTCCCTTCGTTCTTCATACTTGTTCTATTCTTGCCACTATTTTATTATTATATATATTAAGTACATCTTCCCAATTATGTACATTTATAACAACGGGTATTAAAGAAAACATAAACAAATGACATAAACACATAAATACGTTGACAACCCTGTTACTAAAAATAGGAAGACGCGTAACGTGTACTTTGTTGGATATAATATATGTGGAAACAAAATATGAAAAGTAAAAGGTTTGAATTATTAAAAACCATCATCAATTTTTAATGTTTAATTGATATCGTTCTAATTACAGATTAATATCATATGTACTTTCGGTTCCATATTAAGTAGTAAATAGGTGATATTTAAGAAGACCTTATTACAACAGTAAATAAGTCATCATTAATTGCCTACCAGTTTGTAAATTTGACGAAATAATATTGTCGCTGAATGGAAAGTAATTACACCAAATGTCATAGCGGTAGTTATACGTGCAATTAACCAAGACACCACTACTCAATATAAATAATTACAGTAGCCCAAAGAACACTTGATTGACTCCATTTGTTGACAGTTTTGTGGAGCCTTTTATTTAGTCCGATAGTTACCACGCAGGTGAATAGAACACTACTACACGAAAAACCAATTTTGTGAATTAACATGGAACCAATGTACGCAAAAGAGCTGAATACTAGTTTGTGCGGATTGCGGATTATCCTGGGTTATGGTTTCATGAGAATAGACTGTGTTGTATGTTCTCTACAAAGAATGTAGGGTCAGTATTTTTCTGTTTCATGATGTCATGGTTGCTTTTCATCTATACATTTTCCTTACTACTTACATCAATTTGTAGAATATTTCTATAGTGCAGCACCTTTTTTTGTGTCAGCGAGTAATACTTTCTACTTTTACAATAACCGAGATCAATTCAGGGAGTGCTTGAATGCCTTCAGACCATAATTTTTGAAATGTATAAATCACAAATTGAAGAGACACAATGAGTTGTATATTTCGGGTATAAAGGGATGTAACACCATATATATTATATGGTCATTGTTACTGCTTGCAGCTACTGCATTTTGGATGTCAAGTCCACTTGTTATTAATGTTATAGATATTTCATTTAGAACTTACACACCTGGAACGTATAAGCTTCTATTTACTTATTATCCATTTCCTGTTAATTATTCTCCTGTATTTGAAATAATTATTGCCTTACAGATTACATTACTTCTTTTAATGGTAGAGCAGTTTCGTTTCAATGATCTAACATTTATGTATATTGCTTCCATGACGTGTACACAGATTAACATTCTGTCTTCATCCCTCTATTCAATTAATTGTACCAACGAGAATAACGGATTACATGGTTTACAATTGCCAGCCTGCCAGCAATTGATTGATTGCGTAAAAGACCACCAGGTAAGATTATATATCGCTTGACACAGTCGTATGACGTTTTACCCGCTTTTCGAGGTTCTCAGGCCCATGAAGGAATGTTGGATGATGAGTCACTTTACCCTATCCTTTGTTTCCCGTCACAGATTCACACGCTCCCGCCATCCAAATATTTTTCTATCTCGCACTGTCTCAGTTCATTCAGTCACCGTCATTACACAGAATTCCTAAATGTTTGATGTTTTTATTCTTCCAATTCTTTTACTACGCCTTCCACTTTACAGTCTTATTCAAATTATACATCTCATCTTGTTTGCTAAAGTATCCAAACCGTCTTGACACTTTTGTTTATTATTTCTTAATTCCCTTGATATTGAGCCTTTAATCAACATCTTCCTCTAACTTTCGCATGACCCTTCTATCAAACATTGTCAGCTACTTTCCATCCGCACGTGTGGTACACATTATCCCATTTCATACACAAACACAAAACTGATTGTATAAGGTACGGTATTTGTAATCCTAATCACCTTTAACCTTTTCATTGTTAACCGTATTCCTAAAATATTTAAAAACTTGACACACTTTTAAATTATTTATTGGCAAATACTACAGTTCTGCCTTCATTTTCACTTTCTTTTCTTTCCACTTTCAAATATTTGTTTGTTTCCTAGTCGATACCAAGACCCCTCACTTTAGTTTCCTTACGTAGCTTCCTTATATAGTTATAGTTGAAGCCTGTTTAGGTATTAAAACTGATTTGATTCTGTACTTTTGTCTGCTAACGGTCAAATTGATTGAAATATTGACTCAGTTTTATACGAAACTGACAGAACTTATATTTACGTTTATTTACGTTACTGACGTGACGGGGCTTATTTACTTGATTGTAATTTAAAATTACCGTGCTGTTGGACCGTCGTTGATTTGTTGCACTTTGGTTAATTTCTAAACGTTTGGTCTCCCACCCGAGGCCTTCTTCAGTAGAATAGCGTTTAATTATGTGGCAGGCTGAACGCGTCTCACAGTAGAGGAATAAGCAATACGTTTATTTGAAAGCGATTAAGTTTATGTTTTCTACACGCCGATTCATTAGACAGACAATTCTGCATCAAACTTCAGTTCAGTAAACACCTGCTCTTTCTCCAGGTCTTTCTGGGATACAACTTGTGTGCTTTTAAAAGGCTCTTTCTGCTGTTTGAATGCTACTTGCAATAGGACAAAACTTCGATGTGCTCAGCTGTCCAAAGTGCATCAATTTTGTTATAAAGGGAGCAGGAATTCCCCTACGTAGAAAAGGACTTTGCCAGTATCAATAAGCCATCGATCCTTCTTAAAATCTAGCTGCCGGTGACTACGTAGCCGGCTGAAACCGGCGACCACCCAGTTGAAGAGAATCTGTCTGGTTTCTGGGCTTTCGGTGAGTGCCGCTTCTTCTATTTTTCTGCTTGCTGTTCAGGCTACGCTAGGCTGCACTGCCCTGGCTGGTACTTGCAAGCTCCCACCAGTGGTAAGCGATATCACTGCTTGTGATACCACCGATGTAAAGGAACTAGCAAACGCCTGTCTGGTAAGGCCAGCTATCTAGTTGTTTATCCAGCTCATCCGTCATAGTCGTGAGCAGCGTATGCGCAAGTCTAGACCGTCTGTGGCCAGACCCGCGGACCCTGGCGTCTTGCAGGGACTGCCCTACAGTCTCTGAGCTGTGAATTAGCCCCTCGGTTAACATGCCCTCTCCCGGCAACGATTTACAAAGTACAGGCCCACGAGCAACGTTTTACTCGTTCATTCTATGCCACCATACGAACGATTCGCATGAGTCTTTTTGAGACATGGACAAGAACAATATTCGTTCAAAACTTGGCTCCCTTCTGGCTGATGACGCGGAGGACTTCGTTCACGTTGGAATGTGTGAGTGTCCGGCTAAGAAGTCGAAGAGGAACCATTCCAGAAGCTGATATCATCTTAGCTCTCGGCCATACATATTAGCACTTCTCCAGTGCGGGTTCCGCGACTGCTTCAGTGTCGCACAAGCGTCCTCTTCTCTTAGCCGCTCAACCACCATATTCTTCGATGGACTGACGAATATCGTGGCTTTTGCAGGTGGCTTATCGTGTCCTTGTGGCTTTCTGTTAACAAGGTGGACGGTAAAAACAACACAGTAAAGAATGCCAAAAATTTGGTCGAGACTTTCCTTCAAGCCCCTCCAAGGTACGTCAACGCTCTTTCTGTTGTTTTGAGGGTGTCGTGACGCTCACAAAGATCCACAAGAAAGTATTGTTGAACTTCGCAACCTGTGGTTTTCGGAACAGGTTACTTTTTGCCTTTACACACTTTCCACCCCCATGGAGCCACTGTCTATTTTATCTCTATCTTGAAAAGGGCGAGGCTGTTGATAAAAGCTTTTCGCTTACACGGCTATTTGGGTTCCGTGTTCACGTGGAACTTCACCGTCTACTGGACAATTTTGTAGAGTTCTATCGTTGCTAACATTTTCGGCACCATACTATTGTTTGTCGCACTGCTCTGCCGTGTTTCCGGTGTCGCGTGAGGATTTCACGCACTCTTGCACTGTGACAGACAAAAAGTTCTATAGCTGCATAAATTGTGGCAAAAGTCACGCAGCGAATAAATCTAGCTGTCCGGACAACTAGTGTAACACGCAGAGGCTCTTCCCGCCTCCCGCAATCGAGGCATCCTGTAGACAGCTAGCCCCCTGCTAAGAATTCTCAGCCTGCAAGAGATGCCAGATGCCAGATCCAGAGGGCACATATTCATGCGTGCTCCCCAGTGGTTCAGCGTCTGAATTGTGCTCCAATGACTGCCTCTTGCTGGTGTGTAATACCTGGTAAGCGGGTCATACTGCTTTCTTTTATGAACAGGACCTCCTTTTTTTTAAGCGGGGGGAGTGGATGGTGGAATTGGTCGAATCGCGGGAACGATTCGCAGCTGCTGATTGGCTGGGAGGCTTGCAGACGCTCGCGGGGATAAGGTAGGATAGCCTGCAAGAGGCAATAAACAGGCACTTCTGAAGACGAAGTCATTACTTAACAAGGATCACCCACTGACTCCCTTTACAGCCTCTGCCCCTAAGTAACAGAAACGCCGTTATGTAAATTAGAGATGCCAACCACAGTAGCAGATATCGCTCTCGAGCTCCTCTATCCCTCTGCCTTAGAAAACCCTGCAATTCGGTCATATAAGTCCAACGATTACAAGAACGCGACGTTTCTGCCGAAGCCTCTGTTCGTACCACAAACTCCGGTCCTGCGATTTTCAGTACTTTCGGTCTGCAGTAAAATGAGGTCAACTTATGTGGCCTCAGTTTCCGCCTCAACCATCTCCTTTGACGACGTAAAGTTCGTCCGTAACTTTTTGGGAACTAGTATCCCAACAACAACGAGTATCAGTTGTAATTTCACGCCATATTCTACAAACGTTTTGCGACAAATTCTGTACTCACAATCAGCTCTCAGTACTAGGTAAACTCTGTTGTAATGTACTTAATTAACATTTGTAGGATTTATTTTTACCTGATTTTGATAAACTCTGTTACTGTAGTAACTGTATAGAATGTAAAATTGTGTTTAATAATTTTGTAAAAAGAAAGTGATTCTCAGCCTTCTTCAAAAGAAAAACTAGATAAAGAAGGTAACACTTAAAAACGTAAGAAATAAATATTATCGACTGTGCTTTTTTAAACCAGTGTTTTATTTTTCTTTATCGATATGATTTTCTTAAAAAATTTGTACTCCAATGAATTTCGTACAAAGATGTGAAATAATTTGTGATGCTTATTTGGGCATATCGGGAAGTGGGCGCAAAACAAAACTTATATTTTCTAGTTTATTACGACTATTAAAAAATATAATGAAGAAAGTTGTGTTAGTGGTTAAAATCACAAGCAGAATTATCACTGTTGCACACCACTATATAAAAATTATTCCGATTAGCGCTTTCAAGCTTCACAGCTCATCGTCAGATCGGAAATCGGAAATCATTTCCGATCTGACGATGAGCTGTGAAGCTTGAAAGCGCTAATCGGAATAATTTTTATATAGTGGTGTGCAACACTGATAATTCTGCTTATTAAAAATACATACTATAGTTACAGTCTTAGCTAAAATAAGATACTAAGCCTAATAAGGAGACAAGTATGTTAATACCACCGCAATATGGTTTATTCGTTAACACTGTAGAATCAATACATGTTAAGAGACAGTGTAACGCAGACATATTACTTACTACTTGGATACGGTTGTGTATTCCCAGAGGTCACAACTCAGAGATTAGGCTCAGTGTAGTGTCTACTGCGAGCTACTACAAAACAACCAAGCACACGCTGTAATGTACTCGTACGCCGTGGTTACCACACTGATCTCATATTAATCAACAACAAAGTAAAATTTGAACTCTACAGTAATATATTTTCAAATTTCAATTAACATCTCATAACCTGGATATGTAATCTGGGCATCAAAGCAGGCACAAATCATAACAAGTCATCTACAGTTGTCATAAAATAAAAATTCGTCTCTTCGTAGCGTCGACAAGAATATTTAAGATTGTGTTTAATTAACTGATCGAACCTTACTGAATTAATCACATTTTTACTTAATAATTCACCTCATTCAATAAATAAAAATTCAATACAATAATTGAATATTCTAAAGTAACCGATAATGATTACAAAATATTTACAATATGTATTCTTAAAATATTACACAACAATACAAAAATAATTAAATATCACTATTGTATTGACGACTCGGAACACTAAGTTTTTTGTAAGTAAAATCGTAAAGATTTACCTTACAGCCTAAACCGGCTTTCACCTTTTAAACGGCTTCTTCAGAGGCTGCCGTAGGTAGCGCTGTCCGTCTTGTTGTTGGCGACGGGATAGATTTTCGAAAGATCGATGCTGTGTGTGTGTGGTGAGATGTGTTCGAATAATGCGTGCGATTTGAATTGTATCTGTTCGTTTAGGATGTCGTTTTTATTTGTTTTTGTGTGTTTGTATATTTCTAATTGTACTAGAGTGTCTAGTTTTCGGCCTTTTGTGTGTACGTGTAGAATGTTCATGTTATTGTCGATGTTTTTATATGTGTGGTTTGCTTCAATGAGGTGGTTGGCAAAGGTGGATTCTGTAATGGTGTCGAGTGCCTTTGTGTGTTCAATGTATCTCTGTTTGAAGCTGCGTCCTGTCTGGCCTATGTAGAATTTATTGCAATTTGAGCAATTTAGCTTGTGTACACCGGGTAGATCGAATTTGTTTTGTGCTTTGTGCGTGCGTTTTGGTAGTGTGTGTTCTGTTTTGTTAGTAGTTTTGTAAGCGATTCTGTATCCTGCTTTTTTGAATTTGTGGGCAGTTTTTCAGTTTGTTTGTTGATGTATGTTAGTGTTATGAATTTGTTGTTTTCTGTCTTTGTCTGTTGTTTGTTTTGTGTTTTGTGTAGGAGTTTACTGACTATTGTTCTGTCACGTTAGATTCTGCTAGATATTTTATCGTGTTTAGTTCGTCTTTATAGTCTTTTCATCTAAGGGGATGTTGTTAAGTCTATGTATCATGGTTCTAAAAGCAGCTAGTTTGTGTTGTATTGGGTGATTGGAGGTGTTGTGTATTAGTGTGTCAGTTGTAATTGGTTTTCTGTATATACTGAATTTGTGCCTGTGTTCTAGTTTTGTGATGGAGAGGTCTAAGAAGTTTATGGTATTGTTGTGTTCGTATTTTGCAGTGAAGGTTATGTTTTTATGTATTTTGTTTATGTGCGTTAGTAACAGTTCACATTGTCTTTTGTTTCCCCTGTACAGTATTAGAATCTCATCAACGTATCTGTGCCAATATAGTATTTTATGTGAGTGTCTGTCATTGTTTGTGAGTATTTTTGTTTTTTCTAAGTGTTGGAGGAAGATTTCTGCTAGAATGCTGGATATGGGGGAGCCCATGGGTAAGCCATCGTTCTGTGTGTAGTATTTATTGTTAGAAGTAAAGTAGTTTTGTTTTGTGATAATGTTCAGAGTTTCTGTTATTTCGTTGATACGTTCGTCTGGTGTGTTGTTCTGTTTGAGTTTGTTTTGTAGGATGGTGATTGTTTCAGAGATGGGGATGTTTGTGTACAGGTTTTTAATGTCAAAGGAGGCTAATGTGGCATTATGGGGGATGTGTATGTCTTTTATTTTTGTTACTAGGTCAGTGTTGTTTTTTACTGCAATGTTGTTGTCTATTTGTGTGTGTTGTCTAATAATTTTGTCTAGATATTTTGCGAGTTTGTGTGCAGGGGCATTACGGTAGTTGATAATGGGGCGGATCGGAATGTCTTCTTTATGGATTTTGGGAAGCGCTTGGAGGGTAGGTGCTGATGGTGCTAATACACAACACCACCAATCACCCAATACAACACAAACTAGCTGCTTTTAGAACTATGATACATAGACTTAACAACATCCCCTTAGATGAAAAAGACTATAAAGACCAACTAAACACGTTAAAATATCTAGCAGAATCTAACGGATATGACAGAACAATAGTCAGTAAACTCCTACACAAAACACAAAACAAACAACAGACAAAGACAGAAAACAACAAATTCATAACACTAACATACATCAACAAACAAACTGAAAAAATTGCCCACAAATTCAAAAAAGCAGGATACAGAATCGCTTACAAAACTACTAACAAAATAAAACACACACTATCAAAACGCACGCACAAAGCACAAAACAAATTCGGTCTACCCGGTGTATACAAGCTAAATTGCTCAAACTGCAGTAAATTCTACATAGGCCAGACAGGACGCAGCTTCAAACAGAGATACATTAAACACACAAAGGCACTCGACACCATTACAGAATCCACATTTGCAAACCACCTCATTGAAGCAAACCACACATATAAAAACATCGACAATAACATGAACATTCTACACGTACACACAAAAGGCCGAAAACTAGACACTCTAGTACAATTAGAAATATACAAACACACAAAAACAAATAAAAATGACATCCTAAACGAACAGACACAATTCAAATAGCACGCATTATTCGAACACATCTCACCACACACACACAGCATCGATCTTTCGAAAATCTATCCCGTCGCCAACAACAAGACGGACAGCGCTACCTACGGCAGCCTCTGAAGAAGCCTTTTAAAAGGTGAAAGCCGGTTTAGGCTGTAAGGTAAATCTTTACGATTTTACTTATAAAAAACTTAGTGTCCGAGTCGTCAATACAATAGTGATATTTAGTTAAGTAACGGACACGTCATGGACAACGAAATCCAAGAAATAAATAATGTTTAAAGTTAAACAATAAAATAGTTTAATATTCATCGGCTTCATTTTTTCATTATTTTACTGCACTTGGCGTAACGAAACTGGTATATTATTATATTGTTACGCTGATGAAATAAATAGGCCTACATCACTGAGCGCGTACGTGATTCTAGGCAAACAACGCGCGAGGCGCAAGGCCAATTTTGATTCGCTGTAATTACGTACATGTAGTTTGAGACTGTAGCATACTCTGCAGTAACAGTTGTTGCCACAGAGTGGGTCGCGAGCGGGCTGCAGATCCAGAAAATCATCTGCTGGTTCACAAAACAAAAACAGTTAGTGTTATTGCGCATCTATAATAATTTTTGCTTTACCTAAATACTTTAATTGGATAAGAAAGATATTATTTCTTTATTGCTGAACTACTTACCTAACTTATCAAGTACGTCTTAAAAAGTATTGATACATCGATCAATATGGAGGAATGTCTTCTCCTTCGTCTTTAGATGTTACGACGCTATGTGGGTTTTGGCCCCCTATATTCTATACAATGACTTTCTTCTGCTGATCTCTCCAACTCTTGACCAATTACCAAATCCCAGTATCCTCAAGTCCTATTTTACATCCTTCAGCCAAGTCTTTCTTGGTCTTCCTCTTCTTGATCAATTAGTTTTCAGACTATTAGTCTTTTAGTTTACCAATTCGATAAACGTTCCCGAAACACTTTGTGACTTTATGAATCTAACCATACCTTCATTATCTAATGAAACCGACGTATATTAGAACCCGTAATTATATAAATCTTACGTGAGTGGCCATAAAACATCATAAATATTAGTGGGTTCTACAGTATTGAAGTTTCGGAACCCGCTTTAACGGAAATATGAGTTAAAATAAATGTAAATTAAATTATATAGATAATTAAAATATGAGTAAATTAATGTAAAGAAATAATTGTTTTAAAATGTATAAAAGGACACAACCTTATACTTAAGAAATATTGTACATAACAGTGTCAACCAATGATAACAAAGTTCTCATTTCAAAATATGTGACTTACCAGTAGTCATGTGGCACTAAGTTTAATTAACAAAAATTTATCGTTCCACAATTTGTTTCAATTAAGTATCTTGTGCCACGGTATTCAAATGAATTCCGTGGCGAATGCTAATTTGTAGCGATACATCCACATTTCCTGCGCGTGATGTCGTCTGCTAGGTGGTTTGCGGTGCTTCCCGCAGTGCGGCGACAGCGGTAGACAGTTGCTTTCCGAAGGTCAATGTGCCTGTCAGCTGATTTCGTTGAATTGAACGCTGTTACCGACTACACTGATTTGTGCACAGTCCGCCGTCTGTCTTCATACAATTCATTTCAGGCCTCCGACGGCCTGAGAGGGAGGAAATTTTGTTTGCAATGTGTGATTCCTGCACTATTGTTAAATAATTTCATAAAGTACCTCTGGTAAGTTCCTTTGATTATTTGTCGTTATTTAAATAAGGGGAAATGTGTGTAAATGTAGTTAGTATTTAGATGAAGTTGGATTCAGAGAATTGTGTGTGTGTGCCCAGACTTGTGCAAGCTTGCTAGTAAAGCACGTGGCGAATTAGTTTGTAAAACATTTAATATTCATTTAAAGCGAATACTTATTAATTATTTACTCTCGCCAGTTAACGTTTTGTAAAAAATAAATGTGCCAAAGAAATTTTTAACTAAAGCTAGCAATTGATTGATAAAGATGAATTAACGTAAATCACGCCACGTACTGGAGTTTTAGTTGAAGGTATAATATCTCATGAAATGTTGACAGTATTTGTTTCAATAAGATTTAAAATGTAATTAGATTAATTGCTGAATTCCGTGCGTGTGACTGGTTGTAGTCGGAAGTGTGAGGCATATGTGCTATATAAGGTCGAGTTATGGGGGAGTGTGAATTTATTCTTTTGTATCAGCGGCTACAGAATACTTGTGCTTGTAGGGTTCCCGCCCAGCCAAGGAATTGAGAGCAACTCGATGGTGACACTTCCAGCTCTCACCATCCGCCGAGCGATGCAGTAGAAATCCTCTTTTCGCCGTCGGAAGCAATGGGACCCGCATTATCTCCACGATGAACCTCTTCCATCTTGAACTAGCAGTCTGCCGAACATCTGGTAACTTCTAAAAACTCAGGTGAAAGAATTCTGTTTATTCACACTCGACCTCGCGACTATTTCTGTAAAACAACTGCTCCGTGAAACGTCAGACAATATTAGATTTCAGTTTGGGTAATATGAATTGCAGTTAAAACATGGTGATCAGAACCGAACCTGTCCGTTTGTGATATGCACACTTCTAGGCTAGTGCTATTAACATGTAAATTACCTATAAGATTCAATAATTGTATGGAGGGGCCAGCAGGCATTTTCAGAACGATTGCTCGTTTTTTTGACATGATAATGTCTTTTGGCTGGCCATCATTTGAAAATTTCTGTAACGCTGTAAACTGTAACGCATCACGCTGCATGACGTCATTCTTGCGTGACGTCATTGGGATTGTTGTAAATAAACGTTTGTTTTGATACGTCGCAATATATATAATGTGTTAAAAATAATATCACTGCAAACAATTAAACCAGATTTATAAAGCGTCCTGAAAGTTTAAAATCAAGTGTTAGCACAATTTACCAGCCGGGAATCGTTAACTAAAACCGCGACCGCTAACATGCTAACGTCGTCGCAGATTAAAGACCTAACAAGCAAACAACACTGCATAGCTGTAGATAGGTTATTGGGGATATTGTCTCTAGTTAATCGTTGTCTTCGTATGTGATTCAGCTAACGATCTATTCATTAAAATATTTGTCATCGTAAATGCAAATCTACTGTTCTTTATATTTAATTACTCACCGCAGAAATGTGAAGTATAACACAGATACATAATGTCATTGGGATTGTTGTAAATAAAGGTTTGTTTTGTGTTGTGGTGAAATACACTGCTGCTGGTATATAGTAACCATAACGTGGCGACTGATTAAAACAGCGTTCGACAATGGATAGCAGCGACGAGAAGGCTCAGATCAAGAAACGACAAAATGCCGAGCGAGCAAGAAAGTATCGGGAACTAAAGAAGCTCGAGAAGGAACAGCAACGAGCGGTTGCTGTCGGCGGTGAAGCTTCAATACCATCGCAACAAAAACGAAAACGAGATGACTTGTTGAGCGAAGAATTGAACGAGTACTTAATAAATACACCGTTCGCGTCGATGATGACTGAGCAGGAGAAAATCGATGCATTCTACAACATGAAACTATCAGAGAAGCGAAGGAAAACCAACGAACGAGTAAAACGTTGTAGATTGAATAAGAAACAAGATGACTTGATGCACGAAGAATTGAACGAGTACTTAATAAATACACCGTTCGCGTCGACGATGACTGAGCAGGAGAAAATCGATTCATTCTACAACATAAAACTGGCAGACAAGCGAAGGAAGGCCAACGAACGAGTAAAACGTTGTAGATTGAATAAGAAAAATTCAAGTACCGTCTGCCTAGTGGCAAAAGCTAAAGAGCATGATAATGTCTTTCGGCCGCCAGCTAAACGCAACATTATTATGGTTACTGACTGACTGATTGTTTCCTTTCTGCAAATGTTGCGTTTAGCTGGCGGCAGAAAGACATTATCATGCTCTTTAGCTTTTGCCACTAGGCAGACGGTACTTGAATTTTTTTGGTTGGGTTTTTCTAATTAATTTGATTCTATAATTCTGTGTGACCTGTCTACCTGACTTATCGTGTGATTTCTTGATCAAGCGTAACTCTTTAGCTGTTTAAAAATTTTACCCCAGTGTTAACAATAGACTCACAGCTTCCTTAAAATTGCTAATATCATTGTACACCGGTATTTTCCATTCTTGTAATTAATTCTAGTACATACTGTTTGTCTGATTTCGCCGGTGCATGTCCGTGCAGAAGCGTGCAGGTATGAAACATGCAGTTTGTAGTAGGTCATATTCGTTTTGAATTCAATTACCATAGTAATCCGGGTATTACATTCTAGCTTTCCTTGCATATTGTTTTTTATATTTGTCTCTTTTAATTCATTGTTCTGGTTATCAGATTTCCATCGAGCTGTCCATGCGTGCAGCCCTAATGACACTGCGAGGGTTACTATTTAAGTATGCCATGAAAATCATGTTACATATATAGTACTGTCAATTTCGAAAAGACATAAAAATAATTAGAAGTACTTATTGCTGGCATGCCATTCGTGTAAATGTTAAATGATTGTTAGTTACCTGTAAGGCACAGAAAGAGTAAAATGAGTATAAGTAATTATTGCTGACCCATTATTTGGAATATGGAGCTTAACGTGAAGTATGTGAAACTTAATATGAATTATGTGAATTATAAGAATAATGAATTATGAATTAATATAATAGTGTGATTATAATTTGAAACTTAATGTGAATTTGTTAAATGGTTAATGCCACTTGAGGAGAATATATATATATAATGATTAGCCCTTTCTAAGAGGTCACTGTGGAGAATGAATAGGAATTATTGTTATTTGTTGAAACATTTTTGGTAATTTAATTGTTAGTTGTTCATGTTTAAGTTCTGAAGAGCTTTAAAAACCTAATGTTAATTGCAGAGTGACCCATTAAATATTCTTTCTGAAAAATAGAAAAATAGATATATATGTATGTATTAATTACATTGTTGTTCACACTAAGATCAAACGCAAATAAAATCTTAATATGTTAATCATGCGTTTCATTTGCAAGTCCTGTCACAATGGGCTCAGTGCATTTTATGCTTCACCTAGGCCATTGGCCTAGTTTTAAAAATTACGGGTCGCCTTCCCCTTGTCAAAAAAAAAAAAAAACAGTTTTTTCCTCAAAACAAATTTCTCAAAACTTTGAGAAGGGGTAATGAGACAGCTCAATCTTACCGAAGTAATGTTCTTACAGTCAAAAGTAAAAGAAAATCCCAAGGTCAAACAGTGAACAAATTTTAAATACAAATCAATACAACTTTTTGAGTATTTTTGATGTTGAGTGCTTTGAAAATTGTGTCATGTTTTGTATTGATTTGTATTTGTTCAGGAATTAGTCTGTTTTGTGTTTGTATATTTGTAAATTTTTCCATAATATATAATTTATTAGAAATTAATGTAAACTAACAAATTTAACATGTATCTTTTGTGTATTATACAATGTCCGAACCTGTAGTCTTTACTTAGACAAAGTTTCATTGCACCAAGCTTTCATATGCTTACAGTTAAATTGCTGTTTCATATGAAAATTCTACAAAGTAATTTTTAAAGGTTCCTGTGCTAATATAAACATATATTTTACATTTAGTTACTCTTATTTGTGATAACTACATACATTTACTGCATAGAATCGGTTTTGTTATTACAGTCTTAGTAGTAATATTAACTACAACAGTGTTAAAATGATTCCTAGTTATAATAATTTAACTTGAGAAATAATGTTTAACAATTATTTGAATTTTTTGAGCTTGAAGTATTTAAAGTTCTTGTTAAGTACGAAACATTTATTTTAATCCTACCATCATTATTTCCCGCTCGTCAAGAACCTAACCTAACCTACCAATCACCACCGTTCCCCCATTGACGTCACAAGATGTCGACCAAATTATTAAAATGACCTACTTCTTTTCCCGCTTAATAGTCTATTACGTGAGGAATTTTCTGCCGATTTTGCGTTAGTGTCCATGGATCCTTCTGATTTTTTTTTTTTTGGAAAATCTTCATAAAGGGTTATAAAATAAAGTGAAGGAAATTTTTTGGCCCGATCTTAAATGGAGGGGTTGTTTTCACACCTTTTTTGGGGGGTGGAAGAAAAACTTAACCCCGGGAGCCGATAGAGAATTAAATTCTAAGCAAAAATGACGTTGTAACGTTCCGGGCTACGTTACAAATCCAGGGAACCCATTATAATTGACACTAGCCAATTATACAGGCTGCCTACGTTGTAACAAACTGAAATTAAACTCAACACATAGAACAATAATATTTACTCTATTTATTAGGACACAAGGGGAAGGTATTTCACTGATTTATGCACTCGCTTCAATCTGTAATAAGATGACATCTCTTTATTAACAAATCATATAAATAGATCCCATAACATAAAAATTTATACTGAATGTATTTAAAAAGGGTTTTCTGTCAAACAAGGGATCATATTGATCATGTAATTTACCTCGGATCCGAGTCTCTTTAAATCTAGTAAAGACGTCTGAATTATACTATGCTCATCAAGGAGCTTGCATGATTAGATAAACCATTTGAAGAATGGTATTATTTAATTAAGGGATTATAACTTACATTTCAAGATTAACGTTACAACGTATGATTGTCGATATTACAGTTTACATTTCTTTTGTTTTATTTATTGCTTAGAGAAAATTATTGTCTTTTGAAAAGTCTCTTTCATGTATAAAAGTTATGTTTTAAACGTACTTAATTCTCGATAGGCAAGCTATCGAGTCACCACTAAATTAAGCTTTTGCTGTCCTCGCCCTGGGGCGTGACTCTTCGGAACTCTGATAGTCGGGGTAGTCATCTGGGTCGTGTCTCTGGTGAATATCTTATAGCTGTATTAGTGAGGAGACTGATGTAATGCTGCATGAAGTCGGGTTGATCCTCGCCGGTCCTGGTCAGCGTTGTATGGGTTGTAGACGTCCGTATATGCAATTGGGCAGGTCACATATTCACTGGTAGAGTTGTACTGGAGTTTGCATCTTAACTTGAGACGTCACCTTGTTTACGAGTTCTTAATTTTTTCTTATATATTACCACATTTCTTTAACAAACCTTTTACTACATCTTATACATATAACTATCATTAGCTCCCCACGTTTTTAGTGGTAGCTAACCATTATTTGAAAGTTTAAATAAAACATTTTTTGAAGAGCCCTCGCTTGGAGGGTGTACTGTCTGAACGCCGCATCGTAACTCTTGCATTGATACGACAGGTACATTACAACGAAGCGGAGCGAGTACTCCGCCATAATATAGTTCCAACTTTTTATTTAAATAGACATTCTTATAGCAAGATGAAACAAATTATTTAGACTTATTTAGTTTACAGGAATTATTTTAACTACTACTTGTGCCTTCAAATTATTAATTATTTACATTACGATTTTCAGATATTTCTAAGTTACAGACGGTTCGCTATGCACGTTGTGTCCGGAATTAAACAGGTCAACGCATGATGATTTACTAAAGGGTTAACTGTAGTATTCTTAACTTTTTACATTACGATTTTTATTATTACTTGTTTAGTTAGATTTTCTCAATTTAAATCTCATACTTATTCTGAGTTAGTACAGGGGTATTTGGTTTAATTGTGCGATTTAAAAAATACTTATTTGCTTTCTAATTTTTTTTTATTAAATTTTTTATTATTACAATTAAATCGTCACATACTCCGCCGCTTAAAATCGACATTGGGAATTTTAGTAAGGAAAATTCAAAAGTGGGGTACTAGGAGTATGCTTGGCGTTAATTTGTGGAATTTCTCTCCCCCTTTTTCTTTTTCTTTCACCTTGTTATTGGCATGTGTTGTACACATTTATTTCTTCTCTATAATAAAACAATATACATATATATTTTCTTACAAACTACCTTTTTCATTACATAAAATTCACACTTAAGGTCTACATTTTAAAACACAAAACTTTTTCTTATGTCTACTACTTAAATCTACTACCGGTTATTTCTTTGGGTTTTAGTTACTCTCTTCGTAGAGTAATTTTCTAAATATTTTGTTATTTAGAGGTCAGTTTAGTGGTCATTGAGTACTCATTTTGCTTATCTTTCGTTGAACAGGATCTCAGGTTGATCAGGCCTCATTTCCAAATTCTACGATTAACACTTAGCATGGTTACTGAGGTATAAGATAACTTGTCTACCTAGTATTACCTTTTCTATTTTTGGCGATGCTATTTCCTCTTTTCCTCTTATACAATTTTATCTGCGAAATATGTGTTCTCCGTACATATTCTCGAGTCGCAGGTTCGTACAGGGCTACTGTAACTGGAGTTAAGTACTTCTGGATTTGGTAAGGACCACACCATCGGTATGATAGTTTAGAGGTGGTCTTATCAATTGCACTACTAGTCGGGTGTGTCTTGTACATTACTAAGTCACCGACTTGGTACCTAACTAAATTGTTATTGTTATGAATATTTCTCTTGTGGTATTTTCTGGATTTCTCTAGGTTCGCTCTTAAATTAGAGCGAGCTTTATTCCATATTTGTTTAATCTGCTTATCCTTTATTTGCGGAGGTAGCAAGTCATGTATTTTCCATTTAGTGGACAAGGGGTGGTTTGGTTTGTATTTATACAGTAACTCAAACGGGGTCGACTTATGTCCTTCGTGATAAGCCGAATTAAAGGCGTATTGTATCCAGGATAGGTTCTGGTCCCAAGACGTATGATCTTTCGCATGGTAGGCGATTAATGCAGATTTGAGGTTTCGTAGATACCTTCAGCAATATTGCCTTGCGGTCGATACTCCGTAGTGGTAATATGGTCTATTCCTAACTTGAAACACATATTCTTAAATTCTTTCGCCTTAAATTGTGGTCCGTTATCTGACACTATACGTACAGGTGTACCATAATCTTTAAATAATCTCTCCTGTAATATTTTTACAGTCGTCGACGCTAACGCTCGCCGCATGGGATACATCCAAACAAATTTGGTGAACGAATCTACACAGATGAGTAGCATAGTATTACCTGATTTAGATCGCGGGTAGGGACCTGAAAAGTCTAAATAAAGTTTAGAGAAAGGGGTCGTAGGGATTTCTGAAATTAATTGGCTTACCTGACTGTTTCTTGCCGGTTTACTGAGAGCGCATAAATTACACATTTTTACAAAACTAGCTATTTCGCTGTTCATATTGTTCCAATGATATTCCTTTCGAATGCTATGTATGGTTTTATTGATTCCCATATGGGCTCCAATGGTAGATGAATGGAAGTACTCCATCAGCATGGGCTTAATCATATCAGGGGCGATTATTCTTAATTCCTTTCCATTTCTTATTTTGTGGCATAGTATTCTTTTACTTAATACATATTTCTCGGATTTAATACCTTGCTCAAGTTGTACTATAATTGGTTTCAGAAGAGGGTCTTGTTGTTGATATAGAGCAATGTTGGTAAAGGCAAGGGGGAATTCAGTAATTACGGTGTTAGCAATGGCTGTTTCCGGACTCTCCTTGTTTCCGGGAGTATTTGTGGGCGACTGGAACATACGGGACAGGGTATCAGCGACTACGTTTTGTGTACCTTTAATATGCTGCACTTTGAATTTGTAGCAGTTTAACCCCAATACCCATCTTCCAATACGTCCTAACTGTTTAGGGTGATTCAGTAACCAAGATAATGCTTGATTATCAGTTTCCAAAAGGAATTATTTATGTTCCAGAAAGGATTTAAACTTCTCAAACGCAAAAACAATGGCTAAACATTCCAATTCATATGCGGAATATTTTCTTTCTTGGTCGCTCAAGGTTCGTGATGCATAACTAATAGGTAGTCTACTGTTTTCTATTTCCTGATAGATGACTGCACCTAAAGCTACACTTGAACTGTCGGTCTGAACTACGAAAGGTTTCGTGAAATCTGCTAGTTGCAATACCGGGGGAGATATAATGCTTTCTTTGAGTTGTTCAAACGCATATTGGTGTTGTGCAGTCCATTCAAACTTCGCTCCCTTCTTTCTTAAGGAATTCAGCGGTGCTGCTATTTCGGCAAGATGGGGAATATACTTGTGGAAATAATTTACCATTCCCAAAAATCGGGCTATACCTTTTGCATCTCGCGGGGGTGAAAATTCTCTGATGGCGCGGGTTCGTTCGGGGTCAATGCTTACTTTTCCGTTGGCTTTCACGATGTGACCTAAAAACGAAAATTGTGGGACAGCAAAATTTACCTTCCTGGGGTTAACTGTTAATCCTGCTTTTTGTAACCGAGATAACACTTCACGTAGATGTTTAAGATGTTGTTCCATCGATTCGCTAAAGATTACGATGTCGTCCAAGTAGTGATACACATATTTAAATTTAATATCATGAAATATTCTTTCTAATAATCTACTACATACGGAACTTCCTTGAGATATTCCAAAGGGTACTCTAGTAAATTGGTACAGGTTAAAAGGAACGGCAAACGCGGTTAGACGTTTGGATTCTTCCGAAAGGGGTATTTGGTGAAATGCTTGATTCAGATCCATTACCGTAAAGTCTTTCGCTTTTGTGAAGTAATGAGAAGCACTATGGATGTCTGGAAGCGGGATAGATTCAAATTCTATTCGTTTATTTAATTGCCGGTAGTCCACAACTAGTCTATGTTTGTCGTGACCTTTCGGTACTAAAAAGGAGGGTGATGAATACGGAGACGTAGAGGGTTCAATGACTCCTTGTTCTAACAACTTGTTGATATGGTTTCTCATCACTTCCATCTTGGGAGGCGACAACTTGTATGGGGGTAGGCGTATTACTTTCTGATCGCTCAGATTGATCTTATATTCTATTAGTTTCGTAAGTCCTAGCTTAAGTGTAAGAACGGTGGAAAATTCTTTTATTAATTTCTGCATTCTCAGCCTGTCTCTATTTCCTAGATGAGATAATTTAGACTCTTGGTGTACTACGTGTGCAGTCGATGATCTAGTACATTCTTGTTTGTTATTATTGCAATCAAAATTATACTTCCGTGTATGGTCGAATCGAAAATAATATTTCTGCTCATGGATGTCAAGAATCATTCCCGTTTTACTTATGAAGTCTGCTCCCAATATTAAGTCGTGTCCTAAATCATTACATACTAACATAGTAAAAAACCACGTTAGGTTCTTGATTTTAACTTTAATGGTGATGCTAAGTTTTATCACTATATTCTGTTTATTGACTGTAGCACATTTTATATTCACCGCTTGACTCCGTTTCACTAGGTTGTGTTCGAATAATTTATCTGCTAACTTTTGACTGATTAAGGTTCTGGTAGATCCCGAATCGATTAATGCGATTGTGGAGGTAACACCTAGGTCAATTTGTATTAAGGGCAATAGACTTTTAGTCCAGTTACATTTAGTTATCGCGTTACATTTTTCAATAAACTTCCTAACATAGGGATCTATTTCTTTAGTGTTTCTTTTCCTTCCTTTTTTTTTTATTGTCGTACATTTCTTTGGGTTCACCGGATCTCAAGTTGCTGCGGAAGACACAGGATTTCGGGTCTCCCTGCCTTACATGTTTTTTGGATTAGGGTGTTTACGTTCGTACTGCTTGCTGTTACAGTTTCTACTTATGTGTCCATATCTACCGCAATTATAACACATGTTCTTATTACGAGGAGGGTACCTAGTTTCCGTTTTAGGTTGTGTTTCATATGACTTACCAGGGCTGTGCAAATTGTGAGGTCTATTGAATACTCGCCTTACACGCTGGGTTGTTACATCGGGCACTAGGGCTTGCAATTAATTTCTATTCCCTTCGGTTGATTTCATCGCATGTCTATTCTGATCTGAGTACCATACATTCGAAGAGTGGATACTGCATTGTTCTATATCCGCAAAGGTGTTAGGTCGATTTATCAACGCTAAACGAGATCTTTCTTCTGGTGACAATCCTACTAAAATGGTGTCGACCATCTGTCTCTCACTCCAATCTACTTGTAGTAGTCGAGAGGACTCCCTGATGTCTGAGATGTAATGGGCCAATCTCTCGTGATTTCCTTGAACTCGTAGTACGGTCTTTCTATTAAGTTCTTCATAAATTCTGGTGGGAATAAAATATTTTATTATTGAGGTATGCAGGTCTTCTACTGGAAGGGTAGAGCTTAATGATTCTATCACACGATTCTTTAACGGGGGTTTACATTTCGGTAGGAGGACTTGCAAAATTTGCCAGTCATTCAGCTGCTGTAGAGCTTTTATCTGCAGGAGATATTTGATGAAATTCAGTAGATTAGTGACATTTAATCCATCAGTGTATGGGATTTCAGCTAAAAATTTCTCTACGGGATGAGTGATTTTTCCATAGAGGTCTACGTTATAATTCAAGTGTGGCATCGCTTTAGGAGGACCAGATGATGCGTTCGGGGTTGTCAATTCGTGCATTTCGGGGCGAATCTGGAAACGATTTGGAGGAGGGGCTTCAAATATAGTCGGGGCATTTAAATCTCTATCAGGGTATTGCTCGTGAGTAGGTTGTATTTGCGATACGGCAGGTGAGTCCCGATCCCTGTTGGGTGGAGGGTGATCTGTCGTAGGGGATTGAACTGGGGAGATGTGTAATTTCTTCAAAGACTTCTCAATTTCATGCATTCGGAACGAGTCGGATTTTCTTCGTAACTCATTGATAACAGTGGGTAATCGACGTAAAGCTTCGTCAGAAAAATTTTGGACTTCAGGAGGTATTTCCGTAAAATTAGGCCAGATCAATAAATTTTTCATTCGCCGGGTTAAATGTTCTATTCTTTGAGTTGTCCGCAATATTATCGCAGGAGATTTCTCGTCTTGGAGGGTTTGAGACAATAAAGTTAACTCGCTATACTTGGCATTACAAATTTCTCTCTCCCTCTCATAATCGAGTCCGCTTAGGTTGCTTAACTGCGCGGGTGTATCAAATCCACTTTCGCGTATTGACTTGCGCAATTCCGCGACTGTTACAGTCTCATGGGGTAGACCACGCAAAAGAGCTTCATAAGACCAGTAGGGGGAAAATACCGGTCCTGAGCCACAAAGGAATGCCGCCTTTCTTAAAAAACATAAAGAAACACATAAAAACACTAAAAAACAAGATCAAAGAGATGCCGCCGTTCCCGCGGTCCAAGATTTTTTCCCACGCTCCCCCCCCCACCGCCAATGGAGCACAGCATCCGCGAATTTCCGCGAATATAATTTTTTATTTTTTTATATGCCGCCTTTCGCACGCCTAGATCAAAGAGATGCCGCCGTTCCCGCGGTCCAAGATTTTTCCCACGCTCTCCCCACCATCAGTGGAGCACAGCATCCGCGAATTTCCGCGAATAAAATTTTTTATTTTTTTAATGTGATTTTTTTATTTTTTTTATTAAATTGATTTGCATATCAGGGGTGGGTGGTGGATGGTGGGTGGGGGTTCTGACTTGATGCATTATAGTGTATATATTAAAATATATGATCAGGGTTACCAATCTTGCATGAGTTCAAATTTGTTGTGTGTTATAATGTATATTAAATCTATATGATCAGGTTTACCAACCTATGCATGGGTTCAAACTTGATATGTGTGTGTTATATAGTGTATATATTAAAATATATGATCAGGGTTACCAATCTTGCATTATTGTGTATAGAACAGATCTGCCAACATTTTTCTGTGGTGGGAAATTCAAACTATATGATCATGATTGCTGTCGATATCAATTCTCTCTTTGAATGTAAGTAACTCTCCCTCTCTCTCTGTCTCTAGACGCAGTTATACATCACGATATAAACTCTCTCTCTCTCACTCTCTCTCTCTCACATTTTAATGTAAGTAAAACTATCTCTCTTTCCCTCCCTCTCTCTCTCACTCTCTCTCTCTCTCTCTCTCTCTCTCTCTCTCTCTCTCTCTCTCTCTCTCTCTCTCTCTCTCTCTCTCTCGCACACACACATTTAGTAGATTACTGTTGCATCTCTCTGTCTGTGTTTATGTAACGGGTCTCTCTCTCTCTACGCCAATCTCGGTTCTGCCAAGTCTGTGTGGTAAAGTGTTACGCATAAAAACTCCTTGAAATAAGGTATTTTCAAAAGTTTTGTACACATACAAATCGCTGTCGGACAATGTACGCACTGCTCACACACACACATTGTGTATGTCTCTAGCTGCAGACGTTGACAGGAATTCCCTTATTCAAAGCGATTACGGTGTCACTGTACACAAACTTAAATATGGTTTACAGACCATTGTAATTTTAAAAATTCATTTTTGCATTAATTAAATATATATCGTAAACAACGAAATAATAATATTTCGTCATTGTAAGATTTTAATAAAACAATTATCAGTTTAAATAATAATTTTCGTGATTGCATGATACAACCTGCGACTTAAAATATAGTTTACCGCTGTGGTAGGAAATTCAAACTATTAAATTGTCTCTCTCTCGCTCTCTCTCTCTCTCACACATTTCTGATTACTACACAAATAATTGCATGTATGTTCAGAGGTTTATAATGAAATAAATTAAAATAAACCATTGTGTATTCGCTAACTTAAACCAGGGATCATTGACCGTGTGTACATCGTCTAAATCGGTGCGTCCTACTTTCTAATTTGACACATGACAGTCATTAGCAGCGGTGGCAGTAATTAGGATTAATTATGGATTAGAAAGTATTTACTCCAAAAACGGACACACAAGCTTTCCCCACTACCAGAGTACAATATATACGCGAAGAAAATCAGTTGCAATTTCTCATTTGACTGCCTGCGTGTGCTGATACATCGTGAAATCTATCACTGCATTTTGCGTGTGCTCGTTTTTACCGTTCTTGTATGATTCTTGCGCTATATTACACCTTATCAGTATACTGTTCACTTTTATAATGTTAACTGTGGCGTCAGACGTGTGAGTTTTATTCGCTTCAAGCAGACGCTTTTCCTTGAAATCCAACGTATCACCGATACCGCACACTGTTTGTTGAAAGTCAATATCCAGTGCACAAGTCAGTTCACATTTCAGTGTATTGTTGTTAGGACGTAGACTAATCTTTGAGTCTCCTAACTGCTTTTTGAGGAAGGCTTCTATGTCACCGATTTCATAAGCACCTGTAGGTAAAGTTATCAAGTCCCACGTTGTTCCGTCCCGTAGTACTGGAAACACATTGTTTTTTCCCTCAACCACGTTCGGTATACTGTTGTATGTAGTAAAGTCCAATAGACCTACATACCATTCGCCGTTTGTTAGTTCGAGAGGCGGGAAAAAGTCACATACAAGAGCAGCAGCATTCGTACCTGTTAAGGTGATCGACAGCGAAGACATCTTGTCGCTTACTGATCACTCACGCGTTAAGAAGTCCAAACATAAATGCCCACAGATGACTGTGTGTGGTGGCTGTTCACGCTCGTAATTGTAGTAAATGTCAGTGTCAGTTCCAAAATACTGTGTCAGCTCAAGAGGTGGCCGCATATTACCATACGCATCATAGTAGTCAACTCGATTGTTTCGCTTCTTGCAGCAAACCCAGTGCGTACCTGGTCCTTCTGCACTGTCCAGATTAACAACCGCACTCTCATTCTTCCATGGCCGTCTGTGTGGTAAAGTGTTACGCATAAAAACTCCTCTGAAATAAGGTATTTTCAAAAGTTTTGCGTACACATTGTAGCATAACAAAATTATCACGCTAAACATTTAACTTAATGCAACATAAATAAGGAAGAAAAGTTCCATAATGAGTGAGAAGAATGAATTGTTTTAAGAATTACACTAGAAACTGTATATTAAGTCAATAAAATGTTAATAAGAATGAAAAATAACAAAGAAAATCATTGATCAAAATAACTTACTATGTAAAAACCCAATAAACCAGCAGTATACCCAGTAAATTGGAGATACCAGTAAGAAGATGGAGGAGAAGATGGAAGCAAACAGTAAGAAGATAGAAGAGAAGATGGAAGAAAATATTCAGAAGATTGAGGAGAAAATGGAGGAAATAAAGACTGACAATAAACATTCGAAGGAGGAATTAACCCAGATAAGCCAAAAACTGGAAGAGACCAACAAGAAGATGGAAGAAACTAGTCAAAAAATGGAAAGCAATAATCAGCAATTGAGAGAAGAATTGAAGGAGACGAACCAAGAGAACATGAACCGGTTAGACGGAAGAATGGAAATATTGAAGGAAGAACTGGGCCAGAAAATAGCTGAAAACAATGAAACAATCAACAAGAAAGTAGAAGAGGAATTAACGGTAATCGAACAAAAGGTTACAAGAGCTGACGAAAGATGGAGTCAAACCGAACGAGAAGTACAGAGTATTAAGACAGAAATAAACACTAAAGTTAACAACATTGAAGAAACGACTAGGAAGACGTTGGAGGAAAGACTAAAAGAAACACGTGAAGACTGGGAGCGAGTGGAGGACCGATTCACAGAAAAATGTGACGGCATTGAAGCTACTGTGACCAGTATCAACAGTCAGGTGCGACAGAACCAAACAGATATAGACCTGTTCCACAGTCGACCGACAAACATTACCAGTTGTCCTAACAGCGAGAATCGTGAAGGAATTAACTTCAGGTTTTATAAAAACAAACCAATGGAGTTCCTAGCCAGAATCGAAGAGTACTTCACCAAACACAGAGGTAATCGCTGGAGGGAGAATAAAGAAGTGCTTGACGAATCGTTCAAGGAGATAGCAGATAATTGGTGGATGGCGATAAGAGACGAAGTGACCGACTACCAACAATTCAGAAGGCTATTCAAAACCAAATATTGGTCTGAATCAACACAAAATATCGCCAGAGACGGGATCTGTCACGGAAAATACAACCCGTATGGAAACCAGACTTTAACGGCGTACTTCTTGGGAAAGGTGTGCGTGGCCAAACATCTAGAGCCCAGAATACCGGAAGAATGCCTGGTCAGCAAGCTCTCATACCATTATGAGGAAGATATAATAAGGGCCAGAAGAAACAGTCAAATAAAGACTGTGCAAGCAATGACCGAGCTCTTAGAAATGTATGAGCATGAAGACTATTACCGCCAAAGTCGCAGGAGATATGAAAAGCCGGAACCAAGAAGTAACACCAATAATTCAAATAATAATAATCGGCAGAATGTGGGCAACAACAATAATTATAATTCCGCAAATCGTAATAATGCGGAATACAATTATAACACCCGTAATAACAATAATTTACCTAGATTTAACAACAATAATAATAATAATCATGTTCCTCGCATTAATAATAATGACAACAACAACAACAATAATAATAATAATAATAATAATAACCGTCCACAAAACAACAACGGTTATTATAATAATAATCGTAACTATGTTCCAAATGGTCAGAGGAACCCCAACCTTTCTAATAACAATTATCATGGTAACTATAACCGGAATTACCCGAATGGAGGTAATAACAATAATTACAGGACATATCGACCCCATATTAACTACATCAGAGCGGAAGGCGGTGGACAAAGGAGGTACCAGCCTCAACGAAGGAGCCGATACTACGAGTACGAGACCTTTCAAGGAAGTCAGGGAAGTAATCGTTACAGAGAGTACGAGCCCAGACGTAGTTCCAGCCTGGACAATCAGCGAAGACTACCTGTAACAGAAGCCCAACAGGACGATCGTGCTGAACCAAACGAAGCAGTCTCAGGACTCCAAGCCGATGCTTCCAACGGCCTAATCCGTAATGATGCGGAACATTTAAACGAACGGAGGCAGTAATATACTCCAATAACCCTTTACTGCTCCAATTTGCTGGGTTTAACCAAGAAAGAAATTCGAAGAAAAACAGAAAAAATTTTATTATAATATATAGTAATTATTTGAAAGATATCCGTAAGGACCTGCTAGAAGAAAGCGAAATTAATATTAATAATGATAACAGTGAAATAATATATATAATTGCAGAAATTGAGGGTATTTCTGTCCCTATAATGATAGACACTGGAGCCAATGTCTCTATAATAAATCGAAATGAGTTGGACCGGATACAGCAGGAATGCCACAAAAACTTACCGGTACTACCTATTAATAATATTGTACTTGTAGGAGCTACCGGCCGACAGAACAAGATCATAAGAAAACAGGTATCCCTAAGTGTCAACAGTCAGGGAATTCGTGTGGATATGATATTTCTTGTTGCAGCCGGATTACCTTTCAACATCATGATAGGATGTGACATATTGCGCAGAAACTCAGCAGTTATCGACCTGTGCCGAGGAAAGGTATCACTCTTTGCTGAAGGTTCGACCTGGGTAGCCAATTTAACTAATAACAAGACGTTAGACTCCAGACAACTTCTCAACCACCAAAATAAGGTGAATTACTTGTCCAACTACTCAACAAACAACAAGCCAGTACATCAGGATTCGGAGGATGACCTATGGCAACAAAAGATTCAGGAGATACGTAACTTCCAGTGCCACAATACTAACGAGCAATTAAAGGAAAACCAGCTGAATCAATTGGTCGAAATATATGAAAAATATCGAGCTGTATTTTCGGACGAACCTGGAAAGATCCGGAACTACCAATGTTCCATACGATTCAGAGAACCGGTAGAATTTAACCGAAAGTCGTATCCTATAGCACAATCTTTGAAGGAAGCCGTACGCACAGAGATCCAGAATATGATCAGTAGAGATATCATCGAGAGCAGTCAATCGCCATACACTAGCCCAATTGTGGCTATACAAAAGAAATA
This sequence comes from Magicicada septendecula, assembly GCA_034769895.1. NCBI lineage: Eukaryota > Metazoa > Arthropoda > Insecta > Hemiptera > Cicadidae > Magicicada > Magicicada septendecula. Next base: position 198,435,735 of record CM068375.1, on the reverse strand, counting down.
TGGGAAGGTAAGGCTTTGCCTTGACGCACGTGAGATAAATAAAATGATAATTAACGATCGTACCTCACCTGGCGAAATTGATGAGATTTTGAAGAGGTTCCACGGAACACGATTCATTACCACGTGGGATACCGTCTGCGGCTATTGGCAAGTGGAGTTGCACCCAGCAAGCCGGCAATACATGGCGTTCATCTTCGAAGGGCGCAATTATCAGTTTAAGAGGTTGCCCTTCGGGTTGGTGAACTCAGTAGCTGTTTTTGTCGCCTGTATGGATCATATACTAGGACCAGAAGCGCTCCAATTCACGACTGTCTATGTTGATGATCTCCTAATAACATCAACCAACTGGGAAGAACACTGTTACCGTGTGGAGCATGTCTTGAAGAAGCTTGCTGAAAATAATGTTACCCTTAAACTAGACAAGTCCAAGCTTATAGCTAAAGAAGTACAATTCTTGGGTTTCCAGCTAAACAGTCAAGGAATAACACCATCAACAGAAAAGGTAGACGCCATACAACGATTCCCTATACCAAAAAACAGAAGGCAACTACAATCATTTTTAGGCCTGTGTAACTATTATAGGAAGTTCCAAAATAATTATTCCGAACTGACGGCCCAGTTTCAGTACCAGTTATCGTCCAAGAATAAATGGCGATGGGGTCAAGAACAAGACGAAACCTTCAAATCAATTAAGGAGAAGTTCTTAGAAGCAGTAATGCTCAACCATCCAGATTTTAACCGACCCTTCTTTCTAAACTGTGACGCTAGTAACATTAGCTTGGGGTCAACACTGTACCAAGAAGATGAAAGTGGAAACCATCTAGTAGTGAGCTTTGCTAGCAGAACCCTTAACCAGTGTGAAAAGAACTATAATGTGACGGAAAAAGAACTGCTAAGTGTAGTCTTTGCCTGCGGGAAGTTTCGGACGTATATCCTCGGATATCCAGTGACGATTCGAACAGATCACAAATCAATATCATTTCTGAGAAGATGCAAGTTAAGCCATGGTAGATTGACCAGATGGGTACTCGCCCTACAGGAATACGATATACAGTGGGAGTATGTTCCTGGAAGTAAAAATGTAGTAGCCGACGTATTGTCGAGAGTAAATCTGGAAGAACAAACGTTCGAAGGCGAAAAGGAGAGCATCTTGAAAATCTATAATATTATTAAGGACAGATCCGATTTAGAAAAGATAGTACAGGACATCAGCAAACACCAGCAGTCCGACCCGAAGTTAAACCACATTAAACTTCGTCTCTCCAACCAAGATGACACAATAAACAAATTTTATTGTATACATAATGGAATTTTATTCATCAAAACATCCCTTGATGAAGACATATGGAAGATCATGATCCCTACTACAATTGAAAAGGATATCATCCTGGACTATCATCTACGATACGGTCACATGGGAGCCATGAAGGTGATCAAGGCGATAGAAGAGAATTGTCATATAAAAAGTATCAATAGAAAGACGAGAAACTACCTCAAGACCTGTTTGATATGTCAATTGGTGAAAACCAACAATGAGAGAAAAGAGGGTATGATGATACCAATTACCTCACAAGCCAAACTGGAAAAGGTCTTTCTGGACATATGTGGTCCATTTCCCCGCAGTGGCGGACGCCATCGATACAAATATATTATTATCATGATGGATCATTTCACCAAATTTACAAAACTGTACCCTGTGAATAGAGCCACCACTTTGAAGACACTAGGAATAATAACAAATCATTACATTCCAGAGATAGGGAGCCCGGCATCCATAATCACAGACCATGGAACGCAATTTAAGGGTTGGAGGTGGAGAAACACTCTGAATACGTTGGGCATTAAGACATACAAGACATCTGTCTACCACCCCAGCAGCAATCCAGCGGAGAGGGTACTGCGAGAAGTCGGAAGAATATTAAGGACTTATTGCTATAATCAACAAAAGAAGTGGCAAGAATATTTATTAGCTACTGAAGAATTCCTTAATTTGTCATATCACCCCGCTATAGGTACCACGCCATACACGGCAATGTATGAAAAACCGCCTCCAAGGGAAATACAAGACATAATAGAGTTCCCCAGGAGTCAAGAATACAAATTCAATCGAATCAGATTCTACAATAAATTGGCAGAAGACCAGGAAAGGCGCAAGAACAAATATCAAAGGGCGATTAAGAAAATAATAAGCTATGAAGTCGGAGAAAAGGTACTGCTAAAAAACAGGGAAATACTTCCCAGTACTTTGGAAGGCATTACCAAAAAGTTGTTACTGCTGTATACCGGCCCATACCTGATTATTAAAAACAATAATAACAATACGTATGTACTAAAGGATATCATTTCAAATAAAGTAAAAGGAACTTATAATCAGTTATCCATTAAAAAATATTTAGAGGAAAAATAAGAAAATAATAATTTCAAAATCCAAAAAATCAGTAAGTACAACTTACACAAAACATTGGAAAGATTATTATGAATGAAAAAAGAATTTTGATGGAATAATAAAATTTCAAAATTCAAAAATCAGTAAGGACAACTTACACAAATCATTTGAAAGATTATTATGAATGAGAAAAGAATTTGGATGAATAATAATTTCAAAATTCCAAAAATTAGTAAGGACAACTTACACAAATCATTTGAAAGATTATTATGAATGAGAAAAGAATTTGGATGAATAATAATTTCAAAATTCCAAAAATCAGTAAGGACAACTTACACAAAACATTGGAAAGATTATTATGAATGAAAAAAGAATTTTGATGGAATAAAAAATTTCAAAATTCAAAAACTTAGTAAGTACAACTTACACCAAATATTTGAAAGATTATTATGAATGAAAAAAGAATTTTGATGAATAAAAAAATACTTCCAAAATTCAAACATTAGTAAGTACAACTTACACTGATCATTCGAAGACTATTATGAATGATGAAAAAAGAATTTTGATGAATAAATATGTTCAAAATTCAAAACCAATAATAAGTACAACTTACACTAAAATATTTGAAAAACAACTATGAATAAGATAGAATGTAGTTGAATAAAAATATCTAAAGTTAAAAAATAGTAAGCTCGTATCATTACTCATACGAATGATGAGCAATAACTCATCAATATGAAAAAAAAAAGATTTTGTAAGAAAGAGATACAAAATTCTAAAGGAGAAAGGAAACCAGAATATCATATGACTTAATCGAAACAACTTAACCAAACTCACAAAGAAAATAATTTAATAAAAATGGAACAATGAAGAAGGACAAACTCAGTAAAGACCAAATAGTGAGACCAGAAACCAAAAAACTCTGATACTATTAATGATAATGTTGTTGCAATAACCACTGTTATAGTGAAAGTGATAAAGAATTAATTCATGTTATACCATGAGCAATAAAAATAACTCATTGGATACCAGATGGTAGAAAGAATAAATATAAATACTAATTACTATGTAAACATGATGAAATGAGGAAATGTATATTATACCACATACCTAAACTACCTAATATGGAATAAGCTTTAAGAGAGAAGAAGAGTCAAGTGTATAAGAGTATTAATTAATATAAGTATTATGAAGTGAAGAATCTAAAAATGTTTATTTTAGTCAAAAATGACTACTTTTACTGTTTATTTATTTTTATGACTGGATGTAGAAAATGCCATCAGTCTTATATTTTGAGCAGAGATGATAATACCTCTGGACTCAATTAATTGAAGTGTTGGACAGCAGGGATTGAAGCCAAAAGTGCCACTCTGAACTGTTCCAATTAATTTGTTAGGGAATGTTAGGGAGTAAACATACTGGTGAGGAAGCACCAAATAAGAAAGAATATAAAATGATAATGTTATACACAAGATTGAAGATCACTTATTAATGAAGAAAGAAACTAATGAAGGAGATACACATCATCTGAGAGGAAGCAACGGTGGAAAAAGAAGGTATATAAAGCGAAAACATGTAATCACGAAGAAAATATAGTAAATACAAAAGAATTAGTAGTAATTATTTCATCCATACTAAGAGTATGATCTGAATTAATCACTTTTACAGGAGAGCATATGTAGCATAACAAAATTATCACGCTAAACATTTAACTTAATGCAACATAAATAAGGAAGAAAAGTTCCATAGTGAGTGAGAAGAATGAATTGTTTTAAGAATTACACTAGAAACTGTATATTAAGTCAATAAAATGTTAATAAGAATGAAAAATAACAAAGAAAATCATTGATTAAAATAACTTACTATGTAAAAACCCAATAAACCAGCAGTATACCCAGTAGATTGGGGAAGCAGTAAAAAGGGAAGGACAAGAAAAAGGAAATAAAAGGATGAAACCATATTAATAAGGGAAATGTATAAGGTCAAGATGCAGAGAAACCACAAGACCAGAAATTACTAATATAATATTGAAGAAGGGACAAAATATGTCAAGATTCCCACACAGAGACTAGAACCAAGAAGAGTTATTCCAAAAAATGGTAATCATGGAATACATACCATTAAACAAAATTAAAACTAATATATGTAGACCCAATAACAAGTTACAAGATACAATCCCAAAGAAAACCGAATTGTATACTAGTTGTAAGCATAATATGTGGAAAAAATTATTAAAAGGACTACCATTAGTGTAGACAAAATAAATGACACATTATAATAAAGTGTAGTATAAAAAATCTATTAAAAAAGACTACCATCAGTGTAGGGAAATACTAAATAAAAACTAAAGAGACAGTCTAATGACTGAGTGCAATTTGGATAATAAAAGTGTTTTAGTGATTAGGCATAATAACAATATAATAGGTATAAGATGTTTTTATTTTATTGTATTAGCAAATTAGGTATAGGGAACACAAGAGACAGTTAATAACTGAAAGTGTCATTAGTTATAAGATGTTTTTATGTTAATGTGTTATCAAATTAGTTATAGTAATTAAAAGAGACAGTTAATAGCTGAAGGTGTTATTAGGAATAAGATGTTTTAATAGGATAAGGTTTGTGATAAAAGGAAACATAAAAACAAAGGACAGCCAACGACTGATAATAGTGCTGATAATAAAATGTTCCCATTATAATACTAAATATGTAGAAAATAATAGGCATAAGATGTTTATGTTATGGTTAAATGATATTATAAAAAAAAAGTTTAGTAGGTATAAGATATTCCATTGTATTTTAAAATCATGTTATTTAATTTTCCAGTGTGTAGGCAGAGAGGCAAGTAGGGTATAGAAATGTAATAATTTTATTCAAAACAGTAAACCATATATAATGTACAAGCAGACTAGCTAAGACACCATTTTAGAAAACACAGACTAGCAATTAAACCAAAACTATCTATCAGAGAATCAAGCTAGATAATGGGAATAGAATTCAATACACACAATACAGAAATTGAAAATATAATTAATACAGATACAATTAATAGCGAATAGAATGACAAAGGAAAGAAAATTAACTTCTTTTGGAAACAAATAATACTAGGCCTATAATGGTAATCAAATCAGACTAAACAGTAAATTAATCGATATTGAAGTGTTTTAACAACAAAATTATTAACAACAAAGATAATCACGGAGTTATTAAGTATATTCCATGGAAATATTATCAGAAAAAACAATTAAAAACCATTTAAACAATAAATTTGTACAAAATATGAGGCACACAATCATTATAAAAAATTGTAATTTTTGGGCTTAAATGAGCTTGAAACAAACCCAGCTATATATACGAAGATGTAAAATTAATTAATCAATATTACTGAGTAGTTAGATTTATGTAAAATTAAGAAGTATTTGAATTACAGTAAAAAATAAGAAAACTTATTATGTATATTTAGATGGTGAACCAAGTCTTAGACAGATATTTTTATAGTTAAACAATATAAAGAGGAAAAAGACATAGCACAAATTACCCTAAAACGACGACGTTGAGTCTATTAGTCTATTGTTAATCGTGAAGACGACTAGTTGGAAATGTGTTAGCACAATACCGAAAAAAGTTTAATTTTGTGTAAAACCGAGTGTGGTTATGCGGCGTGTAACAGAGATGATCTAAAAGTAAAAATAACATTAACTATCAATTTATAACACTTCACAAGTTCCAAACAACAGTAATAACACCATCAAACTCAAACACAAGAAATCAACAGCCATTTTGAGACAATTTTGGACCATATTCGCAGAACACAAATACACATATTTGAAAACCGGACACTTCACAAGAAATCCATCACGAAAACGACATCGCAGGAGACGAGAGGACACTCTACACTATATTCCTGGACCAACACTACTTCGCAGAGAAGGGAATATCATTTTATTTCTGCGGGAGAATCTCAGCCAGTTCCAGCCGTATAGCAGCTAAAATCGAGGAGACGTCGGCCATACTGGATTTACTCACCAGCACGAGTTGCACTGCCAGCTTGAAAGGAGTGACGTCATTTCGTCGAGTTGGTTCGCTACTCATTTTTCTAATTGACAATTTAAATAATAATCTTGTTTTATTTCAGCCAAAATAATTTAGTTTAAGAATACCTGTAAGAATGTATCTTGTTCCTTGCCCTCTGACCATTTCGACTCGTTAAAAGAAACATAATTTATAACCTTGTAAAAATATATTTTGTTGATCTTGTTCGCTACCGACTGGAGCACATATTAGCCAATGCCTTGATCATGCGCAGTTTGACTGGCGCATAATTTTGAATGTTAATAAATGAACATCATTACTCAGTTACAAGAGTTGTTTTTATTTCTATAATTAATGTTAACTATTTTTTTTAAACAAAATTAATTTACAGTGATAGAACAAATATCTAAGAAAATTACACATTCAATTAATTAATTAATTATTAATTAATTAAATTAAATAATTAAACCAAAACTCAATATCAGTAAAAATTTCACAACCTACAAAATTTTATTTTTGTTTTATCAATCAATCACACTTAATTATAAAACATATTTATATTTAATTTATTCTTTGTAATTGGTGAATCCAAAGTGGAGCTGTATCATCGGCGAGTTCAACACCGAGATCCAGACAACATACACAATTCTTGCTATCTACACATATTATATTTTATTTATTTATATTTGTAAAATATCTTACAACATACAAATCACTGTCGGACAATGCACGCACTGGTATGCAAATTAGTTTTTTTGTCTGTAAGGACGTAATTATAGACCTGACGCTATTTTTTTATTGTTACGATTACGCCTTGAGACTGTTTTGCGTTTGCAGGTCGTTTTGCGTTTGCCCGCGGATTGACGTTTAATTCCTGAACCTTTCTTCTTTTTTCTGCAACCACTACGCGAGCCCCCTCCACCCACTGCTGATTTTGCTTTCATTGCGTCTGCTACAGCTGCAGCATACATTCTTTCACTAACACCGGAATTCCAACCTTTCACTCGTTCCCACGCTTTGTCAGCAAGAACGCGATCAGCTATACGTCTTCGACTGTTGTCTTTGTACCTTGCGTAGGCGATATCGTGTTCGCGACAGGCTTCGTCCAGCTCGTTGATTCCGCGCTCGCCACGTGCCAATCTCTCTTTGAGTTTTGTTCCGGGTCCACAGAATCGGTAGCCGGGTAGGTGTAATTCTACTGGTAATGCGTCCACCGCTCGATTAATCAAAGTAGGTACTGACGAAACGATAGCGGGCACGGTGTTTTTAAGTATTTTTCCAATTACACCACGCCACATTTTTTTCTTACGAAGTACGTGCATTCTTGTAAACAGATCTCCAATCCTTGATTTCCGTTTCCGTATCGAGAACGTCTATTAAAAGTCCCACCTCTTCAATATATTCAGACAGGACTGAACGCTGTGTCGCGCTGTCTTGATATTTATAGACAAACTTTATTAGATTGATTATATGAGCGTGAAATACCTGAGTGACCTTGTACAATTCAGTCTTTATATGTAATTTTAATTCGTGCATTTGTCGTACAGTGACTGCGTCTGTGTCAGCTACTCCGTCCGCTATATTCGTAATTTTTCTTTCGCCAGCGTAGAAAGCATTGCTTTGCAAACTGATTGTGTTGTCGTATAAAAATTCCAAATTCACAGCGTCTATGCTGGCGACTGGCGCTTGCACGTGTGTTAGCCGACAGTCATCAACGATTACGTTACCTGCACGATCTTTTCTCCAACTCTTTGCGTCTACGTATCGTTTTGTGGCTGCATCTCTTGATTTAAGCGGATCATTTAGCATTATTATTCGATGATCTTTTGCGTCTACGGTAGCATCGTTCTTGTACTGTAAGCATGCGTCCTTTACGTACTGTAAAGAAACAACATCGTGCAGCTCTTCAGGATCACCCAAGTTGCGTATCTTTTTGTTTTTCACATCAATGTGACCGTCGTTAGTCTCTCCTAAACCAATATCCTCACGCAGACTTCGATGAGTTTCTTTTCGCACTCTTACAGTGCTGTCGTGTCTACCGAACTTGTCTACACTCATATTTATGAAGAACTGGTGGTTATAGAACGGTGCGTCTGCTTTTATATGATAATGCCGGCTTTACGTAATTCTTCCAATATCGAAATTATTTCATTCCTATGACCAGTATGGCCACTACTTTGAGAAGCCATTAACATTCTCAATCGATTAACCAACTCGTTAGGATCATCCCAATGCACGTAATCGGTTGCAGTGTTCGGCTTCATCTCCATATAGCCACTTCCTGTACGTTTTCGTGCACTCGATGCAAACAATTTAGATATTGCTAGTCGGTACTTGACGCCACTGTTACTGTTTATTCGCGTATTGTGTTTATATTTTTGTTTGTGTCCGTTGGTTGCTAGTAGTATGGACTTGTATTTCCTCATATCATCCTTATTGTATTTTTTCGGTAGTTTCATAAACAAAAGTTCATACAGACCGGGTGTAGCCTCGTAAATTTTTCCTTTGACATGAAAGTTGTCGTTATCATCGATTTTCACATTTGAATCACCTATCATCCATCTACCGGCATCGTATCGAACACCATACATACGATCTATAATCCGTTTACAGTCAGCCGATTCGCACAAACGCATATATTTGTTTGCTAATGAATCGTCACTGAAATGTGAAGCGTTAGGGTTCCATGCGCTATCGTCACTGAAATGAGAAGCGTTATGACTCTGCGTGCCACTTTCGTTTTCAGTTATTACGTGTTGTGTTGTGTAGGCTGCCCGCTATCGTTTCGTCAGTACCTACTTTGATTAATCGAGCGGTGGACGCATTACCAGTAGAATTACACCTACCGGGCTACCGATTCTGTGGACCCGGAACAAAACTCAAAGAGAGATTGGCACGTGGCGAGCGCGGAATCAACGAGCTGGACGAAGCCTGTCGCGAACACGATATCGCCTACGCAAGGTACAAAGACAACAGTCGAAGACGTATAGCTGATCGCGTTCTTGCTGACAAAGCGTGGGAACGAGTGAAAGGTTGGAATTCCGGTGTTAGTGAAAGAGTGTATGCTGCAGCTGTAGCAGCCGCAATGAAAGCAAAATCAGCAGTGGGTGGAGGGGGCTCGCGTAGTGGTTGCAGAAAAAGAAGAAGGGTTCAGCAATTAAACGTCAATCCGCGGGCAAACGCAAAACGACCTGCAAACGCAAAACAGTCTCAAGGCATAAACGTGACAATAAAAAAAATAGCGTCAGGTCTATACCTACGTCCTTACAGACAAAAAAACAAATTTGCATACCAGTGCGTGCATTGTCCGACAGTGATTTGTATGTGTACGCAAAACTTTTGAAAATACCTTATTTCAGAGGAGTTTTTATGCGTAACACTTTACCACACAGACGGCCATGGAAGAATGAGAGTGCGGTTGTTAATCTGGACAGTGCAGAAGGACCAGGTACGCACTGGGTTTGCTACAAGAAGCGAAACAATCGAGTTGACTACTATGATGCGTATGGTAATATGCGGCCACCTCTTGAGCTGACACAGTATTTTGGAACTGACACTGACATTTACTACAATTACGAGCGTGAACAGCCACCACACACAGTCATCTGTGGGCATTTATGTTTGGACTTCTTAACGCGTGAGTGATCAGTAAGCGACAAGATGTCTTCGCTGTCGATCACCTTAACAGGTACGAATGCTGCTGCTCTTGTATGTGACTTTTTCCCGCCTCTCGAACTAACAAACGGCGAATGGTATGTAGGTCTATTAGACTTTACTACATACAACAGTATACCGAACGTGGTTGAGGGAAAAAACAATGTGTTTCCAGTACTACGGGACGGAACAACGTGGGACTTGATAACTTTACCTACAGGTGCTTATGAAATCGGTGACATAGAAGCCTTCTTCAAAAAGCAGTTAGGAAAATCAAGGATTAGTCTACGTCCTAACAACAATACACTGAAATGTGAACTGACTTGTGCATTGGATATTGACTTTCAACAAACAGTGTGCGGTATCGGTGATACGTTGGATTTCAAGGAAAAGCGTCTGCTTGAAGCGAATAAAACTCACACGTCTGACGCCACAGTTAACATTATAAAAGTGAACAGTATACTGATAAGGTGTAATATAGCGCAAGAATCATACAAGAACGGCAAAAACGAGCACACGCTGCACTCATTCTATCCGTCAGTCGAACCAGGATTCAAAATAATTGAATCACCTACAAACGTCATATACCTACCTGTGAATGTGAGTCGTATGGACAACATAACATTATCTTTACACGACCAGGACGGTGACGTAATAGATTTTCGCGGAGAAGTCATCACTGTGCGTTTACATCTAAAACGACTATAGACATGGGCTTGTACTTTGTTTCTTCGCCACCGCTTCTACCACAGTCGTCAGAAATAAAAGAAGAAGAAGAAAGATCAGTTAGGAAACGCATCAGTACTCATTCGAAACTGAAACGATTAACATCAGTTAACCGTCGTTTCCTGATTTCACTGGGTTTTGTTGTTGTTGTAAACAAGTAACATGGCGAGTGGAATATTATCTGTGGAGCAGCAACCGTTCTTTGAAGACAGTATCACGCACTTTTCATTTCACTCACACGCACCGTACGCAACAACAAGATATGGAAACAATGATGAAATACGTGTGCCACTACAACAACAGGACGTCTTTACACTGCCGTCAGAAAGTTTCCTCTACATCGAAGGCAAGTTGGTTAAAAACCCTAGTGTGGCTGCAGATACTGCGCTGAATGTGGAACTGGTAAACAATGCTATAGCATTTCTCTTTGAAGAGATTCGTTACGAGTTGGCCGGAGTGGTAGTGGACCATACCAGAAACGTTGGCGTTACGTCAACTATTAAAACTTTTCTATCACTCAACAACAACGCACGTGACGCAATGGAAAACGCAGGTTGGGTGGCACCGACCACGAACGTATTAAAAGTGAATGATGACGGTGAATTCAACTTTTGTATTCCACTGAAAATGCTAATGGGATTCGCAGAAGACTATACACGTATCGTGCTGAACGTGAAACAAGAACTTATACTCCTACGCACATTTACCGACATAAACGCTATGGTTTTAGCAAGCGGACAAACGACTGCTAATTGTGTTGTTGAACTAGATAAAGTTTACTGGAAAATGCCTTATGTACATGTAGATAATGCGTACAGATTACCACTGTTACGACTCATAGAGAAAGACCACCCGATAACTATGCCTTTTAGGACCTGGGAGTTGCACGAGTATCCTGCCTTACCACAGACTAAAAGGCAGAATTGGATTGTCAAGACCTCGAGTCAGCTAGAAAAACCACGCTTTGTTGTGTTAGCGTTTCAGACAGCAAGAAAGAATGTACTGACAGCACACGCCGATGAATTCGATCATTGTAGCGTGATCAATGCGAGACTGTTTCTAAACGACAAGTATTATCCTTACGATAATTTAAACTTGCATATTGGGAAAGACCGTTTTGCATTATTGTACAATATGTACGTCAGTTTTCAAAGTTCGTATTACCACCGTTTAGACGTCAGCCCAGTACTGACACCAGAATTATTCAAATCAAAAGCCCCGCTGTTTGTATTCGATTGTAGCAAACAAGACGATGCGCTTAAGTCTTCAGCAGTTGATGTACGTTTAGAATGTGAATCGTCAATGAATTTTCCTACGCAGACGACTGCCTACTGTATGATACTACATGATTCGCTTGTAGAATATACGCCATTGTCCAACACAGTACATAGACGTGTTTAAGTCTTATTTTATACATATTTTGTAAATACTAGTTTTAAATATATATATTTTCATATTTGTAACATTATAATATTGGAGCTGTGTGTGTATGTATTTTAATTGTAAAACTAGTTTAGATATATTTTAATACTCGTAACAATATAATTTTGGAACTGTGTATGTTTTTTTTTTTAAATTGTAAAAACTAGTTTAGATATATTTTCATACTTGTAACAATATAATAGTTTAGATATATTTTCATACTTGTAACAATATAATATTGGAGCTGTGTATGTATTTTAATTGTAAAAACTAGTTTAATATAATCTTGGAGCTGTGTATGTATTTTAATAAATGTATATATACACAGTTTATTATTATTTGTATAACCCACCCCATAATGTATACTTACTTGCAACAAACTAGCGAGCGTTGTCCACACACGTACCCTTAAATGACAGACGTTGTATGCACACTGAAGGCTCGCACGCTTAAAATTCAGCTATACCTAAAATATATCTTCAATTAGAAGTGTAATATAAAAAGTACAGTAAGAATATATTTCAGAAATTGTAATTGGATCACACACACACTTATTTCAATGGGTCACGTATTAAATTCAATAAATAATGCATTGATAATGTTTTAATGTGAATAATTTTTACGTTTAAATAAAATCTGTACATACAATAAAATTAAGTAGTGTAATATATAAATTACGTTTAAATAGAATCTGTACAAACAATAAAATTATGTAGTGTAATATAAAAGCACGACAAGGATAAATTTTAGAATTTTGTAACAGACAGTAATTTGATCACACACCCATACATACTTATTTGAACGAGTCCTGTATTAAATCAATAAATAATGTTTTATCACTTGATAATGTTTTAATGCGAATAATTTTTTACGTTTAAATAAAATCTGTACATACAATAAAATTATGTTCACTTATTAACGTATTCAAAATGTTTCATGTACACTTACCAAACTAGCGTACGTTGTCTACACACCCTTAAAAAAAACAAATGACGAACGTTGTGTATATTGAAGCTCACACGCTTAAATTCAGCTATACCTAAAATATATATCTTCAATTAGAAGTGTAATATAAAATACGGTAAGAATATATTTCAGAAAATTGTAACAGACATAATAATTTGATCATACACACACGCACACACACACATGTATTAAATTCAAATATATATCTTCAATTAGAAGTGTAATATAAAAGTACGGTAAGAATATATTTCAGAAAATTGTAGCAGACATAATAATTTGATCATACACACACGCACACACACACACATGTATTAAATTCAATAAATAATGCGCTTGATAATGTTTTATTGCAAATAATTTTTACGTTTAAATAAAATCTGTACATACAATAAAATTACGTTCACTTATTAACGTATTCAAAATGTTTCATGTACACTTACCAAACTAGCATGTGTTGTCTACACACCCTTAATGATGAAAGTTGTGTATACTGAACACTCGTAAGACGTACAATAATAATAATACAAACAGTCTTTCAACTATTAAAAATGCAGTGATAGATTTCATGATGTATCAGCACACGCAGGCAGTCAAATGAGAAATTGCAACTGATTTTCTTCGCGTATATATTGTACTCTGGTAGTGGGGAAAGCTTGTGTGTCCGTTTTTGGAGTAAATACTTTCTAATCCATAATTAATCCTAATTACTGCCACCGCTGCTAATGACTGTCATGTGTCAAATTAGAAAGTAGGACGCACCGATTTAGACGATATACACACGGTCAATGACCCCTGGTTTAAGTTAGCGAATACACAATGGTTTATTTTAATTTATTTCATTATAAACCTCTGAACATGCATGCAATTATTTGTGTAGTAATCAGAAATGTGTGAGAGAGAGAGAGAGCGAGAGAGAGACAATTTAATAGTTTGAATTTCCTACCACAGCGGTAAACTATATTTTAAGTCGCAGGTTGTATCTTGCAATCACGAAAATTATTATTTAAACTGATAATTGTTTTATTAAAATCTTACAATGACGAAATATTATTATTTCATTGTTTACGATATATGTATTTAATTAATGCAAAAATGAATTTTTAAAATTACAATGGTCTGTAAACCATATTTAAGTTTGTGTACAGTGACACCGTAATCGCTTTGAATAAGGGAATTCCTGTCAACGTCTGCAGCTAGAGACATACACAATGTGTGTGTGTGAGCAGTGCGTACATTGTCCGACAGCGATTTGTATGTGTACACAAAACTTTTGAAAATACCTTATTTCAAAGAGTTTTTATGCGTAACACTTTACCACACAGACTTGGCAGAACCGAGATTGGCGTAGAGAGAGAGAGACCCGTTACATAAACACAGACAGAGAGATGCAACAGTAATCTACTAAATGTGTGTGTGCGAGAGAGAGAGAGTGAGGGAGGGAGAGAGAGATAGTTGTACTTACATTAAAATGTGAGAGAGAGAGAGAGAGTGAGAGTTTATATCGTGATGGATAACTGCGTCTAGAGACAGAGAGAGAGGGAGAGTTACTTACATTCAAAGAGAGAATTGATATCGACAACAATCATGATCATATAGTTTGAATTTCCCACCACAGAAAAATGTTGGCAGATCTGTTCTATACACAATAATGCAAGATTGGTAACCCTGATCAAATATTTTAATATCTACACTATATAACACACACATATCAAGTTTGAACCCATGCATAGGTTGGTAAACCTGATCATATAGAATTAATATACATTATAACACACAACAAATTTGAACTCATGAAAGGTTGGTAACCCTGATCATATATTTTAATATATACAGTATAATGCATCAAGTCAGACCCCCCACCCACCACCCACCCCTGATATGCAAATCAATTTAATTAAAAAAATAAAAAAATCACATTAAAAAATTAAAAAATTTTATTCGCGGATGCTCTGCTCCATTGGTGGTGGAGAGAACGTGGGAAAAAATCTTGGACCGCGGGAACGGCGGCATCTCTTTGATCTTGTTTTTTAGTGTTTTTTATGTTTTTTAAGAAAGGCGGCATTCCTTTGTGGCTCAGGACCGGTATTTTCCCCCTACTAAGACAGCTCGTTCTTTAATAGTAAATCCGGATTAAATTGTGCCATTTTTATCTTATTTCTAACACATTAAAATTTACTTAAAATTGATTTTACTACACTACACACTTATTACATAGACAATTTATTTCTTGGTTAAATCATTTGCATTGTTCACAAGAGAATAATCTCTCTTCTAAGGGAAAGACAAAAATTCCACACACACGTCAATGTAAAGTCAACGATCAGCTGTTCGCTGGAATGTAGGTCACCCTAGTTTACTTTGTGAACAATGGCAAGGTTGTTGTATGCGTGGGAACGCGAGGATTACACTCAAGTATTGTTCTCTATAACAATAGCTGAAGGCTATCTTTATCGACCGGTTTCAACTGGAGAAGCCAGTTGCACCAAGGGGTGAATCCGATTCAACGAAACACGCTTTACAAGTTATAGGGTGTATTACGGCTGTAACAGGCTGGGTTTAGTAATTAATTGTCTTACGTTCTACCTTTAATTTTTGAAATTATTCTTAATTTTTTTGGTAACAAAATTAAGTTACGAATTTCTTTACAAGTAATTAACCGGGTCTACTTTAGTCAGGAGTTTATATTTTTCACCGTGACGACAGACATACAACTTACATTCTATGCAGGCATATTCAGGAAACTACAGGTCTTGAATTGTCACAATATAAACCTGTTAAAGACTGAACAGCTTGACAAGCACTAAAATTCATGTACGTACTTGCATTGGTGTAATACAATGATAGTCTGTATTATATTTTGCGTATCTTAAATAAATTACATTATACGCAAGTTAGTAAGTAATCTTGTACAAAATAAAATCACCTTATGAAAATTAACATTAACATGAAATACAGTAACTGAGTGCATAGATCAGCAGAGAGTTATTTATTTTACTACGTAACGATTATTTCTTTTTTTTTTATTGGCAGAGTGACGCACTTTGTGTCACGATGCTCGCAACTATTTTAACTTTAAGCAGAGTTGCGCATTTTTGTAACGTTCCGGGCTACGTTACAAATCCAGGGAACCCATGATAATTGACACTAGCCAATTATACAGGCTGCCTACGTTGTAACAAACTGAAATTAAACTCAACACATAGAACAATAATATTTACTCTATTTATTAGGACACAAGGGGAAGGTATTTCACTGATTTACGCACTCACTTCAATTTGTAATAAGATGACATCTCTTTATTAACAAATCATATAAATAGATCCCATAACATAAAAATTTATACTGAATGTATTTAAAAAGGGTTTTCTGTCAAACAAGGGATCATATTGATCATGTAATTTACCTCGGATCCGAGTCTCTTTAAATCTAGTAAAGACGTCTGAATTATACTATGCTCATCAAGGAGCTTGCATGATTAGATAAACCATTTGAAGAATGGTATTATTTAATTAAGGGATTATAACTTACATTTCAAGATTAACGTTACAACGTATGATTGTCGATATTAGAGTTTACATTTCTTTTGTTTTATTTATTGCTTAGAGAAAATTATTGTCTTTTGAAAAGTCTCTTTCATGTATAAAAGTTATGTTTTAAATGTACTTAATTCTCGATAGGCAAGCTATCGAGTCACCACTAAATTAAGCTTTTGCTGTCCTCGTCCTGGGGCGTGACTCTTCGGAACTCTGGTAGTCGGGGTAGTCATCTGGGTCGTGTCTCTGGTGAATATCTTATAGTTGTATTAGTGAGGAGATTGATGTAATGCTGCATGAAGTCGGATTGATCCTCGCCGGTCCTGGTCAGCGTTGTATGGGTTGTAGACGTCCGTATATGCAATTGGGCAGGTCACATATTCACTGGTAGTGTTGTACTGGAGTTTGCATCTTAACTTGAGACGTCACCTTGTTTACGAGTTCTTAATTTTTTCTTATATATTACCACATTTCTTTAACAAACCTTTTACTACATCTTATACATATAACTATCACTAGCTCCCCAGGTTTTTAGTGGTAGCTAACCATTATTTGAAAGTTTAAATAAAACATTTTTTGAAGAGCCCTCGCTTGGAGGGTGTACTGTCTGAACGCCGCATCGTAACTCTTGCATTGATACGACAGGTACATTACAACGAAGCGGAGCGAGTACTCCGCCATAATATAGTTCCAACTTTTTATTTAAATAGACATTCTTATAGCAAGATGAAACAAATTATTTCGACTTATTTAGTTTACAGGAATTCTTTTAACTACTACTTGTGCCTTCAAATTATTAATTACTTACATTACGATTTTCAGATATTTCTAAGTTACAGACGGTTCGCTATGCACGTTGTGTCCGGAATTAAACAGGTCAACGCATGATGATTTACTAAAGGGTTAACTGTATTATTCTTAACTTTTTACATTACGATTTTTTTATTACTTGTTTAGTTAGATTTTCTCAATTTAAATCTCATACTTATTCTGAGTTAGTACAGGGGTATTTGGTTTAATTGTGCGATTTAAAAAATACTTATTTGCTTTCTAATTTTTTTTATTAAATTTTTTATTATTACAAATTAAATCGTCACACCGTATTTTTCGAAAAAAAATGCGTTGTTTGCGAGTTACAAGGATTAAAAGTTTGCAAAAGAAACGCGTTTTTTAAATTAATCTGCAAATAACTTAAAAACGACGCCATTTTGCAAAACATTTGTAGAACTCAAACTTAAAGCTTATTACCGGGCGATCATTTTCCACATTGTTTGGTTTCCTTATGTTAGATGGTTCTTGAGACACACCCAAAACAAGATGGATATTCAAATTACGTGATATAAACTAACATATCTCGGTGAAAATATGTTCGATCGTAACCAAATTAGTATCAAATGAAAGATCTGTTTATTTCCTAAAAATTCTGGATTAATTACTTCTGTAGCTTAAAACATTACGAAGCTATGTAGGAAAATATCATAATTTCTGCAAATGTTTTCCAAGAAATTTAAAAAGGGACGTCCGCCATTTTGTCAAATATGCATATTAAGCCAAGATACTGTAGTTTTCGGCTGTCTATTATATTAGCAATGTCCTCAATTTTTTTATCTATATATGTATTGCTGTACAGTAACACGTAACGTTTTAAACAAATTCAAGTTTTTGGATTTTTCGCCAAAATTGGCTTTTTTATTAAATATATCAGTAACCATACGTTTTATCGAAGCATTGTTATGAAACAAAAATCACGTTTATAGAAAAACTAAACTTTAAAATTTTATTTCACTCCTTTATGACTAAAACTAAATGAGTTAAAGCATTTTAAATGTGTATTTTTGCCGACATCGTGTAAAACATTTTTGACTTCTAGGCGAAATATCTAGTGTACAATAGGCTTTTTTACTATAATGCATACAACGATAGTTGTAGATCTTCAAATTTCCTACAAAATGCATTTCGATTGAAATTTGTTTCTTAAATATTGACCGTGTTATGACCAAAAATGTAAACGCGCTACAACAGTTAGATTTTGTTATCGTACGTTATATGTTCGGGTGCGGTCCCGAGAGCCCATTAATACGTATCGATTGACAATATACTTATGCGATTTCTCACTAATTTACGTCCTAAACACATTTCCACTAGATCCTTTCTCACCACTTTTACATTACTACTAGTCTTGTATACTTTGCTGCGTGCTGCGTGTAAACATCCAGCGTCTCTCCACTCCTCTACAGTGGTCGAATAGCCTGTAGACTGTACTTGTTCTGATACTTTACGGACTACTCTATCGGCCTTAACGTACCAGTCTCTACCATAAAGTCCGGCGTCTACAGTGTTTACAGTATAGGCCTACTCTAACGTGTATACAAGCTACAGTGAACTCTACTATATACTCCTTTTAACCAACTAGTATCAATTAATACAGATAACATTGCTCAAGCCTTTTACGGCAAATATACACTTAAAATTTGTTTACAAAAATCTGTAACCAGTACCACACAACTTCTACTTCTTTAAAATTGTTCCGTGTGTTCCGCTAATTTGTTATATAGACCAAGTACAAAGAATCTAATTGACTTTGGTAGAGTAAACGAAGCTTGGGAATCTTATGTTTTGCATCATTCAACATAGCTTACAACTTCAAGTGTTACAGAAGACGCAAATTATTACAAAGCATTTCTCAAGGGGCGCGGCGTTCTAAGTAAAATGCGGTTCGGCACGAGATATTCAAATATAATCAGCAACTATGTATCAAAAATATATTCCTAAAATATACACACTAAGCGAGAAGTTTTCCTTTTTACTTGCTTCCGTAAGGTACGTAGAAATTCGAAAGTTGAAAGCCTTGGGTATTTTCCTGCTATATTTTTCTATGCAATTCTGCTATCTATAATATATTTTCCAAAGCCCACTCACTGACTCATCACTGTATCTCAACAACGACAAGGCCTAGAAAGATGAAACTTTACATAGATATTCACTAGATACTGTAGATGTGCAATAAGACGGGGTTTGACAAAATTCAGTATTTAAGGGGGGTTTTGGAGGGGTCAAAGTGACCGAATATTCTCATACTCACTCACTCACTGATCACTGTATCTCAACAATGACAAGGCTTAGAAAGATGAAACTTTACATAGATATTCACTAGATACTGTAAATGTGCAATAAGACGGGGTTTGACAAAATTCAAAATTAAAGGGGGGTTGAGGGGGGTCAAAGTGACCGATTATTCTCATACTCACTCACTCACTCATCACTGTATCTCAACAATGACAAGGCCTAGAAAGATGAAACTTTATATAAATGTTCACTAGATACTGTAGATGTGCAATAAGACGGGGTTTGACAAAATTCAAAATTTTAGTGGGGTTTTTGAGGGGTCAAAGTGACCGAATATTCTCATAAGAAATACATGACAGTTAAAACGTGACAACTGTTAGGCAGCTTCTAGATGAGATAGAAACATGAAATTTGTTCTACAAGTTAACTTAACCCACTTTTAAAGAACACAAAGGTCAATCTTAAATAATTTTAATTAAAACTACTCTAAAGAAATCTATAATATATTTGCCAAAGCCCACTTACTCACTTAGTCATCACTGTATCTCAAGAACAACAGGGCCTACAAAGAAAATATTTTCGAATAAATTGATTCAAAGTTGTAAAAGGAGCGTAATATAGAAAACATTTGTCGGTAGAAAACAATATTAAACGATATATTATCTATTGTCTTAAATAAATATTAATTAATTATGAACACAAGAATTTTATGCATTCCTGCGAAAAGAACGTGTTCCCAGAAGTACTATCACACAATTTACGTAACATATTTGTTTACGTTGCAATGTAGTCCATAAAGAGTTGTTATGTTTAGTCTGGTCTGGACACAACTCAGACACACTTGCGTCATGGGGTTCAGTCTAAAGGCCACTGATAACAGGCCAGAATGCTGCTTTGTTCAGTTCAATTCAGTCGCTACACTGCCACTGCACACTCCTGCTACTTTATTTAAGACGATTATTTTGTTAGTTTTAGTTTGAGCATTGGATATTCTTGATTTTTTATTAGTTTGTATCTTATTTTTTAGTTTATTTGTCAAGTTTGCAAGTTTGACTATTTTTCTTATTTTTGCAGTGTAGATTCCACTTTATTAAATAG
The DNA here is from genome assembly GCA_034769895.1 of Magicicada septendecula. Classification (NCBI taxonomy): domain Eukaryota; kingdom Metazoa; phylum Arthropoda; class Insecta; order Hemiptera; family Cicadidae; genus Magicicada; species Magicicada septendecula. Next base: position 198,414,855 of record CM068375.1, on the reverse strand, counting down.
GTTTTTGTTCTACGGCCGTTGTTGCTCTTACAGTTTTTGTTAAGAAGAGAATAATTTTGTTTTAGTTTGTTTTAAATAGGCTTTCTTTTCTGCTTTTTATATAAATTTTATATCCCTAATACATGATGGAACAAATTGAAGTTGATGGGATCATGGTACCTCACCGTATTGTGCCTTTGGGTGCAGATGGGTCGTGCTTCTTTTACTCCCTGTCTTACCTCATGTACGGTACTGTCTCCCATGCGTCTCAAGTGCGAACAAGCGTTGTACAGTACATTTGTGACAACTGGCAACGGTTTGAGGAGCATACAATGATGGCGTGTGGTAAATTTATAGAAGTTTGGCTGAATACCGTGCTCACATGTCTCTGTACACCACATATGCCACCCACTGTGAAATTCAGGCTGCTGCCGAAATATACCCTTACCATCTGGTGGTGTATCGTGATGGTGAGGTGATTGTACAGCCTGATGAGTATGAGGAGAGAAAGCCCATATTGCGATTCAAGTGTTCTGGATCCATGATGAATGCCCACTTTGAACCTCTTAGTCCTCAATACATTCCTCCTCATACATCAACTGTTGTTAACCGTCCCATCTGCACCTCGCTTGGTACTGAGAGCCTAGAAAAAATCGTTGTCGAGCAAACTGCCCAAGACCAATCCGACGATGATATACCACTTACTGTTGTTAACCGTCCCATCTGCACCTCGCTTGGTACTGAGAGCCTAGAAAAATTCGTTGTCGAGCAAACTGCCCAAGACCAATCCGAAGATGATATACCACTTATTTATTTGCTAAACTCTGCTAAACGTGATATCCAGAACCGTTGTGTGACGCCCCCTACTGACCTAATTTCGTCTTCCTCAGAGATCAGTGCTACAGTTGATTCGAGTGTTGGGAAGAAAAGAAGAAAAAATCGACGTTCAAGAGTTAATGACAGAATCAAAAGACACAAAAATAGGGAGTCCGTAAGAAAATACAATAGCAAAAATCCTGAAGTTCATAGAGAGGCTGTTAAAAGATACAACAAGGCAAACCCTGACGTTAACAGGGGTTCAGTTTCTAGATACTCAAAGAAACATCCGGAAGTTAATCAGGAAGCTGTTCGAAGGTACACTGAGAAGAGGCAACTGATCCCATGGAAAACAAAGTCTTTATCAGGATTTAAATATGACCGTAGTACAGACTACAATAATGACAAGGTTGTTTCTCTTGGTTACCACATTGAATGCAAGTGGTGCTATGCGAAAAAGTGGAAAGAAGAGAGCCCTGGCTTATGCTGCAGCAATGGCAAGGTTCGTCTTCCTTCTACTCAACAGCTTCCTGAGCCGCTCCATAGTCTTCTTACTTACAGTCACCGTCAGTCTCAGCATTTTTTATCAAATACCAGAAAGTATAACGGATGTTTTCAAATGACTTCATTTGGAGCTAAAGAGGTACACGAAGGAAATTTCATGCCAACTTTTAATGTCCAAGGGCAGGTTTACCATAGAATAGGAAGTTTGTTACCTTCTCCCCAGCAAGACCCCTCTTTTCTACAAAAATCCAACTTCTTTACTGTGGTTAAGCCTTGGTTAGTTGGCCAACTTCAAAAATGTCTGCATGATAACAATCCCTACATACGGAACAATCCCTGAAACCCGAAATGGTCTGAAATTGGAGCTGCCTTAAGAGACAGACAAAAGCCTCAAGACAGACATAACATCATAGCTCGAGTGTTTCATTTGAAAGTTAAAAAACTTATTCATCTTTTAACTAAAGGTTCCATTTTCGGTCGAAGTAGGTGTTACATGTATACTGTGGAGTGGCAGAAGCGTGGCTTGCCTCACGCACACATCTTGCTATGGCTGCAGGACAGGATCATGGCCGACCAAAACAACATTTTCTGTAGTCACAAGAACTTCGACCTGAGATTATAAATAAACGAAAAAATCAACTCCATAACGCTAGTCTCGATACACGGTTGGGCAGAGTAGCCAGCCGCTAATAATTAAACATGCCGGCGCAAAAATAAGATTTATAATTTAGAAGAAATTGTAATAAGAAAAACCAATTAATAATTGTTAATAAACATAACAGAAGCATTAAACTGTATGTTTGATTCTATTTAACTAATCTTTAAAATTTGAGTACTCAATTATACAAAATTAAACGTTACAATTTTGGTTTACTAAGAAGAGTTGGCCAACCCGAAGTTAAGGCAGAAAATACGAACTTGAACGGCACTCTCTACTTGTAAGTATTATAACGGGGACATCTCGATATATTACAAAATGAAGAAGAATAAACAGCTGTTGCAATCAATGTAAATAAACAAAATAAGAGTTGAGACGAGCAATAATTGTACACCCTATCTAACAATATTACGCGATCAATAACATATTTAATTTATAACGTGTTTCCTGTGTTTTCTATGTTCTCTGAGGTGAGTATTAATACTCGGACACGTCATGGTCAAACAAATTCAATAATTGTATTGAAACGTTCGAAAAAGGTTTATAGTAAGCTAAAGTTAATAATAATTTATGAGTTTTTTGACACTGTTGCTCTTCCTTCTTTGTGACTTAGAACAGTGAGGTACGTTTTATTATAGAGTAAAACGCTCGGGTTGGTAAACGAGCTTATCGAATAATTGCTTATAAGTTAAATACTGAAGCCACAGAAGGTATGAGTTTTCGTTTCTGGGTGAAACGGTACAACATGGATGATATTGAGGGCTATGATAACCAACAAAACCAAGAGCTTTTTCTTCCATGTTCAAAGGAAATGGAAGTATGGTGACGGCGAAAAAAATCGTGTTCGAGATAAGGGCTTATTCTGATTGTACTACCCTCAAAACATGAAGAAAAGTCATTTTTCGAAAAGTTTGTGCGTGTGTGTGTGTGTCTATGTGTAGAATTTTTTATGACGAACGATAACTGCCGCAAATTCAAACAGAATCAAATAATGTTTTGCATACGTTCCTGAACTGTCGAGTATTCAAGGCCTATTGATTTTGGGTGAAGATCGGTTGAGGGGAAAGGGTAGTATGTTTTAACCAGAGTAAAGTACGAGTATATTCATGTTTACCGGTGTCCAAGCCACTTATTTATACATTGACTGAATAAAGTATTTACCTTATTTTGTTTGTCCGTCTGGTGGCCTTATTTCTATCTTCGTTACTACTACGCGTATCGGGACATATGTCCCATCCTCAGGTAATGTCAGTCAGCAGAGGTCGTCATTTAATTAAAATATCAAAACATAAAAACTTATAACATAATTTACACATATTCAACACTAAAATGTTTAAACTTTTGTGCTGAGTCAAATGATTCAGCGCGAGTTTAGTAAATGTATTGGCATTTTTTTTTGACGGTAAAGACAGTACAAAAGTTAATGTAATAAGGAGTGCTGCTCTCTACCCGCGGATAGGAGAGGCTACCGTTCTCGAGTTTTCACCGTTTGATCGGTGTTTCCATCTGCTGAGAATTTCCAGCAGTTTTAAACAACAGTGGTGCAGCCTGGTGAGAATTTCCTTACAAACGGACAACGAACGGAAACTTTTGTTAAAGTTTGTCTCAAAATGGAAGCCTAACTCACGACATCGTAGAAGATCTCTTCGGTGGAGAGTTTAGTGTGAAAATCTAGCGTCGACTTCTTTTAAATATGAGATAAGTTCTTAATGACTGCGGTAAGTTTTGATTTCGTTATATTAATTATATACTAAATTTTTAAAGGAGAAAATGTTTTTTTAGTAAGCTTGAGTAAGCGTGCCCACTTGTTGAATCATGCATTGTGAGACGTAATTGTTCGTAAAGTTTTTATAAACCAATAAAACTTGAGTATTGAAGTGTCAGAATCTCGGCTTTAATACCTAAAGTACAATAACCACAATATATTTAATTTTGCACTTTCATTAAAACTGATGTAACGAGATTCGGTTGAGCACTTAACCTGTTACACAATGTGTTGTCATTAAGTGGTATAAAGTTTTGCTACAATGACAGTAAAACTTTATACAAATATAAATGGGAACTTACTCAGGCACGTTTTAAACGTAAATCATGTCACATTCAAAGTTATAGTATTCTCAGATTGTATGGAGTAAAAACTATGTGTTTTAAATAAATTCTGCGCCACGTGGTAACCTCAATTTCACTCAAAGTAATAAGTTCATAAGATGTTACAGAGCCAAGATAGATTATTGTATTGCAAAAGCAACTCACATTCAGTGAGGTTCAAGTTATAAAGCGTTATAAAGAATCATTGTTAGAGAACTTTTTAAGTAAGGCATGTTGGCCAAAATAATGTTACCAAGTTTTATTATGTACAACATAACTAGGTGTTGTTTTTATTTATGTATTTTGGAGGGTGTCCAAACAGTGGGGGCATTTGTGTGTGGTCTCTCACTAAAAATGTAATGCGTGACAATAGGGTTCACTGAACAGAGACAAGTCCTGCTGCCACTGAACGAAATGACATCTTAAAAGCTCCACACTCGACACCGAAGAGAACAACGGCCGCAACAACATGCCAATCATGAGATCGCCACGCTATAAATAAAAGATCATCCTTCTGGGCACATATAAGCAGGTGAAAAATATCCATTTATATTCACACGTAGAATCAACATGGTACCAGTATACATTCATTTGGATCCCCAAATGATGGGACAGTTTAGTGTGAACACTAAGTATTAATTGTCAATTTCAATACATGTATAGTAAATTGTCAGTTCAGAGACTGACATGTGTACCACACAGCATCCAACTTAGATTTCCACTCATTTCTTTATAGTACTTTCGCTACAGATTTAAAGTCAGTTTTGTTCGTATTATTTTCTCAAGTTTAATTTACTCTGCATTAAAAACACATATTTTCCCTTATTTTAAAATCAGGTTAGGTCATTTGTATAAAAGATTACTGGGGAGGTAGGTGTTATTTTTAAATTAGTTTCAACCAAGCTGTGCCTGTCGAAACACTTTTCAACTTGTTTGTCGAAACAAGGTTGTTGAGACTGGTTATAAATTGAAGAAACATGTCCGTCTCTGACACACAAATGTATTTTTTTTTATATAAGGTGCTAATATTGTGCAATTTTTCCCTTTCATTAATTGGCCCTATTTTAGTCTATATAAATTCTTTATATTAATCATGGTAACTGGGGGGCGTTAATTATTTTAAACATTTTTTTATTTCTCACCTTAATTAAGTATTTTAGCACTTAGCCACTTAGGCACTTGGTTTTAAATTTTAATGTCCTGGGGACATTTGTATGCAATACTTTATGATACACATGACGTGCAATTAACCCACACCATGCGGGTACATTCATAGAAATAAATCTTTAATCCTAATTGGGATTCCTATAAAGCAGAAGTTTAGAATTTATATACACCAGAAGGCTAATATAAAAAAAAGGGCGTGGCAAGAGACCTTTATGTATTTGTATACTATTGTATATGTAATTTGTCTTGTGGAACGTGTTATGTCTGTATATTTCTGTGTACATTTTGGGGGATATATATATATATATATTATTATTATGCATTGCTGTACTTTTGGTGGGATATAGGGATTTTATTATTAGAATGTATATACACCAGTAGACGAGTATTCTATCTCAATAATCGTGGCTGATCATTTCTTTAAATTAATTGTTTTATTTAACAAGTATAGTAAGTGTCACCTTTAAAGTTCATTTAAATTGGATGAATAATTATTTTAATTATTAATAGTAACTGTGAATGAAATTATTTACCTTCATCAATTTATATACTGCATTTTAAAAGAAACATATGATATAAATTTTATATTTTAAGAAATAGTTTAATGGGAGTTTTATTTTGAGGTTAAGGATTATTTTACTTTTTCAATTCATTGATGGTGACATAGAAATTATTTTCTTGGATTCAGTTTATTTTTCAGGTGGCCTTGTTGAGAGGGTATACTTCTTTAGTTAACCATTTAAAAGGGGAATTCTAAATCACTGTTGTTTTTTGTTATTAATATTATGAGATAGAATAATAAAACCATTGTTAAATATTTAATTCTTGAGTTTTTATTGCAAGTCCCGTCTTACTGGATCCAGCGCAATTTTTAGCTTCTCTAGGCCTTAGCCTAGTTTTAATTAACTTGTAACCCCTCTTTACAAAAAGAAATATTCTTTTTGTTTTAACTACTCAAAATGAAGTAGGGGTTTCAATTTGGAGCACGCACAAAGCCGAGATGCGCATCCCGGACTACAACGGTCGACTGCTGAGCCTATGTTATTGCTCGCCGCGCACTGTGGACTTTGTCTGTATTCGTATAGCCGTATCGTATAGCGAATTTGACTGAAACTGTAACTGTTCATTTAGGAGGATTTCTTTTGTGTTTGTGTCCTTAAATGCCTTATATATTGTAGATTCTTTCAACGAAAATATCAAAAATATTAAGCCAGATATTTAAAAATATTTGGAATTTTCCAAACTGTAGTATGGTTAATAGGGTAAAGCATATCCTGACTCAAGCCCTCACCTGTGTGTAAGTGGCTTACAATTATCAGAGATCAAAAAGCATAGTACTGATAGCAGTTGTCTACCACAATATTGTTTCACACATTAAAATATTGGCATATTTATAAATTGCTCAAATTTTGATCTACTTGAAAATATTTTTTGCCTAACGAGCAATAAATGCTATTGGTTCAGCTACGAAAATATTATTTGGTACTATGGATAATGATGATCTTGAGACGTTTAGTTCGAAGATCAGTGATTTGGAAAAAATACAGAGTGATGTTTTGCATAACAATAAAGAAATGTTAACCTATTTTAAGTCAGTTATAAAGATTTCAAAGAAAATGCTAAAGTTATAACAGTTTTAGGAGAAAATGTTAAAAATGTATTACAACAAATTTCTAATGTTAATATCAGTTTATGGTCAGAAATAGAAGGAGTTAATAAAACTCTACAGTATCATATGAAAATCTCATCGTTAATAAGAGAAGTTGAATTGTACTTGAATTCAGCAGAATATGAATTAAGTAAATTAATGAAAGGACTTGATGTAACGTCTAATGGTAGATTAAGTTCTCTTTTGATACCATCTGATAAATTGTCTAAAATTTTGTCATCAGTTTCTCAAGAATTAACACATGATTTATCATTAATAGCCAGTACTAAACTAGAAGAGATGCATATTTATTATGAATTAGCAGATGTTCATGCTGTATCTCAAACGAAATATATTCAACTGATTATAGAAATTCCTTTAAAAACAGAAAACATATTACTAGACTTGTTTTCTGTAAAGTCCTTGCCGTATAGAGAACCTTCTATCAATAAGTTTATATATGTAAAGAGCAATACTCAGTACTTAGCATTAACTAAAACGCGACAAGGGTATGTTGAACTTACACACAAAGAAGTAATTGCGTACAGAGGTTCCAAGTATAGTGTGTGTCCAGCCAATATACCTTTGTTTTCGTACCATAACGACAGTTGTATCTATGCATTATTTGTTGGAGAGACCAGCAGTGCTCGTGTTCAATGTGAGAAGAAGTTTATACAGAATTTCAGCCATCCAATTCTACATCAGATGCCGAACAAGGATGCGTCGATATATAGTGCAGCAGAACCGATACGAGTTACCTGGAGATGCGATCAAGACACTAAGACCGAGATTCTTAAGGAGAGAGGAGTTCTTCTTAATCCACACCATTGTCATACATATTCCAAATATTTTACCTTATTACCACACATCTATGGACGAAGTATATATAACCTTACTAAGCCTATCATGATTGAACCACCAATATCCTCTTTGATTAGTCCATTCGAAGCTAAAATTTTAACAAGTAATGTCACTCACATGAAGATTTCAGATGTTACAGAATTGAATTTCGACGAAGTACTGCATGGGTTACACAACGACTTCGATGACGTTTCACTGAACCGACTTATTAACGATATCCAAGAGATACAGCGAGAAAAGCAACAATCACGAAACGAACAATCTATTCGCTATGCCGGTGGCTTTACCGTCATAATTATTGGAGCAGCATTGCTACTATATCTCGTCTACCGAACCAAGTCAGTCTCCAAATGTCTAACTTCTACTCTCATACCAGCAACGACATCGAGTGCTGAGGCAACACAACAAGTAGCAGAGGAAGTTCCAGAGGTAACTTCGCCAGACGGAATGAATGTTACAGCAGTCTACGTAAAACCAGGTGTTAGAGTTGCACATTCTCAATTATAAATTAAAGAGTTTGTTGTGTTTGTTTGTTTAATAAAGCAATGTATTGAACCTACATAAAGAATTGAGAAGTACGTAAGAAAAATGTAAACAAGAAAAAATAATAATTATTATAATAGTTGTAAACTTACCTAAGGAAAACAAAATTTTGAGTCTCATTATATTCAGCACTCTTTGTTTTGAATGTAACAGATAAAACTATGCTTAAATAGAAAAAGAGACAATTATGTAGTATTGTATTAGAAAGTTTGGACAATTATGTAGTTTGTAAATATCGCGTGATACATATATATAAATAAATGTGTACATCGACACAATGTGTTATCTACAGACAGCTGAGCGTGTACAGCTGCTTAGCGATAGGAATGACTGACCGTAGACGACACAGTCTTATCTTTTTGTTTTATTCGTTTGTTTACATGTAGATAAACAGATCAGGTGTAGATGTGGTTTGTTTATATGTAGATTTCATGATGTAAACAGAGTAGGTGTTCGAACATTGGGCTTAAGTAAAACTGCAAGTTGTTTATACTTTGGATAAATTTTAAAAAGCAAGTACGTCCCGTACTTTCCTTTTGTAAAGTAGGGAGGGGTGTTGTGCCCAGCACATTCCACATTATGATTTTATATATAATTGTAAATGAGGATTCTACTCATACTCAAACTACTCAATGTATTATTTTATTTTATCTTAAGAATTATTTTAAGGAACAAACTGAGCGATTGTGAGGAAGTGTGCTGACCATTTTTTATCGTGGCACGTGTAGCGAGTTATCAACCAGGGAAGCTAAGAATTGTTTACTTGTCAGTGTTCGCGAACGAATTCCGCTTTGGTTCACAAAAATCAATGTCAAATTGCCTTCTCGTGTGACCTGATAAGTTTCGAGACACGTGCAGAGTCCAGTTCTGATTGGCTGAATTTTGGGAGTTAACTCATAGAGACTTTTTGCGTCAAGCAGGGTATAAAACTGACGAGAGCACTGGGAAGTACACACTCTCTTTCTTCACTTGTTCACTTTTTGGCGTCCTTGCGCACTCTCCGTACATCGTAGATGTGCATCTTCTGTCTACGATGGAGCCACATCAAAAGCGTAATTACAACTTTGTTTTGTTTTACTTAGTTCCAAACTTAAAGCATTATTCGATTTTGGATAATAAATTATTTATACTCAGAAGTGCTCAGTAGTGTTCCAAATTTGTTAAGGTATATGTATAACTGATATCTTAATCATTTATGCCTAATTTAAAGCGGTAACGTACCAAATTCCGAAATAAGTTAGTAAAGCTTTTATAATGTTTTAATAAAGAATAGTTAGTAATAAAGAATTTTTTTTATATATAATGTTATGTCTTAATGAAAACACTCAATAGAATTATTGTAACGAGAGTATGTCACTTCAATTATTGTTATTTTGTTCATTTGTATTGTCATTATTGTCATTTGTTCATCAAGATGAAACTTGTTAACGAACGTAGTTTCTCTAATGAATTAAAGAAATATTAATAATCTAAGTAAATGCTTTATTCAATAACGAGCCATTCCCACAGCTATCCTGTCCGCACGACTGGTGCTTTCACTTTGTGAGGCACCAGCCACGGGTGTTACAACAATACGTATCGATAGACAATATAGTTATGCGATTTCTCACTAAATTACGTCTTAAACACATTTTCACTAGATCCTTTCTCACTTTTACATTACTACTAGTCTTGTATACTTTGCTGCGTGTAAACGTCCAGCGTCTTTCCACTCCTCTACAGTGGTCGAATAGCCTGTAGACTGTACTTGTTCTGCTACTTTACGGACTACTCTATCGGTCTTAACGTACCAGTCTCTACCATAAAGTCCGGCGTCTACAGTGTTTACAGTATAGGCCTACTTTAACGTGTATACAAGCTACAGTGAACTCTACTATATATCTTTATAACTCCTTTTAACCAACTAGTATCAATTAATACAGATATCATTGCTCAAGCCTTTTACGGCAAATACACACTTAAAATTTGTTTACAAAAATCTGTAACCAGTACCACACAACTTCTACTTCTTTAAAATTGTTCCGTGTGTTCCGCTAATTTGTTATATAGACCAAGTACAAAGAATCGAATTGACTTTGGTAGAGTAAACGAAGCTGGGGAATCTTATTTTTTGCATCATTCAACATAGCTTACAACTTCAAGTGTTACAGAAGACGCAAATTATTACAAAGCGTTTCTCAAGCGTTTCTAAATTTTTTCATTTTAGTGTACGTTCATACTGCCAATGTCAAACACATAACAGTCTGTCGTTTGTTTACGTTCATACTGCCAATGTCAAACACATAATAGTCTGTGGTCAAACAGTCGCACAGAGTAGAGATTGTCGCCAAAGAATTTTAAAATGTTGCCAACAAATAATTACTGACAGATTGACTGAATGAGCTGTGAATTTTGTGTGATTTCAAATGTTCCTTTTTCAGTAGTCTGTGGAGTGTATATCAAGGCAAAAAGCGTTTATTTTATATTTTGTATATTAGATATCTGTGTTTTATATATTAATGTGCAGTTGAAAGTGAAATACAGCTTGCTTAATATACACCTGTTGCGAAAGGAAAATTTTGTAGCAGCAATTTGAATTGACTTACTCTCGCCTAATTATTATTGGTGGTTTCAAAAAAGTGAGTACATTTTATTATTTTTAAATTAAACCCTGTCTAATCTTAGTTTCAGTAATTTCATTACATGTTTTTTTTTACATTCAGATATTCGCACCTACTTCCATTATGCCTCGACATAGAACATTGACGGGTCGGAGTGAGAGACAAAGAAGAAGGAATATATATTAGCGTGAAAGTCAAAATGATAATAGACCAAATGCAAATTTAAATAGTGTAAATAGTATACAAAATGATGAAATTATTTTGAGGGATACATTTAAATGCGCACTGAATGTCATTCCAAGAAATTTTAATACTTTTGATTGTGGATTAATGCATTTACAATGCAGGTTTTGCAATGCAAAACATTTCGAATCTGAAGTCACTTTAGGTGAAAGGACTGCATTCACTTCATGTTGTCATAAGGGTAAAGCAATATTACCGGCCTTAAGTCAAAATGAATACTTTAAATCATTGTATGATGGACTTACTTCAAATGAACCTTCAATAAAAAGAAAGTCAACAATTATTTTGAAAACATTCGTAAATACAATTCATCATTTGCAATGGTTAGCTCAGAAGCTAAAATTTCGGATACAGTTACGCGTGGAGTGTATCATTTTAAAATACATGATGTTTTTTATCACAGATCAGGTCCAATGACTGCTGGATATGGTCGCTCACCATGTTATGCGCAATTATATTTTTATGATGTTGATACTGCTGTCAATTATAGATTACGTGAACACTATAATCAAACATGCAATAACAATATAATGCGCGAAATCTCTCTTGAATTGGAACGCATTAATCCTTTCGTTCGGTCATTCATTGCAATGAAAGATCATTGTCAGAGAGTTGAAAATCAAAATAAAGAAATGTGTATGCTCATTAAAGTAAATCGTGATTTAGATCTACGCCGTTATAATGATGCAGTTCAAACTGATGTAGCAGTAATATTTAGTACAGTTGATGGTGAGCCATTTGAACGAAATATGGTTTCGTTTTCAAAAGTTAATGGTACCATTAAAAATATCTCTGTTTTGGATTCATCATTGGACCCTTTAGCGTATCCATTACTTTTTCCAAATGGTGATACTGGGTGGCATATCAATATTTCTCATAATGTACCAACTACATCTAATTCAAGAGCGCCCAGAAATAAATTAACCATGCTTCAGTATGCAGCCTATCGACTTGCAATTAGAGAAGATTTTAGCATGTTGCACCATTCACAAAAATTATTTCTGCAGTGGATAGTTGATATGTATGTGAGGGCACAAGGTTACATTTCATTCGAAAAAATCAAACAAGTCTTAGGTCTGAAGTTTACAACAACTTAACAGATTATTTAGAATTGAACCCCAATGCCAATAATATTGGCCGTAGAGTAATTTTACCATCTTCATTCAATGGACCTCCAAGAAATATGTATCAGAAATATTTAGATGCAATGTCAATTGTACAACACTTCGGAAAGCCTTCTTTGTTTATTACAATGACTTGCAATCCAAGTTGGCCTGAAATAGTTAGCAATATTGGTGTAGGTGAGTCACCTAATTTTCGACCTGATATTGTTGTGCGTGTATTCAAGTCCAAACTGAAAGCATTAATTGAGGGCCTTACACACAAAAATATCTTCGGTAAAGTTGAAGCACTCATTTATACAATTGAGTTTCAAAAGAGAGGATTGCCTCATACTCACATTTTACTCTCTTTAAATGAGCAAGATAAGATTGTTAACGCTACCGATATTGATAAAGTTGTATCTGCGGAGATTCCTAACATTCAAACACATCCTACATTACATGAACATGTTGTAAAACACATGATGCATGGTCCATGCGGTGTACTGAATCCAAATTCTGTATGTATGAGAGATGGAAAATGCACAAAAGATTATCCAAAACGATTTAATGAATTTACATGTGAATCATTAAATGGATATCCATTATACAGAAGGCGTGATAATGGTATTAATGCTGAAGTTCGCGGTAGTTGTCTCGACAATCGTTATGTTGTACCATACAATCCGTATTTACTTGCCAAATTTAATTGCCATATAAGTGTTGAAGTATGCACTACAGTTAAAAGTGTTAAATACATTTATAAATACGTGTATAAAGGCTATGACAGTGCATCTGTTGAATTAGGTTCAGAGAGAAATGAACCAGGTCAAGAAATACAAATTGACGAAGTTAAAAATTTTTTAAATGGCCGTTATGTCGGATCAACTGAAGCTGTATGGCGCATCTATGAATTACCAATGCATTTTCAATCACATGTCATCGTTAGACTTGACATTCATTTACCGCGTAGACAGAATGTTTACTTTCGAGAAGGGCAAGAACGTCAAGCAATTGAAAATGCAAGACAAACAAAATTATTAGCATTTTTTGAATTGAATCGATCAGATCCATCAGCGCATGAATATAAGTATATTGAAATTCCTTTGCATTATGTGTGGGAAGATTCCCGAAAAAAATGGAAGAAGAGAAGGCGTGGAGGTGATAAAATCATTACACGCATATATGTAGTATCACCAAAAGACATCGAACTTTTCCATTTACGATTCCATTTACGATTGCTTTTATTACATGTCTGTGGTCCAAAATCATTTGAGGATGTTAGAACATACAACGGAATTATACACACTTCTTTTGTTGAAGCGTGCCATGCTCGCGGCATTGCTTCAAATGATAATGAATGGCGCGAATGTTTAAATGAAGCAAAAGAATTACATTCACCAAAACAAATGCGAAATTTATTTGGTTACATTTGTGCATTAAATGTGCCAGCCAATGCATTGGCGTTATGGAATGAATTTAAAGTATATCTTAGTGAAGATTTTTTGAGAGATTACAACGAAGAAGTATCCTTTAATACAGCTCTATTAGAAATTGAAGATATTTTGAATGTTCATAATTTGTCATGTCAAGAACTTGGTTTACCAGTTCCCACGTATTCGCAGAGAACAGTCGAAGCAAATGCTATTGATCCAATAGAACAAGAGTTTCTGTTTTGTTAGCATTATGAAACTGCAAATATTGAACAGCGTAATCTAATTGATCGTGTGATTCGTGAAGTTTTGCATCATGATACTGGATCTAATGTTTTTTGTTTAACCGCTCATGCAGGTTGTGGAAAACATTCACACAAACAGCAATCATTCACAAATTAAATTCGCTTAATCTTAGTTGCATTGCAACAGCGTTCAGTGGCATAGCTTCAACTCTATTGCTTGGAGGTAGAACTTTACACAATGTGTTTAAATTGCCTATACCCATTTTGGAAAATTCTGTAGCTAATATTACCGCAAATAGTAGCTATGGACGTTACATAAATTCATCATCATTGATAATTATTTATGAAATTTCTATGTGCCCACTGCAAGTGTTGAAAATCATAGATAGATTATTGCAGGATCTATGCGATGAAAATGATAAACATAAACCATATGGAGGGAAAACGATACTTCTGTGCGGTGATTTTCGGCAAATCTTACCAGTTGTCCCACACGGATCACGTGCAACTTTAATTGAAAATTGTGTCACGAGTTGGCATAAATTTGTTTATTTTCATAAAGTAACGTTTACTCAAAATATGAGAGCCTTACCAAGTGAAATAGAATTTGTCGAATTCTTCAAACAAATTGGTAATGATGAAGCCCCACAATTCCCTCAGTTTGGTGAAAATATTATTGAAATACCTCAGCAATTAATAGATGAAAATAATATTATTAATGAGGTGTATGGAAATATTTCCGAAAACATACTCTCAGATAACATATTGAAGTCAGTTATTTTAGCACCTAAAAATGATGATTGTACTTTTATTAATACTGATATACTTAATCGAATACCAGGTGAACAGAAAACATATAGCTACGATAAAATAATTTGTGATGATGACAATGAAATCAATAACTATCCAGTTGAGTTTTTGAATTCTTTGACTATTAGTGGTTTGCCACCACATAAGTTAGTATTGAAAGTTAATTGCATCGTTTTACTGATCAGAAACTTAAATACAAAGGAAGCATTAGTCAATGGAACAAGAATGCGCATCAAGTGTATGCATCGTAATGCTATTGATTGCGAAGTTTTAACTGGAACCCCACGCAATAAGAGAATTTTGATTCCACGTATAAATTTAACATATTCCGGTACTGTTTTACCATTTAACTTTCAAAGAACTCAATTTCCAATTATACCTGCATTTGCGATGACAATAACTAAGTCTCAAGGACAAACATTCGAAAAAATTGGAATTTTATTGAGGCAGCCAGTTTTTACACATGGTCAATTATACGTCGCAGCAAGTAGAGTTCGATCATTAGATTTTTTGAGATTTTACTTCCATATTCCTTAAGGAAATGGAAGTATGGTGATGGCAAAAAAAATCGTGTTCGAGATTATTGCAGATTCTGATTGTACTACACTCAAAACATGAAAAAAAGTCGTTTTTCGAAAAGTGTGTGTGTGTGTCTGTGTGTCTGTCTGTGTGTCTATCTGTGTGTAGATTTTTTTTCTATGGCAAACGATAACAGCCGCAAATTCAAACAAAATCAAATAATTTTTTGCATACAGCCCTGAATTGTAGAGTACTCACGACCAGTTGTTTTTGGTGAAGATCGGTTGAGGGAAAGGGGTAGTTTACCATCAACGGTTTTTTTTTATCAAGGGAAATTTTTTTTTTTTGGCAAACGATAACAGCCGCAAGTTCAAAAAGAATCAAATAATGTTTCGCATACAGCCCTGAGTTGTAGAGTTCTCAAGATCTATTGTTTTTGGTGAAGATCGGTTAAGGGAAAGGGGTAGTTTACCTGTAACGTTTTATGTTTTAACAAGGGTATTTTCTATGGCAAACGATAACAGCCGCAAATTCAAACAGAATCAAAAGATTATTTGCATAGAGCCCTAAATTGTAGAGTACTCAAGGATTTTCGATTTTGGTGAAGATCGGTTAAGGGGAAGGGGTAGTTTACCTGCAACCTTTTACGTTTTAACAACAGTAAAGTACTTGAAAATGCATTTAAACTTTTTCAAACAATGGTAATTGTTAAAAATAAAATAATTTTGTTGCCAGGCAATAAAATTATAATTTTTTCATTTTAATGTAAATTATGTATGAGTTAATATACGAGGTGTGTTCATAAAAAGACCAAACTTTTTGAGTAACACATCAATCCGCACAAACAACGCGCCGCGACTTTGCGCGCACCTAGCGATAGTTTTTGACAACAAACTACCACTTATTGTGTTCCGCTATTAGCAGTAGTCGTTGAGGTATATCACATTGAGTGGGGACGTGCACACGCTGGCCGGCGGATTAGTGACAAAACGATTAAGAAAGACCGCGAGAACAACGTGTACGTATGAAATTTTGCAGCAAAACTAGGTTAAAACATTTCAGAGACATTCTGGTTTTCAATTAAGCATACGCGGAAGCCTGCGTGAGGCGAACGATTAGTTTAAGAATTTTTAAAGAGGGAAAAACAATGGTCAGTGCAGATCAAAGCGATATCGAAGATCATGGGAAGAGAGCTCGTGATGTGGTAATTGTAAATCATCGTTTAAATGCCGATACTTTCTGACAGAATCCATTTAAGATCGTAAAATTAAAGTTTGATAGAAAAATTTAAATGTATCGTATCACTGAAAAATTCTTACTGTGTTTGTTGACGACGATCAGAAAGAGACCCGTTTTGAAATCGGTCAACAACTACGTACCAATGCAAATGGTAATGAAAACTTTGGAAGACAATGGAAATAGCTCTGTAAAGATTTTACGAAGTAAGCAGCAAAATTTTATACACACACGTTGTGTTAAGATCTTCATTCTCACTTCGTTATAAATCCGCCGGACGGTGTGTGCCCGTGCCCACTACAGCGCGTGTAGCTCGAAGACTGAAGATCGTGACGGAACAGAGAAAACGGCATTCAGGCGTCAAAACCTGTCGCTAGCAGCACTTAATTCTGCAGCTCGCTCTATGCGCTAGTTGACGTGCTACACAAATAGTTCGGTCTTTTTTTGAACACACCTCGTACATGTATAAAATAATATATCGTTCGTGGCAGGTAAGCATATCTCAGTTATGTAATGTTTACGTTTCCATTTTATTATTATGACTACAGCAATAAAAAGGCAGGGAAGACACACACACACACACACACACACACACACACACACACACACACACACACACACACACACACACACACACACACACACACACACACACACACACACACACACACACACACACACACACACACACACACACACACACACACACACACACACACACACACACACACACACACACACACACACACACACAATTCGCGTTATTTCTGGCCTCACTCGTGTTTATTTTCTTACATTTGCACGCTTTTTAAATGGAAAGTGCCGAAACCCACACCAACATAACGCGTGCAAGCCGAAAAAATGGACATCAATTTGCTTCCTGTGGATCGCTGGGCAGTGTAACTGCACGTGTTTACAGAGGAACGATTCATAGATAGACTTTTCGTCTTTAGGGAATGAACCCTCTGCAAGATGCTGAGGGTCCATGAGTGACTTCGGAGCGCTCCTTCTTTTTCGCGTGTTTGTTCTGTGAAACATACACTGTAGATTCGCAGCTTTACTCTAAGCAACGCTCAATAGGAAATGTTGAAAATTTTAGTCCACGGTGTACCCTCATTCACACTAAACCTGCTCTGATGTTTTAATTACGGACATCATAATATTAAAACTTTGGAAACTTGAGCACTACTTAATGGAGATCAATCATTAACTTATACAAGCCATTAATTTTATGCATATTTTTTATATATATGTGTACAACGTTATCGGCAACAAAGAAGTAGTTTTTGTTAAAATTCCTTCCCGGGATATTTGGCCGTAGTCCAATGTTTTCTACAAAACCAGACGTTTCGGCAATGCCATCGACTTCCATCATCAGTGAAAATCGAGTGTGATAACGTGAGGTGGTATACGTTAGTGACCACAGTACTGTGGTTAAGGCTGAAGCAGTAAGTAGAAAGAAGTAGTTTCTATGGCAATATTTCATTTCGAAAATGATTTTAATTTTAAATCTTAGAATATGGAAGTCATGTATGGTTCTCCATACCGATATTTATATTTCCGAATATAATGGCCAAGGGCATTTAGCAAATGATGAAAGTGTTGTTACAAAAAACATCGTTTACACAGAAGTTCTGAATTATTAAATTCACTTTCAAGCTATTTTAACTTCAATGGACAACATTTATTTTTTTAACCGCCCGGTTTTTTTGATTTAATGAAAAATATATGAAAAAATATGAGGCACGTATTTTTTATTCATTTCTTATTTTGTATTAATTTTTTATTTAAATTTTATATAATTCGAAAAAGATAGGCAAAATAACTGTGTAGCCTTGGCGAAACCTGGTCAGTATGGCAATAAAAAAAACCAAGGAAATGTCAAAAAACGCGTTATTGCTTTTTAAATGTGGCTTAGCCAAGCTAAACCTCATTTTTCCTATCTTTCATATTTTTCAAATAACTCAAAAATTAATGCATAGAAAAAAAAATTAAAAAATTATATAAGCTTTGTAGCAGATAATCTTCAAACTGTTTTTGAATTTTGTACCTTACCAAAAATGAAATGTTATCCACTGGAATTGAAAACAATCTATCTTATTCTTCTATGAATGTCAAGTCTCATTTTTATTAGCGTTTATTTGATTCAATAATAACATGAAAAAATTAAAACTGACAATGAATTATATCAAAAAATAAATAAGAATACAAGCTGTAATTGTGTTTTTTTTTCAACTGTTACTAACATTAAATTTTAAATTTCATAGGTATTGCAGGGAATTAAGGCAAACAACACACGCTAATGACGTATTTGTACACGCTCGCAGCTGACGTAAAAGAACAAAATTCAAAAAAATTATATGCAATGATTATAGAAGTATACTCTTTGACAAAAGAACCTCAATAACGTTCAAACTTAAAAATTTAATGAATTACGGTCGAATTTCGACCACTGGGCGACCACTAGTTGAAAATAATTACGCCAAATGCCATACGCGTAACCATTTGTTACGATTATACTATAATCAGATAGTTCTACGAAAACCATTATAATCCAATTAGGCAAGAGGCCGCTACTGAATATAAATAATTACAGTTGATTGACTTATTTTTTGCAGTTTTGTGCCTGTAGTAGCCTGTAGTTTGGCAGTTAATCACGAAACAGGTGAATACTACACTTTTAGTAGAAAAAGACCAATTCTCTGAATTTAAATGGATCCAGTGTACGCAAAAGAGCTGAATACTAGTTTCATGTGGATTGCGGATTATCCTGAGTTATCGTTTCATGAGAATAGGCGGTTTTGTCGGTTATCTACAAAGAGTATAGTTTCAGTATTTTTCTGTTTCATGGTATCATGGTTGTTTTTCATACATGCGTTTTCTTTACTAACAGCTGACAGTTTACAGCAATTTATTGTGTACTTTTATTTTGCACCATCATTCTTCCTGGCCGACCTCAAGACTTTCTGGTTTTACAAAGAACGTAATAGATTCGAAGAGTGCTTAGAAATATTTAAACCAGATTTTTTAAAATGTATGGATCACAATTCGAAGAGACACTACGAGATATACAACACGGGTGTAAGGGAGTGCAATTCTATGTATTATAGGTGGTCATTACTATTGCATGGAGCTGGTGTATTATGGATATTAGGTCCACTTGTAAGTTATGTGATAGATATTTCTATTAATTCTAGTAGTTACACACCTGGATCGTATAAGATTCTGTCTGTTGCTTATCCGTTTTCTATTAGTTATTCTCCTGTATTTGAGTTAATAATAGCCCTAGAGCTTATTTTAATTATTTTAATGGTAGAACAGTTTCGTTTAAGCGAACTGACATTCATGTATATTGTTTCCATGACATGTACCCAGATTAGCATTTTGTCTTCATCCCTTTATTCAATTAAGCGTAGCAACGAGAATAACGGGTCATATGATGCACAAGCACCAGCCTACCAGCGACTGATTGATTGCATAAAGGATCACCAAAAAATAATCAGGTAAGGTTATATACTTCAAACCACAGTATTAAAATATTACATCCCTTTCGAGCTCTTCTGAATCATAAAGAAAATTTGGGTAATGAGTTTCTTTACCTATCCAACCCTTATTTTCCATCATAGACACACATGCGTTTATTTCTCACCTGCCTTTATCTAATCCTAACTCTCATTATCTAAGTGCACTCTGTCCCTGTCACACCACACAGAATTCTCCAAATACTCTATCTTGTCATTCTTGACCTTCTTTCAGGTATGTTTTACTACGCCTCGTATTTACAGTTTATTTTAAAATTACTCATTGTACATTTTTCTAACCCTTTCTCTAACTTTCGAGTACACACATATCACTCAAGTTACTCTTCCCACAAACTCACAAACTTTAACATCTTCTCTTCATCCGCACGTATGATGCACTTTACCTATGTGTCATATACGACAATTAAATTTTAAGATGCATTATTTTTGTTATCCTAATTACTGTACCTTATTTATCGTATCAAACATGTATTTCTGTAATAGTTATTCCATGCATCTTGTATCTCGTCAATATTTCTCAAGTAGCATACATTTTGTTTATTAAAGGCATACTCCAAATAATTAAAAACTTGACCTCTCTTACAATTGTTTACATTATAGGCTTATTCCTCCTTCTATCTTATCACCTCCCACTCTCAAATTTAAAGTTTTCTAGAACGGAAACTTTTGAAAATTTTAACTTTTATTGTTTCAGATTGACTCAAATTGTACAGTCAGCATACTCTCCAGTGTTTAGTGTTCAACTCAGTGTTCACATGGTACAGATAGCTGTAGCTGCCTTTGTAGTCACTAAGGTAATTCTGGCACCTACTACAGCCTTTTAGTCACAACCTAGAAGTTTTGAATAAGCTGTATATTTTATTCTACGTCATACAAAAACAGACGTAAAAGTCAATGAATTTTCTGTAGATAAACGGTATAACAGACACGAAACAGGAATTTCGAACCAACAAATAGTGTGGAATGTACCTTAAGTCGCCAAGCATAGTCTAGTCACAATCTTTATACTTTAATATAGACAGAACTAAATCAAGATTTTTGTAGTAACTGTAGACAAAAGACATAAGAATTTTCTAAGTAAAAAGAGAGAAGGAGCGAGAGATGAGGGAATTAGGAAAGGGGGTAAGAGTCATGCAGATGTGCAAGAACGTGAAAGCAATCTGGTTTAATATAGTTTACTATCGCGCTAAGCTTATTTTTATTTTAATTGTGATATTTATTTTTGTATGCTGATTCTCATTCCTTGTATATAAATATATAAAAAAATGATACTCAATTTAAAGCATTTGTATTCAATTCTTTTTATTAAAATTCTTTTCTTGATTTGTATTGCAATGTGAAATAAAAAATATATTTTGGTACACGATAGAATTTATTTAATAATAATAGTAACTAGTACCCCCCCAAAAAAAACCATATCAATTCTAAAGCACTTTTCTATGGCAGACCTGTGTAATTAAACGAGTGAATTATTAATACACTAAATAATATTTACTATATTAATAGTTAATGTTTAGCATATATATATAGTTTTATAAAATTGCCCAGTTTTAATTAACAGTTGAACTTATTTATCTGATTAATAGTCAGTAGGCCAACGACTCAGTATTAACGTACTGTAGATTACAGTTATTAAAATTAGACACATGATTTTCGTCGAATAAAATGTTTTGAGTTTTTAAGATTTAAAGTACACTTAAATTTTTTAATTAAGTCAATTACCGCAACTTCATTGGTTATTATTACTTTTATAATTATTTAATTTAATTTACTTATTTAAAATAACTTTTCGTGACGCTTTTACTAGTGACCTTATATTTTTAAAGATACCTAATATAATTAAAATAGTAGTGATAGAGGACTATGATAAATAAATTTGAAGGTATCTTTTTAATTCAAAATTATAAATAGAAGTAACAAAATTAGGCTTAAAAATTTGATTAGATTGTAAAGTGCACAAAATATTAAGAATAATTCTTAATATCAATAACTTGAAATGTTGGATAGGACAGACATGCTAAATGAGTGTAAATAGTTTCTAAAATAATAATCTTTTAGGATTATTAAACGTTTTATATCTTTATGTGAGAAATTATACAATAAACATTTTTCAAACAATTGTAGTTACTCGTAATCACAAAAGTTCAAAAGTAAAGACATGATATAAGCTTGTAGTACATACCTTGAAAGTTTCTTGAAAGCAAATGTCATTGATAATTCCTTTCTTGATTTAATTCCATTGTTTACTTCAGCGTTCTTATCGTCAACTTAATTATTATAGAATTACAAGCGATTCTAAGCAATCTTTTTATTTGTGTGAAATACACACTTACGCTACCGCATAGTTATCTTAAAAAGATGTTAGAATAAAATAATAATCCTAACCTTAAATGAACGTTTGGTGTCAAATCAACGACAGCTACAGTAGAATTCCGGTGCGACCCTTGAATAACTGTTGAGGATGCAAGTATACCAACTAAAATATTACACTCTTCCCGCAAATTGAGATATTCAGTAATTTAATGCTTTCTTTCTTATTAGATATTGTTCAAATCAGAATGTAAAGTCTTCTTCTAAATATGTTATTACTAATAGTACTAAACACTGAATCTCACAACTAAGTACTAAATGCCTACTACAAGTAGAAATTTGAAATTTGTAACTTTGTATAATCTCTTTCTCAATATTCGAGAATTTCTGACCTCCTAAGATGATTATGTATGATCAGAGTGAGTTATTATGACACACAGTAATGAATACAAGAGAAGACTTACAACAATGACTTTTGTTGGTGGTGACAGTGAAACGTTTTGTAAAAATAGTATAAACAAATGGACAAACTGCCAGTTTCTTGTCGGACACAGGTAATAATTGAAACACATTGAAGTGGAAATATTTTTATGCTTAGATACCCACAAAGTGTTTAGATTAGTCATCCGACAAAGTGTCTGGTCCCGGAATGAGCAGGTGTCTCCATAAATTAATTAAAATAAGTAAATATTGACATTATTTAAAACTTGTTTCTAGGCTGAAGTTGGAGATAATGACAGTATACAAGGACTCGTTTGCTTCGTAATGGGTTTTATAGGTTTCTTTAATCTTTGCTGGAGATCAGCAAATCTAATGAACTTGGTAAGTAGCTTGATTACATTGTGTAACAAATTATGTTGTTTGTTTCCCTTAGCAGTGCAAGCAATTAAAATTACACAAAACTTATAAGTACTGATACGTAACTGTTGAATGTGAGTTTTTGGTAGACTCAATTACACAGCTTATATTTTAGATGATTAGCCTATGTAAAAACCAGGGCCAGCGCTAGCTACTTTGCCGCCCTGTGCCTTCCTGTCACCTCTCCCCGACACCTAAAAGTCTCACTCCTTACACAGAATCATTGAAGAAAAAATTTATAATTAAACAGAAACCTACCTTAAATTTTAAAAAGTAATTTTTTTATAAAATCTATTAAAAAAGTCTAGGATTAATAAAGTCAATAGGCTTATTGAAAGCAGGAATTTTTTACAAAACGCCTACATCAACAAACTAGGCCTATTAGTGTTGCTGCGGCAATTACATAACGCTCTCGAATAGTCGGCAGGTGCAGTTACGTGAACGTTCTACACGTTTCTCGGATAGCTGAGCAGGTGCAGTGTCTGCCAAAACACATACACACAGTTATCTTGCAATAAAAACTAGAAAACGGCAGTCTTATGAAAATTAAAATAATTTTTTATAATTTGTTTTGTTATTCCTGCAATCCACGATTGACTCTAAAATAAAATATAACCGCAACATGAAGTCAAAATAAAATACAACATAACATTATTAGTATATATATATTAATGAACGTGTAGCACCGCTTATAGTAAGTTACATAATTATTTAATAGTTTACATGGGTTATTACACATTACTAAAACACGGAACATCTTCAGTAAAAGAAAGCAATCTTAAATGTCTAAATGTGTGTAAACCATGTAAACAAATTTGGAAATATATTTTTTTGGTTTTAATAGTTTCAGAATTTTTATAAGGAATAGTCCAAATTTTGGCCGTGATTCATGTTTTATTGATACCTATAGTCCATTAATTTTAAAACTAATTTTCATTCACAAACAAAAAAATCTACTATCAGGAAATCTGCCTTTTTAAAATTCTCGCCCCCCCCCACCAGATTTACTGCCTGTTCAAATGCATGTGTTGTAGGCCCGGTAGCACCGACCCTGATAAACGCGTACATACAGCCAATCACTTTTTACAGCAGGATGTCAGTGACAGGTATTTGCGGGATTCTGTTTTAATTTTTTTAATTGATTAAGTAAAAATAATTATGTTAGTATTGCGTTATGAACAATACTTGTATGTAAATTGTTGAATTGTACACGGATATTAGTTTAATTATCTTGTAATTGTATTGTTGTTAGTGTAAACGTATAAGGTTCATGTAATTGATAATATTAGATAGACGTTTTATACTTCTGTGTCTTTATAGAAAAATTTTCTCTTACTTTTTGTTGCTTTACAATTCAGTTTAGTTTGTAGTAAATTTCAATAAAGAGTAGCAGTAGAGGGACACAGGGTAACAGGTAGAGCATTTAAAACCACCCCAGCGTTGTTTTCTTATATCCAAACCCACTCTCGGCCAACCCATTACAAACCGTCATCTGTCTTCTACAACAACTGACAATGTCAAATGCAATATATAGGCCTACAAAACATATATATCAATGCACTTCTCATTTTCAGTCTACAGATGTTGGCAACGCTGCGTATGGAGCTGACTGGACATACAGCTCTGCATCTATGAAAACTACGATTCAAATTGTTATCATGAGAAGCCAGAGGCCACTAAAGTTAACTGGAATGAACGGGCTGGTTACTTTAAACCTAGAAACTGCAGTTGATGTAAGCTGTATTTATTTTGCAATGAAATTGGCTTTATTATTTTATAAAGTCAAAATTAATTAATTATTAAATTATCTATTTTTACAGGTGCTGAAGCTGTCTTATACATACTTCACTATCATGAAAACAATAGTTACAACAAATTAAAGTTTTTCTATTACAAGGGCAACATACAATGTATTTATAGTTGTATTTGGATATCTAATGGTTCTAGTAGTATGTAAAGGGCAAGAAGACATTCTGCAGCAGTAGGATTTCATCTAAATAACATAAAAAAGAGATTTTAATTTCTTAATGTGATGAATTATTTAAATAATAAACATTAATAATCGAATAATATATAATTAAAATGTAAACTAATTAGATTTTAAAACTAAAAGTAGCATATCCAAATTACAATCTGAACTAATTAGATTTTAAAACTAAAAGTAGCGTATCCAAATTTGCACTTACAAATATTGCACTTAAGTAATATTTATTTAACCAAATTACCTATGCACAACAGTACGTACAAGTGATTATTTTGTCTGTTACAAAGTAGCTACATTTTATCTGTGTAGTATTAGCATCGTGTTACAGGCGAAATAATAATCCATTAGTAGAAAACTCATAGGCCTATATAACATAATAATACAACTAATATAATTATCAGTGGCCAATTTACTTACCTAAGTTTTATTAATGTAGCATATGTAACTTTACAAATCAACGTTTGTCACTGAGAAAAAATACTTGTAATATTTATCTATTTATTTTGAATTTTTAAATTCACATCAAATATTTACGCATAGCTTATTCATTTTGTGTGTAATAAGATCTAGATCAAAGTGAAAGCAAAAAAGTCGAACTTTTGTGGTAAGAAAAACTTACTAAAAGTGGTTTTAATGTATTGTATATATATTGTGTGTTTGAAAAAATGAAATGAGCAAAATCGACAACTTTCAAAGATTGAAGTTTAAGCGAAAACTCTAAATTTAATATTTACTCTGTCCTTTTGTAATTCCGCATCTTTTAGAAAAACGATAAGGGAGAGACTGTGATTTAAAATAACAAATTATGTCATTAGCCTTTAAGTAATTTTTGTATTTTTTGTGCATTCAATAATTCATAAATCCGAGGCAATTCATAACAATAATGATTCCTTCTTTATGTGCTATTGAAGTGCTTCAGGAGTTATCCAAAATAGGCTGCCTTATGTGAGCCTTTTATTCGTACCTACTTTTGTTAAATTAGTCATATATTTATTAGATATTCCTACCGACATAAAAAAAGTGTTTGTAACTGTATGACGTATTATGGAGAGAGGATATATGCAATGATTGTACAGCCATGGTGGCAGGTACAGTATACTCGGAAATGAAGTATTCTGCATATTGTGCAACTGTGCAAGTAGATGAGTATTATTTGTGCAAAGTAAGTGATGCTACGCAATTAAAGAGATGTGTTTAACTTATGAATGTATATGTTGGGAAAATACGTATTAAGGGTAGAAGTACAATTTTTATGAAATGAACTGATAAATAATTTACTGCATCAAAAATGTTCATTGTTCGTGGGTTTGATGGACTGGGCAATAAAAAGTGAATTTCATATATTAACACGTAACAACTAATTTAATTTAATTTGGTGACCATGCTTCACATTAATAATAATATTACACATATTTTATTATATAATATATTTTTATTATTGCAGTTGTACAATGTTTACACATTTTCCGGAACCAAAGACTACAGAGTTCATAGAATTCCCATCTTCCACTGCTGCTTGTCCATCCAAAGATCTTCTCCAATTTCTTGTTCCCTCAAAATAGTCTGAAATGTTTCTATCCAGGTGATAGCTGGTCTTCCTCTTTTTGTTCTTCATTGTGGGGTCCATTACATAACTCTCCTTGGTAATCTTTCCTGTGCCATTATTTTCGTGTGTCCATACCATTGTAATTTTTTTGGTTGGATAAAATCAACAATTGAATTTTTTACATTCAGGCTATCCTTAATGACTTTATTTCTAAATATCATGTAATATATGTATCAAAATTAATTTGTCTACAACAATATTTTTCGTGGTAACGTTGATGATAAGGTACAGATCACCCAACTATTTGCGGCCCCTATGGACGACTAGTGTTGCGTTGGACGCTGTGGTACTGGTATTGTACTAAAAATATTGTTACGGGTAGGCAAAGTCCTACTATCTGTAAACATAATAATATATTATCGTCTCTAATGTGTGTGTTCGTAAGGCATTCGCAAAGTACAAGGTGCGTCTAAAAAGTAATTAGACTGATTGTGTAAAATTAATTAACTGGCACTTTCACTGCAAAACAATTTTGTACAAAACCAGTAACCAAATGTACAAAAACAAAAACAATATGTACCTTGTGAACCCACACACTTAGGGAGAAATCGATCCCACTGATTGAATCAGGACTGAAAGTCTTCACTGTCAGAAACTTTAGCTGGTCCTTCGCAATCTTCTAGATGACCTTCACAGTTTTAAAAAAGAGGACACGGAATTAGGTTTAGATATTCTACACAGAAAAGAAGTAACGCCACAGCACGTGGTTACTACATGGCTTATCTCTTGAGGGGGGGTATCATAATCAGGGGCTGCAACAGTCTAAAGCTTGAACAGATAAGGAGAAGAAAACAATGATATGGACAAAAATCAAGGAATTCGGAGACTAGGCTACCCACAGAATGCCCATTTTGTCTAAATACTAGTTCGCAAAAATTGTCATGTGACACTGAGAGTTATCTTGATGAAACATTCACGAGACAAAAATTTTCGGTCGCTTTAAATCATGCATTGAAATTCATGGACGGTGAGCTAATTTAAATTTGTATCATAAACAATACTTGTCAGCAATAAAGGAATAGTTTGCTTAATGAGGTCTCTCAGTCTTGACACAGTGTCATCAGATCGACCTGTGCTAGATTGTCCAGAACACGGTTTATTCTCCGTAGTTTCACGACACTGCAGAAGCTGACGCCTAGGTATGGCTTCATTTCTGTAAGCGTGTTTTAATTTGTCAAATGTTTATGATAAACTGTCTTCAGATTTAACACACAATTTGACTGCACAAAGAAGGTTAATATTATTGAGCTTCATCTTTTGTAACGTGGGACAAAGCAACAACTTTCGACATAGTCAAACTTCTGATAAGGTTAAAGAGTTGGAATTTTGTATGAATATAAACAAACGTTCTAGCTACTCACACTATAAGGTGTTACATGTTTGGTGTCACAGCGTTGCCACTGTTTGGGGAAAACATTTGGTCTCATTATTTTTTAGTCACACCTTGTAGATTGAAATTTACCGATGGAAGGTTCCGGCGAGGATCTGTCAATAAGTATAACACAAATTTAACATTACTTGTGTCGACGTTTGGACAACATGTATTGTCATTATCAGTACCCATGTACGGGCACTAGAGAAAATACAAACACAGCAATTATTTGAGTGCATGTGTGTGTGTGTGTGTGTGTGTGTGTGTGTGTGTGTGTGTGTGTGTGTGTGTGTGTGTGTGTGTGTGTGGGAGTTGAGACAGTTTGTTTTACATCAGCAAAATATTTACATTTCTTACATATTGTTTTACTTCAATACATAGAAGAAATTGTGATAGCAAAATATAATAATTATAGTACATAATTTCTACTACAAAACAAAATTATTACAATACTAAAATTTAAAATATTGGTAATAAAACAAACCCTTAATTATATTTATAAATAATTATAGATGCAGTAATCATCGAATGTATGTTGGAATTGGTACAGGTATGTCTGATGCAATACATGTCTACATATGTCACAGTAAAATATATTATAGCTGAATACAGAGTGCAAGGATGTTCAAAAGGTAGTATTATTATATTCACCCACTGCTGGCATTAAAAACACTATCCGTGAGAGAATTACATACAAGATAACAGAATTACAAAATGTTACAACCAAAAAATTACACTACACCGATCTATCATATGACAATGGTTATTATCTAATATATATATATATATATATATATATATATATATATTGTTGTAAAATAATATTTAGAGAGTGCTTAGTGTATAGACCGTACTATAGTTTATTGTAGCTTTCGCCAATCACACTCTTTCACCCTCTCACTATATCCTCTTTACCTGTCTCCCCACTCCCTCTCTCCTTGTATACCTCTCCCTGTCACCCACTCTTTCTCAATTTCTCACATTCAGACTGCAACACTTTCACCATCTCTCATTACACTCTCCCATTCCTTCACTTTCTCGCAGTCTGAAACACATAAACGCCACTCACGTTTAGTATTTTTCACTTTTTGAAAAATGCATATGACTGGAAAATGTTACCGAAAAGTCACCCAAGATTTTTGGTTACATGCATGCTTTAACCAGAAGAGTACTGAAATGCAAATAGTAGACACGTCATGGGTATTTTGAAGGACTTACGGGCAATGTAACCAGAGGATAAAGGCAAATCTGAGGTCATAATCATTTAAAGCAGGCGATACAGGGAAATACCACAAAAGAAGCAGGACTGCTGCTGATACCAGAGAGGTATTTTGAGTTGAAAAGAAATTTAGGTGAAAATGAAAAGAAGATGGAACATATTCCTGAATATGTCTCTTCCAGATACACACCTTTTCCTCACAAAACCAAAACTAAGGGCGTGTCCACGCGCTCTCGAACTCCTCTATATCTCTCTGCCTTAGAAAACCCTGCAATTTGGTCATATAAGTCCAACGATTACAAGAACGCGACGTTTCTGCCGAAGACTCCGTTCGTACCACAAACCCTAGTCTTGCGATTTTCAGTACTTTCGGTATTCAGTAAAACGAGGTCGACTTATGCGGCCTCAGTTTCCGCCTCAACCATCTCCTTTGACGACGTAAAGTTCGTCCGTAACTTTTTGGGAACTAGTATCCCAACAACAACTAGTATCAGTTGTAATTTCACGCCATATTCTACAAACTATGTGCGACAAATTCTGTACTCACAATCAGCTCTCAGTACTAGGTAAACTCTGTTGTAATGTACTTCATAAACATTTGTAGTTTTATTACTTCCATATTCCTTAAGGAATGGAAGTACGGTGATGGCAAAAAAAATCGTGTTCGAGATTATTGCAGATTCTGATTCTACTACACTCAAAACATGAAAAAAGTCGTTTTCCGAAAAGTGTCTGTGTGTCTGTCTGTGTGTCTGTGTGTCTGTGTGTCTATAGATTTTTTTTCTATGGAAAACGATAACTGCCGCAAATTCAAACAGAATCAAATAATTTTTTGCATACGTCACTGAATTGTAGAGGACTCAAGGCCTTTTGATTTTGGTGAAGATCGGTTAAGGGGAAGGGGTAGTTTACCTGCAACCTTTTACGTTTTAACAAGAGTAAAGTACATGAAAATTCATTTAAACTTTTTCAAACAATGGTAATTGTTAAAATAAAATAATTTTGTTGCCAGGCAATAAAATTATAATTTTTTCATTTTAATGTAAAAAAACACATACACACTTTGTACATACACAAATACATACACATATACATACATACATACTACATATTAGAATACATATGTATGTACATATATATACATACTTTGTACATAGTATAAAGTAAAGTCGGTGCGTTTTCTCTCTGTGTTTGAAATCGCTAATCTCAGGAAGTACTGAACGGATTTTATTCAAGTTTTCGCCAGTAGATAGAGTGTCTATCGAGGAAAATTTATGTGTATAATTAATACATATATGTTGTACATTAGCTTAGCTATCACGGTTTATGTCAAGTAAGTGGTATAGTTTACATCTTATATATAAAAATGAATGTTTCTTTGTTTGTCCCGTATGCGTTCCTATACCATTCATCCGATTGCGATGAAACTTCGGTGAGTTGTTGTGCGCACGTCCGCGAAGGTTTCTTCCACATCTCCTCCTAAACCACTGTACCGATTTCAACCAAACTTGGCACAAATATTTTACGCAACGGGAGAACCAACATAGGATAGGTGTTTTTTCGATGGGGTCCTTTTGGGGGTTCTTTGCGGTCTTCCACTTCGCCTCCTAAACCACTGGACCGATTTCAACCAAACTTGGCAAAAATATTTTACGCAAAGGGAGAACCAACATAGGACAAGTGTTTTTTCGATACGATTCTTTGGGGTCTTCCACGTCTCCACCTAAACCATTGGACCGATTTCAACCAAACTTGGCACAAATATTTTACGCAACGGGAGAACCAACATAGGACAGGTGTTTTTTTCGATACGATCCTCTGGGGGGTCCTTTGCGGTCTTAAAAAACTATTAGATCTGGTTACTATGGCAACCCAATAGAATAGATTCTGTTCTAAATATATTATCGCATTAAATTGAAGACCACGCGAACGAAGTTGTGGGGAACAGCTATTTATTTTTAAGAAGCCTACTTTAATTAAACTTTATTAATAAAGTATATTAAACTAACATTTTCATTACGTACAACTTGAAACTCCGTAGCGAAGCACGGGTATTCTGCTAGTCATGTATAAGAGAAAATATATCGTGCGTGGCAGGCAAGCATATCTCAGTTATGTACTGTTTACGTTTCCATTTTATTATTATCACTACCGCAATAAAAAGGCAGGGAAGACACACACGCACGCACGCACACACACACACACACACACACACACACACACACACACACACACACACACACACACACACACACACAATTCGCGTTATTTCTGGCCTCGTTCATGTTTGCACGGTTTTCAAATGGAAAGTGGCGAACCCACACCAACATAACGCATGCAAGCCGAAAAAGTGTCCAGCGTGGATAGCGATTTGCTTCCTGTGGATCGCTGGGCAGTGTAACTGCACGTGTTTACAGAGGAACGATTCATAGACAGACTTTTCGTCTTTAGGGAATGAACCCTCTGCAAGATGCTGAGGGTCCATGAGTGACTTCTGAGCGCTCCTTCTTTTCCGCGTGTTTGTTCTGTGAAACGTACACTGTAGATTCGCAGATTTATTCTAAGCAACGCTCAATAGGAAATGTTGAAAATTTTTGTCCACGGTGAACCCTCATACACACGAAACCTGCTCTGATGTTTTAATTACGGACATCATAATATTAAAACTTTGGAAACTTGAGCACTATTTAATGGAGATCAATCATTAACTTATACAAGCCATTAATTTTATGCATATTTTTTATATATATGTGTACAACGTTATCGGCAACAAAGAAGTAGTTTTTGTTAAAATTCCTTCTCTGGATATTTGGCCGTAGTCCAATGTTTTCTACAAAACCAGACGTTTCGGCAATGCCATTGACTTCCATCATCAGTGAAAATCGAGTGTGATAACATGAGGTGGTATATGTTGGTGACCACAGTACTGTGGTTAAGGCTGAAGCAGTAAGTAGAAAGAAGTAGTTTCTATGGTAATATTTCATGTCGAAAATGATTTTAAAAATAAATCTTAGAATATGGAAGTCATGTATGGTTCTCCATACCGATATTTTTTACCTAATTTTGATAAACTCTGTTATTGTACTAGTAACCTATACAAAAAATTACATGATACAAATTGTATAGCATGTAAAATTGTGTTGAATAATTTTGTAAAAAAACAAAGTGATTCTTAGCCTTCTTCAAAATAAAAACTAGATAAAGAAGGTAACACTTAAAAACGTAAGAAATAAATATTATCGGCTGTACTGTTTTATACCAGTGTTTTATTTTTCTTTACCGATATGATTTTCTTATAAAATTTGTACCCTAATCAATTTGGTACAAAGATGTCAAATAATTTGTGATGTTTATTTCGGCATATCGGAAAGTGGGCGCAAAACAAAACTTATATTTTCTAGATTATTATGACTATTAAAAAATACATATTAT
Source organism: Magicicada septendecula (assembly GCA_034769895.1). Classification (NCBI taxonomy): domain Eukaryota; kingdom Metazoa; phylum Arthropoda; class Insecta; order Hemiptera; family Cicadidae; genus Magicicada; species Magicicada septendecula. The sequence continues at coordinate 198,382,082 of CM068375.1, read as the reverse complement.
AGTTACAGTCTTAGCTAACATAAAATACTAAGCCTAATAAGGAGAGAAATATGCTCAAACCACCGCGCAGTAGACAATATGGTTTATTCGTCAACACTGTAGAATCAATACATGTTAAGAGACAGTGTAACGCAGACATATTACTTACTACTTGGATACGGTTGTACATTCCCGGAGGTCAAAACTCAGAGATTAGGCTCAGTGTAGTGTCTACTGCGAGCTATTACAAAACAACCAAGCACACGCAGTAATGTACGCCGTGGTTACCACACTGATCTCATATTAATCAACACAAAGTAAACTTTGAACTCTACAGTAATATATTTTCAAATTTCAATTAACATCTCATAATCTGGATATGTAATCTGGGCATCAAAGTAGGCACAAATCATAACAAGTCATCTACAGTTGTCATAAAGGTAAAAATACGACTCTTCGTAGCGTGGACAAGAATATTTAAGATTGTGTTTAATTAACTGATCGAACCGTACCGTACTGAATTAATCACATTTTTACTTAATAATTCACCTCATTCAATTAAAAAAATTCAATACAATAATTGAATAACTTATTTTAAAATAACCGATGAAGCTTACAAAATATTTACAATATGTATTCTTAAAATATTACACAACAATAAATAAATAATGTTTTAAGTTAAACAATAAAATAGTTTAATATTTATCAGCTTCATTTTTTCATTATTTTACCGCACTTGGCATAACGAAACTGGTAGACTATATTATTATATTGTTACGCTGATGAAATAAATAGTTCTACATCACTGAGCGCGTACGTGATTCTAGGCAAACGACGCGCGAGGCGCGAGGCCAATTTTGATTCGCTGTAATTACGTACATGTAGTTTGAGACTGTAGCATACTCTGCAGTAACAGTTGTTGCCACAGAGTGGATCGCGAGCGTGCTGCAGATGCAGAAAATCATCTGCTGGTTCACAAAACAAAAGAAGTTAGTGTTATTGCGCATCTATAATAATTTTTTCCTTACCCAATTACTTTAATTGGATAAGAAAGATATTATTTCTTTATTGCTGAACTACTTACCTAACTTATCAAGTACGTCTTAAAATGTATTGATACATCGATCAATATGGAGAAATGTCTTCTCCTTCGTCTTCTGATGTTACGACGCTATGTGGGTTTTGGCCCCCTATATTCTATACAATGACTTTCTTCTGCTGATCTCTCCAACTCTTAACCAATTAACAAATCCCAGTATCCTCAAGTCCTATTTTACATCCGTCAGCATTTGGTCTTCCTCTTCTTCTTGATCAATTAGATTTCAGACGATTAGTCTTTTAGTTTACCAATTCGATAAACATTCCCGAAACACTTTGTGACTTTATGAATCTAACCATACCTTCATTATTTATTAACATATAACTCGACGTATATTATACGCGTAATTATATAAATCTTACGTGAGTGGCCATAAGTCATCATAAATATTAGTGGGTTCTACAGTATTGAAGTTTCGGAAACCGCTTTAACGGAAGAATTAGTTGTCGTTAATTAATATACAGAAATAATTGATTTAAAATGTACAAAAGACACAACCTTATACTTAAGAAATATTGTACATAATAATATCAACCAAGTGATATCAAAGTTCTCATTTCAAAATATGTGACTTACCAGTAGTCATGAGGCACTAAGTTTAATTAACAAAAATGTATCGTTCTACAATTTGTTTCAATTAAATATCTTACCGAAGTAATGTTCTTACAGTCTAAAGTAAAAGAAAATCCCAAGGTCAAACAGTGAACAAATTTTAAATACAAATCAATACAAAATCAATAAAATTTTTTAGTTTTTTTGATGTTGAGTGCTTTGAAAATTGTGTCATGTTTTGTATTGATTTGTATTTGTTCAGGAATTAGTCTGTTTTGTGTTTGTATATTTGTAAATTTTTCCATAATATATAAGTTATTAAAAATTAATGTAAACTAACAAATTTACTTACTTACTCTCCAACGCCCACCCTTGGCTGTTGGGCCATTAGGCGGCGCGCTGACCAGTAGAGACGTGAGAGCCTTGCCGTATCTTCTTCGTCTTGGACTTGCGTGTCTGAGAGCAAGGCTGGACATGTAATTAGGTGATCCGCATTCATGGAAGCGTATCCACAGAGAACACATTCAGGAGACGACAACACGCCGATGCGGTGCAGGTGGGAGGCCAGGTAGTCATGACCGGTTGTAATTCTAAAAAGAGTTACTAGAACACTAGTTGCTCGGGGTAGAGTTCTGTTGATGGGGTCGTCCGTAACCAATGTTGTCCATCTTTTTCCCACACAGGCACTTAATTGTTTTTCTTTTAGCCATAGGCTTATTGAGCAGTTTATTCTTGCTTTCGCAGATGCATATGAGCTGGGGGTCTCCGGCTGAGGTAGTGCTGCGCCCATTTTGGCGAGGATGTCGGCTTTTTCATTTCCCATGATGTTGACATGGCTGGGTACCCATTGCAGTTCAATCTGCCAGCCTATTTGCACAAGGTTCTGCAGTTCTCGCCTACACTCAATTGTCAGGGAGCAGTTTGTGTCACCATTTGAGGTCACGTTTTGAATCGCTGCAGTTGAGTCTATGAGGAAGACGGCTTTGTTAGGTGGCGAGATCTTGGCAAGCTCAATAGATGCTGCTTTTATGGCTGCTACCTCTCCGTCATAGTTGCTTAGGCGGCCTCCTACAGCGAGGTGGCCTTCAAAAATGAGAGCTGTAGAAACCAGCCCCTGTTGCCCCTGTAGATGGTATAGAGCAGTGGTCGCCAAACCGCCGATCGCGAGCTACCAGTAGCTCGCGGGGAAATTTTAGGTAGATCGCGGTCACGCTCAGGTTGGCTAACCTGAAGTTGCACTACTCAGCTCAGGCCGATGACTCACGAAAACAAGTGAACTTCCCGCGCAACTGTCTGCCGCGCAACTGTCCCGTCACTCAGTGTCATAGTTGTTTGAGCGTGAGTCAGGTTATGCCTGTTATGTGTTTCATGCGTACATCAGACTAAGGTTATGTCTTTATTATTTTCGTGTGTATATCAGACATTTGTAAATGTGGATAGTTTGATTTAATCTTTTATACTAAACTAGGTTTGTTCTAATGATGGCGAGTTCAAGCAAAAAACCAAAAACTTATCATTTTCATCTCGAATGGGAAACCGATTACTTTTTTACCCAGGTAAAGGACAAATATGTGTGCTTACATTGTAATGTAAGTGTATCAGTTGGGAAGAAAGGGGACGTCGAACGTCATTTCAAAACCGTTCACTCAGGGGTTGAAAAGGATTTCCCACTGAATTCTGCGTTAAGGGAAGAAAAAGTAATGCAGTTAAAATGTCAACTAAATGCTCAACAATCTACTTTTTCCAAGACATTAGACAAGAATAAGACAGCAACTGAGGCATCATTCCGAGTTTCCAAAGTGATCGCCCAAAATAAGAAACCGTACGAAGATGGTGAGTTAATCAAAGCTGCATTTTTAGAAGCTGCAGATACATTATTTGACAATTTCAAAAACAAATCTGAGATAATGTCTGCTATTAAATCTGTACAGCTTTCTGCAAAAACAGTAATGAGAAGAGTTGAAGCTATGAGTTCTGATGTAACTTCACAACTTAATAACTTTGATCGCTGCAGTTATTTTTCCCTACAACTTGACGAATCAACTGATATAGTTGATACAGGTCAGTTGGCCGTTTTTGTAAGAATGGCTTTTGATGATTTTGAAATAAGAGAAGAGCTGGTAAAAGTTGTACCACTTACAGGACATACTACGGGACAGGACATATTTTTAGCATTTAAAAGGCTTATCGACTCTGAAAGTATTCCTGTAAAGAAGTTGGTGGGCTTAGCAACCGATGGAGCTCCTGCGATGGTAGGTGGGGAGAAGGGATCCATTGCCTTGTGTCGTAAAGACAACAGCTTTCCGAAATGTTTGACTTACCATTGTATAATACACCAGCAGTCATTATGTGGAAAGTTCTGAAGTATGAACAATGTAATGAAAACAGTCGTAAAAGTAGTAAATGAAGTGAGAGCACAGGCACTTCAGAGACGTTTGTTCAGGGCACTGACTGAAGAGTTAGAATGCCAGTATGGTGATCTATTGCTTCATACAGAAGTTCGTTGGCTTAGCAGAGGCAGAGTTTTGCAACGTTTCGCAGAGTTGCTTCCTGCTTTGGTAAATTTTTTAAAGAACGAGGTGAATCTTTCCCTGAACTAGAAGATCCGGTTTGGCTGCAAGATTTTGCTTTTCTTGCAGATATCACCGAAAAGCTAAATATCCTTAACTTGCAGCTTCAAGGTAAGGGTAAAGATATTGGTGGAACAATTTCAGATGTGGTTTCATTCTCAAAAAAGCAGGAGCTGTGGGAAAGAAATCTCATCCAGGGTGAATACAAGCACTTTGCCTGTTTGAAGCAAACCCTTGACAAGCAAGGCCCTTCACAACCTCCTTACAACAACAAAGAATACATTGCAATTCTTTCAGATTTGAAAAGTCAATTTAATCAACGCTTTCAAGACTTCAAAGGCATTTCAATTGTAGCGCAGTTCGTCAAATCTCCTTTTATTGAGATTGATGCTGAAGAATTCTCTACTTGTGTCATGCAACATTTTGAAGAAGACAACGCTGCAGTGGAGATGGAACTGATTGACTTTCAAAATGACCTTTCTTTAAAATCACTCACGTGAAGCTCTGAAAATATTTGGCCTTTTGTTTCTAAGGAAAAATATCCAATTTTGGTTCAGGTTGGTCTACGAGTGAAGGCAATGTTCAGCTCTACATATCTGTGCGAGGTTTCTTTTTCCAGTATGAAGTTTATAAAAAACAAGTACAGAAACAGATTGACTGATGAACATTTGGACAACTGCATTCAAATGGCAGCTACGACCTACTCACCTAACATTAAAAAAATTGTTGATGATAAAAAAGAGAGCCATCCTTCTCATTAAAATTAATTAGTCAGATGAAAAAAATTTTGTTCTTACGTTTCTTATTAAATTCTTTACAATATAAACAATTTTATTCAACTGCATGTAATATTTACTAGAAATGTATGTTTATAGGTAATAAATAAATGTGTGATTTAGAAAAAAAATTTATTTTTGTCCTGGTTTCTTTTGGTAGCTTACAGTAAGATTGACGAACAGTACGGTTGCTCAGTGGCTTCAAAGTTTGGCGACCACTGGTATACAGGATCCGTCTGTGTAGATTCGTATCCACTGCTCAGCGGGAAAACGTTTTTGTACAGTGTGTAAGGCTGCTTGACGAAGCTCGGCTTCATTCGACTCTGTTTTTGTTTTATTATGGTCGACGAGTTTCAGGTTAGCATTTGGGAGTTGGCTAAAGAATTCACGGTGACGTATAAATGGTGCTGCCTCATTTAACGTGTATTGATAACGTGTATAGTAAACTAACAAATTTAACATGTATCTTTTTTCTATTATAAAATGTCCGAACCTGCAGTCTTTACTTAGACATATTTTCATTGCACCAAGCTTTCATATGCTTACAGTTAAATTACTGTTTCATATGCAAATTCTACAAAGTAATTTTTAAAGGTTCCTGTGCTAATGTAAACATATTTTTATATTTAGTTACTCTTACTTGTGATAACTACATATATTTACTGAATAGAATCGGTTTTGTTATTACAGTCTTAGTAGTAATATTAACTACAACAGTGTTAAAATGATTCCAAGTTATAATAATTTAACTTGAGAAATAATGTTTAATAATTATTTGAATTTTTTGAGGTTGAAGTATTTTACAGTTCTTGTTAAGTACGAAACATTTAGCCTATCTTAATCCTACCATCATTATTTCCCGCTCGTCAACAACTTAACCTAACCTACCAATCACCACCGTTCCCCCATTGACGTCACAAGATGTCGACCAAATTATTAAGATGACCGACTTCTTTTTCTGCTTAATAGTCTATTACGTGAGGAATTTTCTGCCGACTTTGAGTTAGTGTCCATGGATCTTTCTGATTTTTTTTTTAAATCTTCATAAAGGGTTATAAAATAAAGTTAAGGAAATTTTTTGGCCCGATCATAAATTTAGAGGTTGTTTTCACCCCTTTTTCGGGGGTGAAAAAAAACAAATTTTAATTAACCCCGGGAGTGGATAGAAAATTAAATTCTAAGCAAAAAGGAGGTATACACATTTTTGAAAAAATGCGTTGTTTGCGAGTTACAAGGGTTCAAAATTTTGCAAAAAAAAACGCGTTTTTTGAATTAATCTGCAAATAACTCAAAAACGACGCCATTTTGCGAAATATTTGTATAATTCAAACATAAAGGTTATTACCAGGCAAACATTTTCCACATTGTTTACATTCCTTATGTCAGATGGTTCTTGAGACACAGCCAAAATAAAATGGCGATTCACCGGTTTTTGAACAAATTACGTGCTAAAAACTAATATATCTCGTTGAAAAATTGATCGATCGTAACCAAATTAGTATCAAATGAAAGTTCTGTATATTTTATAAAAATTCTGGGTTAATTACTTGTTTAGCTTAAAACATTACGAAGCTATATAGGAAAATACCATAATTTCTGAAAATTTTTTCCAAGAAATTTAAAAAGGGACGGCCGCCATTTTGTCAAATATGCATATTAAGCCAAGATACTGTAGTTTTCGGTTGTCTATTATTTTAGCAAAGTCCTCAATTTTTTGAACCATATATGTATTGCTGTACAGTAACACGTAACGTTTTAAAAATTCAAGGTTTTTGGATTTTCGCCAAAATTCGGGTTTTTATTAAATATCTCAGTAACCATGCGTTTTATCGAAAAATTGTTATGATACAAAAATCAAGTTTATAGAAAAACTAAACTTTTAAATTTTATTTCACTCCTTTATGACTAAAACTAAATGAGTTAAAGCAGACTAAATGTGTATTTTTGACGACATCGTGTAAAACATTTTTGATTTCTAGGCGAAATATCTAGTGTACAATAGGCTTTTTTACTATAACACATACAACAAAAGTTGTAGATCTTTAAATGTTCTACAAAATGCATTTTGATTGAAATTTGTTTCTTCAATATTGACCGTGTTATGACCAAAAATGTAAACGCACTACAACAGTTAGTACTGTAGTACAGTTAGTTTTCGTACTTTATATGTTCGGGTGCGGTCCCGAGAGACCATTAATACGTATCGATAGACAATATAGTTATGCGATTTCTCACTAATTTACGTCTTAACACATTTTCACTAGATCCTTTCTCACCACTTTTACATTACTACTAGTCTCGTATACTTTGCTGCGTGCTGCGTGTAAACATCCAGCGTCTCTCCACTCCTCTACAGTGGTCGAATACCCTGTAGACTGTAATTGTTCTGATACTTTACGGACTACTCTATCGGCCTTAACGTACCAGTCTCTACCATAAAATCCGGCGTCTACAGTGTTTACAGTATAGGTTTACTTTAACGTGTCTACAAGCTACACTGAACTCTACTATATATCTTTATAACTCCTTTTAACCAACTAGTATCAATTAATACAGATAACATTTCTCAAGCCTTTTACGGCAAATACACACTTAAAATTTGTTTAGAAAAATCTGTAACCAGTACCACATAACCTTCTACTTCTTTAAAATTGTTCCGTGTGTTCCGCTAAATTTGTTATATAGACCAAGTACAAAGAATCTAATTGACTTTGGTAGAGTAAACGAAGCTGGGGAATCTTATTTTTTGCATTATTCAACGTAGCTTACAACTTCAAGTGTTACAGGAGACGCAAATTATTACAAAGCGTTTCTCAAGGGGCGCGGCGTTCTGAGTAAAATGCGGTTCGGCACGAGATATTCAAATATAATCAGCAACTATGTATCAAAAATATATTACTCGTACTAAAATATACACACTAAGCGAGAAGTTTTCCTTTTTACTTGCTTCTTGTAATCATTATAGCAGAAAATGTTTACAAATCACAAATCTCTCTTTCTAACGTTATCAGGAAAAGGCATTTCAAAACATAGGATTTGCCATGCTTAAAAAAAGTACGTTGTTATGATACCGTGAGGTACGTAGAAATTCGAAAGTTGAAAGCCCTAGGTATTTTCCTGCTATATTTTTCTATGGAAGTCTGCTATTAAGAATAAATACATTAGTAGAAAACGTATGTGAATAAATAAAAATACGTCAGTGATATATAAGCGAAACACTTTAACTGTTTGTGTTAAACTTTGTACTATGATATCTGCAATGCGGCGTGCGTGCAGTGACGTCATTCTCCCCCGCCATACTGCTGCCAGCCTGTCTTGCAAGCTCGCACAGTAAAATCTAGTTAGCTAATTGAAAATCTCCGAACGGGCAACAAGCCTTCAGTTCGCCAGCCGCGGCTATATAATTATTTTAAATTCAGGATATTACATTTCAAATTTTTAGCATTATTTTCAGTGTTTAACGCACTAATTAATTAGGCGATCTCGGCCTCGATTCGCTATCATGACTTTCAATATTTAATTCAACTTTATTTCTTCGGCAATGTATGCCGCGCTACATTGCACGCGGTATGCAATCACTTTCTTGAAATATTCAATAAACAATTAACTCAAAGAATATACATAGGCCACTAATTTATTTCATTTCTTACCGGCCAACTCATCACCTAACGTTGTAAGACCAACTCAAGAGTATTCGAGAGCGTCGAAGACGTAACATTTTTGGTCCTCCGGACCGGATCCGGATCGTGATTCGGATTAAGATTCTGATCTATATTTCATTGTAATGGGCCCAAACAACGTTTTGTTCAAGCCCGAATATTCTTAAACTTAAGATTGCTGGCCGTAGCATACTTTCATTGTTTTCAAAAACAAACCTTCATACTTGACATTAGAAGATTCTGCAGAGCATCATCTCTGAGGCAGCAAGACATTACAAGTCATCATTATTTTTCGTACAGCAGCGAAAATTTAGAACTTCAGGCTTAAACGGAGAGCTACAGCTTGAAGCGTTACCCGACCAGCAGAAACAAGACTTACGCCACCATCTAAGGCCTGCCGAACAGGATGACCAAGGAAACAACAGGCAACGGAGCCATCTCGAGCATGCCAGGGACTCACAATCCACGTGACTATGAGCTTGCATTTCTTATAGTTTTTTCATTTATAATTTTATGTACAGCAAAGTCAGTAATAATTTAGCACATATATTTAATAGCATTTGATATAAAATCATTAATAATTTTTACATAAGCAGAAATTAGTGTCAAGTGGCCATAGACTTGTATTTTACCTAAATTTTCATTTACGCAACTTTACAATAATTCAGTCAGAAACTTAAGTGATGTGATGAAGCTATAAGTATATTTTCGCTTTGAATGAGTCATATTTTCAACAATTTCCGTATAACTATTTTTTAAAGAAAATAAGTACCTATTATAATAAGTAATAGATTAAGTTGTACACCGATCACTGGCTCCCGCATTATATCAATATTTAGTAAAGTATTCAAATTACATCAATTGTTCACCTGCTCTGTATTTATCTATCTGTTTCGAATCACAGCTTGCATTTCAATCATGGCCGATGTGAAAGCGTTAATTAAAAAACGTGGCACAATTAAGGCCTCTATATCCCGTGTAAATACCTTCGCTGACAATTTCGATCCTGACATAAACGATCACCATGCCTTCAAATTAAACTCCGCCACTTGATGGAGTTATCCGCGAAGTATGATGAAATTCAGACCCAAATTGAGGTCCAGGTATGATAGCAAGTTAATTGTCTCAGTTTATCATATAGGGAATGTCTTGGGCATGAAGTCCATTCAGCAAGAGTCCATGGTTGGCATTTCAAAATTTATTGACGAAATCACCGCAAATATAAATGCTTTAAATTCATTAAATTTACCGGTAAATACCTTTGAAATTATTTTCATTCAATATTTAACGCAGAAACTCGATAACCAGACATGCCGACTATGGAAGGAAAGCCTATCCGACGAGCGATTCCCTAATTTCAACAATTTTATTAAATTTTTAAATGGTAGAAGGCAATTAATGCTAAACGTCGTCGCCTCAGCCAGTTCAGTAAATAGAATACAAGTTAGCGATAAGACTCCCTATCGCAAAAATATTAAACCCGTTGATCTCACTAGGTCAACATTCCATTCTCATATCAGCAATAACATTTGTCAGCTGTGTCGAGGTAAACATTGACTCTCTGAATGCCCAAAATTCGTGGCTATATCTCCCTTTGAGCGAAAAAATATTTTAATCAAACACAAACTTTGCTTAAATTCCATGCGTCTAGGCCATGATCCCTCACACTGTCCTTCCAAATTTGCTCGTAGGACATGTGCTAAGCGCCATCATACAATGATCCACATATCAGGCAGTAACACTGCGAGTAGGGGCAACAATCAATTTTCACTGAAACTGCAAACAAACAAATCCATTCTATTATCCACCGCTGTCTGCATGACAACTGACCATGCCGGTAGGAAGCACCCAGTAAGGATTTTATTGGACTCAGGATCGCAAGCAAACTTCTGTACCATGAGTTTCGCACGACGCATGGGTCTAAAATTAACTAAGTCTCAATTACCCATCACTGGTATAAACAATTCCTTATGTCAAGCTGACTTACTACAAGGGTAAGGCTGCATTCTTGTTACAAGGACTTTAATTTGAACGTTCGTTGCGCTGTGCTTCCCAGTATTACGAATAATCTTCCGGCAGAATCGTTTGATATCTCATCCATAAATATACCAAAAAACATATTGTTAGCTGACCCGCAATTGAACTTTTCTTCACAAATCGACATATTACTTGGTGCCCATTGAACCTGTCAAATTCATCCGCACCCCACACTTTCCCATAATACAGGAGACAAAATTGGGATATATCCTCGCGGGTAACCTGCCCTTTAATGTCGACATGACAAAACCTGGCTCGTCATTCATAGCATGCGAAGATAAGAATGCCATTTCCTCGCAATTAAAAGACTTCTGGCAATTGGAGGACGTTGCTGCTCGTGCTCCCTCCGTTGAGGAATCAGAATGCGAAAGTCATTTTGTCGCTAAGACTTTCAGCAATAATAATGGTAGATTTGTGGTGTCCCTACCTCGCAGGGTATACAATTCTCATTTGGGCGATTCTCTCCCCGGAGCTATTCGCAGATTTCAATCACTGGAGCTCAAGTTCAAGCAGAACTCTGCCCTTCATAAAGACTATAGCACATTCATGCAGGAATATTTAACTCTGGGTCACATGTCTTTGCTTGATTCTTACGATTTGTCAGTTAATAAGTCAGACACCTTCTACTTACCGCACCATTCGGTTTTTAAGGGCTCTAGTATAACCACCAAATTGCGAGTTGTTTTTGACGGCTCGGCCAAAACAACAAATAATTTGTCCTTGAACGACACATTGATGGTTGGTCCCACTTTCCAGCAGGATCTTTTTTCGATTATGTCTCGGTTTCGTACGCACCGATATGTCCTCATTTCGGACATTGAGAAGATGTACCGTCAAATTTTAGTTAATCCCAGGGACTCTATTTTGCAACGAATTGTCTGGCGCGACGCCCCCCATAGGGAACTTCAACACTACGCCTTGAGGACAGTCACATATGGGACTGTAAGTGCGTCATTTCTGGCCACAAGATGTTTGGCACAAATAGCTCAGGAAAACAAAACTCAACACCCTATAGCCTGTTCAGCTATCGCAAACGATTTCTATGTGGACGATCTCATGACCGGCTCAGATAACCCACACGTCTTATCTCAAATGAAGTCCGACATTACAAATTTATTAAGCCAATACGGTTTTACTTTGCACAAGTTGTTTTCCAATGATCAAACCATTATAGCTTCACGCGCCAACTCTTCCCTCGACTTGAACTAGAATCAAACTGTACGTACTTTGGGTATTCAATGGGACATTATCGATGATAGTTTCGTATATAGTTTCCAAAGACATGTCGAAGTTGAGGTATTTAACAAGAGAAGGGTATTATCAGTTATCGCATGAATTTTGACCGATTGGGACTTATTGGCCCGGTTACATTTTGGTGCAAGCATTTCATGCAGATATTGTGGCTAACCGGTACAATTTGGGACGACCCCTTATCAGACTCATTATCTAATCAATGGGTAGAGCTTTATGCTCAGCTGATTTCCGACACTTACTTCAAGATTCCAAGGTCTGTAAAGAATTTAAATAATTCCCAAATAATTTCATTTCAGCTCCATGTCGGCGTCAGCAAAGGGTTACGCGTGCTACATTTATGTGCGAACGGTGTACTCCAACACAGCATTTCATCAAACTTGTTATGCTCTAAATCTAGAGTCGCTCCCTTGAAGCAGGTAACATTACCCAGGCTTAAACTTCGCGCCTGTCTTTTATTGGCTCAGTTGGTTTCCAGGGTTGTAAACGCGGTGAGTTACAAATTCGACGATTTACATTTTTACTCCGACTCGATGACCGCCTTACACTGGATTCACCAGCAGTCTTCCAGATGGAAGGTATTTGTCTCCAACCGCGTTGCGGAGATACAGCGACTCACCGCAAAGGGTACCTGGCGTCATGTCTCTTCACATGAAAACCCTGCCGACATTCTATCGCGCGGTTGTCTGCCTCGTTTCTTACACGGTCACCCACAATGGTGGTATGGTCCATCCTGGTTGTCCCATGAGTCATCATCATGGCCCACCAGTGCCTTTGATGCCCATTCGCCATGCACTCATCCCGACCTTGAGCAAGAACAACGCAAGCAAGTCTAAACCGCACTGGTTGCCGCTTCATCTACGCCTAGTTATTTTGAAAACTACTCCTCGCTTTCAAAACTCCTTCATGTATTTTCGTATTGCCTTCGTTTCATTCGGAACTCGAGGCTTCCCATTGCTGATAGAAACATTTCTCTCTTAACTTCCCAGGAGTTACGCTGTACACTTTTGATTTTTATTCGCCAGTCCCAGCGATCGCATTTGAGCATCGAAATCAAGGAACTTGAGGCACAACGCTCTATCCCTAATAATAGTAAAATTTTTTCACTTAACCCCTTTCTGGACAATGCGGGGATATTACGCGTGGGCGGACGCCTTCAGCACTCCCAGCTTACCTATGATAGCAAACACCAAATCATACTCCACCTGCATTCTCATCTCAGTAAACTAATCATAGAAGGCGAGCATCTTCGTCTACAACATGCTGGGGTACAATTGACTCAGTACTCTCTACGGCAGAAATACTGGATAATTAATGATAAATCGTACATACGATCAGTAATACACAAATGAATCACTTGCTTTCGATTCCGTAATAGGGGCTCAAGCCAATTATTAGGGCAACAGCCCTCTTCCCGTGTTATTCCTACCAAGCCATTTGCTCAATCTGCAGTCGACTATGCCGGTCCTGTATTTATACGTCATGGCGGACAGCGTTCCAAATCGACGTCAAAGGCTTATATTGCTCTATTTACATGCATGGCCACTAAGGCCATTCACCTTGAATTAGTTTCTGATCTTACCTCAGACGCTTTCATAGCAGCCTTAAAACGGTTTATAGCTCGTAGAGGTATCCCTTCACAGATATTCTCCGACAATGGTACAAATTTTCATCGTGCTAGCAGTACACTTCACGACTTATACAAACTTCTTCAATCTAACGGATTTGAACAGACTACCCAGGACTTTACCAGTGCCCAAGGAATCAAATGGTCCTTTATTCCCCCGTCAGCACCTCATTTCGGTGGCCTGTGGGAGAGTGGAGTCAAGAGCGTCAAGTGTCATTTACGGCGAGTTGTCGGCAGAACCATTCTTACGTTTGAAGAGTATTACACTATTTTAACTCAAATAGAGTCCTGCCTCAACTCACGCCCCTTGTTCGCCATTTAAAATGACTCTAGGGATCCTGAACCTTTAACTCCAGCGCACTTTTTGGTTGGTTCTCCAATCACTTCACTCCCTGAACCTGACTATTCCGAAGTCAAAATTGGTCGTTTGGGCAGATGGCAGCTGCTCCAAAGATTCACCCATTCTATATGGAAGAGGTGGTCGAAGGATTATTTGCACCAGTTACAACAACGCAACAGATGGCGCATCCAGTCAAAAAAGTTGGCTCCCGGACAACTCGTCCTTATTTTGGAAGATAATTCCCCCCCTGCAGTGGAAACGCGTGGTAGTTACACAGGCCTATTAGGGTCAGGATTCACTAGTGCGCGTAGCGGATGTTCGCACCGCAAACGGCATCCTACGTAGGCCCATTCACAAACTATGTCCACTTCCAGTGGCCTCAGATTAATTGCATGAGCGTTCATGCGACATGTATCATTGATTTGAACTTCATCGCATTATTGTGCTTCATGCCCGGGACATATCCCGGCGATCACATGCTTTCCATTTGTTATTTTTATTATATTACTATTATGTCTATTGTATTATTATTGTATTATCATATTATTATGTGTTATTGAATTTTTGGGATCATTACCCTACTATTATGCATGTCAATTATTATGTCTTTATTATTGTATTATCACATTGTTATATATTGTGGAATTTTTTTGGGATCATTATCCTACTATTATGCATGTAAATTATTATGCCTTTTATTATTGTATTATCATTGTACAGTAGCGCGGTAATTTTGCATTCATAGGTTGGCTAATCTGCGCTTTTAATTTGCTCAATTCATGTCTGTACATCTGGACAGTGCGTTACATACGTTCGCTAGCGGCGGTCGCCCTTGCGCTGGCTGCTATCCTGTCACATTCATTTCTTCTTTGTCGCGACAATTAATGTAGGCCTTAGGCCCAAGACTTATATATGGCCTTCTAGGCTTTCTCACTAAATTAATTCTTCAATGTAACATTTTACGACTTGTATTTACGATGCGCTCATTAGCCAATCTTATATTCAAAATTGACACCTAAACATTTCAAAGCTGTAATAATCTGAATAATTTTCAATAAATGTATTAACTACAGTCCACTCTCTCTTCATAATTTCTGCATCCTGGCGAATTAATTACAACAGTAAATCGGCAATTCACGAACACTTCATACTTAACATTTTTTTGGTCGCTCTGGACCTGGATTCCCGGATACATCAATCACCTATTTATTATTTTTCTGCCCCAATTTCTGGCCATCACGGGCGACTCAGCATATCCGCTGATACGACCGTGGCGTGATTCAACCAGTATTTCGCTCATCGCCTTTGAGCCTCCTGACGACATCATTGCAAGAGCTTACACCTGCTAGCTTCAGTGCGTCAGTCAAAGCAGTCATCTCTCCGAGCTCTGTGTTTGCCATCTTCTCCACGGCCTCGACGCTTCAGGGCATCGCCCACAAGGTATCACCTCACTAACATCATCTCAAGGTGCGTACAATGGCTGAAGAAGATCTCAAAGTGTTAGTCAGAAAGAGAGGCGGCTTAAAGTCCGAAATAGTGCGTATACAATCAGCTGTCAGTAACTTTGGTAGAAACTATAATACCAAACACTTTTTAACAGTCAGATTTGAAAGTTTGAAAAGCTTGGCAACGAAATACGATGAGGTACAGTCCGAAATTGAACTTATTTGCAAAGACATAAACGCTGCTCAAGAAGACCGAGTTGAGGTCGAAGAAATGTTATATTCCACAGAAGCTAATATTTTACAATTAATTGATACCTTTAATGTTCAGACTGTACCTCCCGTATTAACGGGCCATATGCAATTAAAACCGATAAGTTTGCCCTGCTTCACAGGCAATATCTTGGAATAGCAGCATTTTTATTCAATTTTTTTGGACTTGGTGCATGCAAGATCCGATCTAACGTCAGTGCAGAAATTACATTATTTGCATTCTTCTCTAAAAAATGAGCCGTTAGACTTAATTAAGTCACTACCTATTTGTAATGAAAACTACTCGATAGCGTTGAGTTTGCTGTCCGCAAGGTATGACAACAAGTTCATACTAGCAAAGTACTACATTCAAAATTTACTTGAAGTCAAGTCAACAATTAAAGACTCTGTCCAAAGTTTGGCAGAATTCACAAATACAATAACGTCTTCCGTTAATTCACTGGCGGCAATGCAACTGTCAGTGAATTCATTCGAGCTTATCACTATACAATTATTATCAGCAAAACTTGACCACACTACGTTTAAATTATGGAAGGAGTCTATAGACCCGGATAACCTTCCCAACTTTCAAGATTTTACTCACTTTTTAAACGCACGTAGGCAGTTGTTAGAAAATACACTGCCTATCGATGCCGGACAGCAACTCAACAAAGTAAGCTTAAGATTCAAAAAATCTGACAAACATAATTCACGAAGCGCTGCTGGCAGCACTACATTTAAGAGTTATCACTCAGCGTCAAGTAATTATTCATGTTTGTGCTGTAAATCTAATCATCCAATTTACATGTGTGATAAATTTCGTGCACTAAGCACCGCTGAGCGAGGACAATTTATATCAAATTACAAATGTTGTACCAATTGTCTTAGATCAGATCATTTTGTATCTAATTGTAAGATTAAGCAGGCATGTAAAATCTGCTCGAAACGACACCATACATTGTTGCACATAAACAATGTGCCGAAGCCAGTAGTCTCTGCCAGCAGCAGTAATTATTGTTCACTCAAATTACAATCCATAAATAATATTCTCTTATCAACAGCAATTGTGTTTGTCATTGACCAGGCTGGCAACAGACAAACCGCAAGAGTTCTTTTGGATGCGGGTTCACAAATAAATTTTTGTACGGAATCAATTGCCAAGAAACTACGGCTTAACTTGACTAAATCCAACATACCGATTACAGGTATAAATAATACCGCGTGTCATGCCACTAATCTCACGTCTATACGCATTATTTCTCGTTATCAAAGATTTAGCTTAGAGGCAAATTGTGCGGTTTTATCTGCATTAACCCATAAAGTGCCAGCACAATCTTTTGATATAAATCATTTCAACATTCCAGATAACGTGTTCTTAGCCGACCCACATTTTAACATTTCGGCTGACATCGACATACTTTTGGGGGCGCAATTTTACCTAGATTTAATTTTAGCCAACAAATACGTACGCGGTCCTCATTTTCCCATTATTCAGGAAACAAAGTTAGGCTACATTTTGGCAGGCAATTTGCCCAAACATTGCCGTTATAAGGGTCCTGCTGTTTCGTTCCTAGCTAGGAACAACGACGGTCAAATTTTGCAGTCTCTCGAAAAATTTTGGGAGACAGAAACTATCCCTGATAATACACCTGATAACAAGTCAGCTTGTGAGGAGCATTTCGTGGGGTCTACTCATCGCAATCAGGAGGGTAGGTTCGTTGTTTCACTACCATTTAAGTCCGACCATCTCCAGTTGGGGGAATCTTATACCAATGCTGAAGCAAGATTTTTGAATTTAGAACGCCGATTCAGGCGTGATTCTAAGCTTGCGCAAACTTTATTAATGAGTATAAGGATCTTGGCCACATGACGCTTATCGATAATTGCTCTATCAATTCTGGGGTGTCAAATACTTACTATCTGCCTCACCATGCCGTTTTTAAGCAGTCTAGCTCGACCAGAAATCTGCGCGTCGTTTTTGACGGTTCGTCCAAAACTACCAATGGCCTTTCTCTCAATGACATATTGTTGGTAGGCCCGAATGTTCAACAAGACCTTTTTTCTATTCTTTTACGTTTCCGTATGCATAACTATGTTCTCATCGCCGACATCGAGAAGATGTATCGACAAATTCTGGTATCTGAAAAGGATTGTCACTATCAACGTATTCTGTGGCGTGACTCTCCCCTCGAACAATTTAAACACTTTGCATTGCGAACTGTAACCTACGGCACGGCTAGTGCTTCGTTTTTGGCCACTCGCTGTCTTATTCAAATTGGTAAGGACCATGAAGATTCTTTTCCTGATGCGGCGTTAGCTATAACAAATGATTTCTATGTCGACGATTTGCTAACCGGTGCAGACACCATCTCTGATCTGACCAAGTTGAAATCTGACTTAGGTACGTTGTTGAGTCAATACGGTCTCACGCTGCATAAATGGGCATCTAATGAACCCAGGGTGGTCTCAAGTCATGGCAATTTATCACTCCCCTTAAACAAACAGGGCAATGTGCGTACCCTGGGCATTCTCTGGAATAACACTGCCGATTCATTCCTGTTTGACATTAAATCATTCCCCGTTGAATCAAGCATCTCCAAGAGGAGAATTCTATCGATTATCGCAGGCATATACGATCCACTTGGACTGATTGGTCCCATTGTTTTCTTGTACAAACAGTTTATGCAGCAACTCTGGCTTTGCAATCTTGGTTGGGATGAACCGATCTCCGGGCAATTACGTTTGGCTTGGCATTCATTGTGCGATAAATTGTGTCTGATTAGCAAAATTGTTGTCCCACGTTCTATTCGTTGCAAGTCTGAGGCAAGTATAGTTGAATTACATGGTTTTTCGGATGCTTCTGAAAAGGGGTTTGGGTGCTGTATTTATATTAGAGTCATTTATCAACATTCATCGGCCTCTTGTCATCTCCTGTGTTCTAAATCTCGCGTGGATCCCCTACGACAGTTGTCATTACCTCGCATCGAACTCTGTGCTTGCTTGTTGTTATCGCGACTCGTATCTAAGGTCGTTCCTGCGCTTTATTCGTTTATTAATAGTGTTCATTTATATTCTGACTCCATGGTGTCTCTTTACTGGAGTCATGCCCAGTCCACGAGGTGGAAAACCTACGTCGCTAATCGTGTTGCCGAGATTCAGCGTCTTACGCAAGCCTATACATGGCATCACATCAATTCTAGACACAATCCTGCTGATATTATTTCTAGGGGGTGTCACCCTGACGTTTTGCGCGATTGTTCGCTTTGGTGGCACGGTCCCGCTTGTTTGTCTCAATCTTCCGAGTCCAATCCTTTTCCACCCTTTTTACCTTCTAATCCGTCGTCTTCTAAAGTCACTGCGGAAGAGAAACAAACCCCCAACCTTTCTCTAATGTCTACCCTGGCTATTGACCTTTCTAAGGACTTTTCTTCGTTGCACCGTCTGACACGCGTATACGCTTACTGTTTTCGGTTCATCAAAAATATTAGACTCTCCAGTGCTGACAAAATAACGGGCGTTCTTACCCCCGTCAAAATTCATCATGCTCTTAATTTCTTCATAAAACAATCTCAGTCGATCCACTTCGCTGCCGAGATTAATTGCCTTCGTAATGGGTCTTCCGTCTCTGTTAGGAGTAAGTTGTCTTCTCTGGACCCGTTTCTTGATGAGTCTGGCGTAGTACGCGTCGGCGGGCGCTTACAGCAGTCGCAATTACCATATGACAATAAACATCCTATTGTCTTGCATCCTTCGGCTCATATTACTCGCCTTATTATTGAACGCGAACACATTCGTCTACTTCACGCTGGTTCTCAACTCGTGCATCACTCACTTCGTCAGCGTTGGTGGATTATTAATGCCAGGATAGTCATTCGCTCCATTATTCGTAGATGTGTCAAGTGCCTCAGGTTTAGTGCCAAACAGCAGGTTCAGAGGCTTGGTATTTTACCATCTCCTAGAGTCACTCCATCGCGGCCATTTCTATTCTGCGCGGTTGATTATGGTGGTCCCTTCATGATTCGTCATGGCGGGCAGAAATCCAGAACTCTCTCTAAGGCATATGTGTCTTTGTTCATTTGCTTAGCAACCAGGGCCATTCATTTGTAATTGGTTTCCGACCTTACAGCCAATGCGTTTATAGCTGCCTTACGTCGTTTTATGTCCCGCAGGGGCATACCAGTCAGTTATATTCTGATAATGGCACAAACTTTAGGAAGGCCCGCAATGTTTTACATGACCTCTACAATCTTTGGTATAATAAGGATGCCACCTCATCAATCGAATCATTCACGGCCTCTCAGGGTATTTCATGGTCATTTATTCCGCCCTCGTCACCTCATTTTGGTGGTCTTTGGGAGAGCGGCATAAAGAGTTTAAGTTTCATTTGCGCCGCGTGGTAGGCAAGTCTATACTCACCTTCGAGGAGTTTACGACAGTTTTGTCTCAGATAGAGGCATGTCTAAACTCTCTCCCTTTATTTGCCATCTCATCGGATGTAAATGATCCGGTGCCACTTACACCTGGCCATTTTTTGATTTGCGCACCATTAACGGCGATACCGGACCCAGACTTATCTCATGTTCCTATCTCTCGTCTTGGACGTTGGCAACTTCTCCAGAAGTTTGTCCAAGTCATTTGGAAGGCTTGGTCTCGCGACTATTTACACCAATTACAACAACGTCACAAACGGAAATTCGCAAAGGATAATGTTTCCATTGGGGACCTAGTTTTACTTATTGAAGATAACCTACCTCCATTAGCCTGGAAATTTGGTGTAATTACCGCCACATTTCCCGGCCCAGACAACTTAATTAGAGTCGTAGACATTCGCACGCCTACTGGTGTTTTGCGTAGACCAGTACATAAGCTATGTCTGTTGCCAGCGCGGGACGGGACTTAGACACAAGGTTATTATGATCATTTAGCACAATGCTATTTTACTCGGCCATTGTCTTTATTACTTTATTATATGACCATTTGGTCAACTTAATTGTGATATGTATCATCACAACATTTTCATGACAATTTACACCATTGCGTGTTTCTATACTAAATTTGCATGTGACTTGTAAGTTCACAACCATGCACTGTGCTATCATCTCTATACTCATCATAGTTTCATGGTGGTATACGTATTTGCTATTTTGTATTTATATGTTAATATTTTGTGTGGCATACTATGTCCTACACATTTACATTTTGATTGGTATTGGGTATATGTGTCATGTTATCGGTGGTATTGTTTTATAAAAATTTGTTACATAATATTCGCATGGTTTGCAGTTATAAACCATGTATGCATTTCTTGCACAGTTGTTAATATGTGTGATTTATTGTTCTATGAATGTATTTCTCAATTAATCAACTCATGTATTACATTTGTAACCACAGTGTCGTATTTGTTACTTATGCTATTGCGCTTATTCATATTTGTAATTAACTAAATTGGTATTTATTGTATTTATTATATAACTTGCATTTATGTAAAACATATTGTTTTTGCGTCTACTGTCTGTAACCACGCCACGCCAAGATTTTATTTTTATATTGTATTTTTATATGGTATTTTGTATTTTGTGATTATGCATTGCACAATCATTATTCCTGCTTAATTATGATATATATGTCATTACATATGGGCTCGCAATCAGTCAGCTATCTATAGCTTGTTTTCACACAACAATATATTGTAAATTCCTGAAACTTCAGGTATAGCATGACTCGTTCAACTTTATGACGCCATGCTAGATTTACGTCTAAACATGTATAATTTGTGACAATTTATTTGTTCATTGTATGCAATACTCTGTACAGGTCTACTGGCCTCAACTATTTCACGTTAACCATCTATGACTTGCATAGGGTTACAATTTATCGGGCCATCATGGGATGAGTTTCCGATCATTCATTATTAAACATTGTCGAATTATGTACTTTCATGTTTTATATCGTTCAATATTGTATACATACAATATATTTGGGCAATACATTGACAGCGCTTACATTTTCAATCATGCATAAAATCACTTTGCACGCCAACCTTGGCCTACTAAACGCTTATCTTTATTCAAGCTTATCGCTAAACAATTAATGCACAACTGTTATCTAAGATTACAACTCAAGGTTCAATGCAGCCTATTGAGATTAACTTTCATTATTAAGAACTCTGTATTTTATATAATAAGTTACTAAAATGTATTAAAAAATCTATTGACTTTTTGCGGGCAGTTATGTACAGTAGCGCGGTAATTTTGCATTCATAGGTTGGCTAATCTGCGCTTTTAATTTGCTCAATTCATGTCTGTACATCTGGACAGTGCGTTACATACGTTCGGTAGCGGCGGTCGCCCTTGCGCTCGCTGCTATCCTGTCACATTCATTTCTTCTTTGTCGCGACAATTAATGTAGGCCTTAGGCCCAAGACTTGTATATGACCTTCTAGGCTTTCTCACTAAATTAATTCTTCAATGTAACATTTTACAACTTGTATTTACGATGCGCTCATTAGCCAATCTTATATTCAAAATTGACACCTAACCATTTCAATGCTGTAATAATCTGAATAATTTTCAATAAATGTATTAACTACAGTCCACTCTCTCTTCATAATTTCTGCATCCTGGCGAATTAATTTCAACAGTAAATCGACAATTCACGAACACTTCATACTTAACAATCATATTATTATGTATTATTGAATTTTTGGGATCATTATTCGATTACTATTTAATGTCAATCATTATGTATTATGTATTCTTACATCAATTATTATGTCAATCATATTGTTATGTATTATTGGATTTTTTGGGATCATTACTCTATTGTTATGCATGTCAATTATTATGTCTTTATTATGATATTATCGTTTGTTATGTATTATTGAATTTTGGTATCCTTATTCGATTGTTATGTAATGTCAATTATCATGCACTATTCACACAATGAATTAAGCTGCAAAATCGCCCGATTTTGTGCGGGCAGTACGTTAAACTTTGTACTATGATATCTGCAATGCGACGTGCGTGCAGTGACGTCATTCTCCCCCGCCATACTGCTGCCAGCCTGTCTTGCAAGCTCGCACAGTAAAATCTAGTTATTTAATTGAAAAACTCCGAACGGGCAACAAGCCTTCAGTTCGCCAGCCGCGGCTATATAATTATTTTCAATTCAGGATATTACATTTCAAATTTTTAGCATTATTTTCATTGTTTAACGCACTAATTACTTAGGCGATCTCGGCCTCGATTCACTATCATGACTTTCAATATTTAATTCAACTTTACTTCTCCGGCAATGTATGCCGCGCTACACTGCACGCGCCATGCAATCACTTTCTTGAAGTATTCAATAAACAATTAACTCAAAGAATATATACAGTCCACTATTTTATTTCATTTCTTACCGGCCAACTCATCACCTAACGTTGTAAGACTAACTCAAGAGTATTCGAGAGCGTCGAAGACGTAACACTTTGTATCCCTATCATAGCCTTGTATTGTTACTGTAATATCTTCTCCCATTCTCTGTGGTTCTCCAGTTGACAAGACTCTCTGTTACCTACATATTTGCTCTCTTTCTTGTCACTTGTTAACTATTTTATATAATACTCGTGTCTTCTCAATTGTATACAATGGAAACTTTACACTGACCGCTAGAAAACATTAAAATAAAGACGCGTGTAGAATTAAGAATAAATTTATTTTTATAAAGCGTTAACATTTTTTGCTTCTTCTTTAGTGAGTATTTATTTCCGCGTTTAAAACTAGATAACAACTTGTAAATAAATGGCAACACTACAGGAAGAAATATGGACGCCCTATTTGAAGAGGATTGTGTCGCCATTAGTAACTTGTGTCAATAATTTATTACCTTATGAAACGCTCCCTTTTCTAATCTCCAAAAAAAATTTATATATATATATATATATTTTTTCTGAGAAGGCGTCACTTAATATTTAAGACTAGGTGCGTGGTCTAGATGGAAATAAAATGTGCTGAGCCCATAGTGACAGGTCCTGCAAGAAAACAATAACAAGATTTTATTTATGCTTCTTGAATTTTAAACAATTACTTTTACACTTACATCTTTGGTTTGAGTTTTCGCTTAATTCTTAACATCAATTCAAATATTTCTTAAAGCACAATGATGGTTGAATTACAGCAAATGATTTCAAAATATCTCCAACAATTAAATAATGATATACCAACCTACCAAACTTATTATGTTTATTATAAACTTGTATTTTTGTATTTCACTTTAAAAAGATTTGTTTTTATTGCATTAGTAATGCATGAACCATTCATTAACATAAGATAATTATAAGTGCCTAAAGAGGACAATCCATGATCAGTAGATAATAAGATAATCATTAAATTAAAAAACTAATTACTTAAGTGTGTTGCAGTACCCTCATCTACCTGTTCCCCAGCACTAGGATTAATCGCATTAATATCGAAACTAGTGATCACATTAACCCAAGGTTGAAGTTTGTTAATTAAATATTCTAATATGTCGTTTAATTTTTTTTTTAGAACCAAGTAATAAATAACTAAATTAACAGGAGTTTAAATTTAGAATATAAAGAACAGAAAAAGGTGGAACGTGCAGGATCACAAGTCATATGACAGGTAGATGCAAGTACTCTCCGGGTATTACATTTTCTTAAGGTCTGGAATTTGTTAATAAATGAATTTTAAAATTGGTTTTCTTGTTGCAGAAAATAGAATTAAATATTTATATTATACAATGGTAACCCTTGACATTATGCAAAATCAATACACGAATACTTATAAGTTATTCTTAACACAGTCATCACTGTCCACACTTTAGCATGTCTTCACAAAACATGTTCAGTAATGTTAACTCTGAAGCATGAGTCTAATTTCTAGAACTAAGTTTCTGCGTGTGTGTTACCCGATAACCTGCGGAGTATTTCGTGTGTGAAGTTTATAAAATGAAAGAAAAGTTCCCACCTGATTTTTCAGATTGCATTAAGAATATTTCTGCATTTCCGGTTGGGTGTGAAGAATGATGCCGCATGGCGTGACGGCGTTGGGGCTTCTTACGCAGGCTCTGCGGATGGGGCGAAGATGTTGAGTGCCCATCTTGTCGACCCCTTTCCTCCCTACTAAAGCGGGGAAACCTGTGAAACATTTTACTTGTATATTTGATTCAGAGAAATGCACATACCACCCCTACATTCCTTCGTCATTGCACTCAGATCACACACACCACTATAATTTCCATACCGCAAATGCCGGTCATTAACTCCGGTCAAAATGACCCTTCAGGCTTTTAATTTGAATTTTAAATTTCACCTTGTCACACACAAATCATTACACTTTAAGCTTAACAATTTTTATGGGTTACCTTGTATGTTTAACTTCACATAATGAATGACTGTCGAGCATGTGGTCTCTGCAATTACATTTATAACTATTTCAATTAATAACCAGACTTCATGGAACCACAATTATAAATTCATACTTCCTTTAATTCATTTATTTTAAGCTTACTCTGTCTCTAACATTATTTCTTTAACTTTACTGCAAAATAATTTTACCACGTGCTTGTATTTTTACCGGCACGAACATGGTCAGCCTGAGCCACACGCACACACTATCGTTACATTTCACACACACAAGCCCCAATTAGATTAATATTTAAAATAAACCCTCAATATTGGCTCACCTGAAGCTCTTTATCGATTTATCTACTCATTGTAGTATATCACGGTACACCGTCACAATCCAAGCCGCACCAAGTTGAAAGAGAAAAAGAGGAGGATGAAGACGCTGCGCGAACTTATAAAACTAAAACGTTGCTGTCTAAATCTCGTTGTCAAGAACAGACGCCACTGCCAACCAAATGACGTCACCAATCAAGGTCGCAGCGGCCGACAGATCCTCGATATCGAAAGCGGGCATCGCAACATGCAGCGATAATGCACCGAACGCACGGAAAATACAATTCAACTGGCCGTGGTGTTTACCTTTTAATATAACCACGGCACACTTCTTCCATTTTCTGTGCTCCACCAGTCGACAAGTCCCTTCATTCTTCCATACTTCTTGTATTTCTTACCAGTATTTGATAGTATACATGTTACTTATATCTTCCCACTTATATACAAATAGATAAAATATCTAAAAAAAAAACACATAAAAATGACAAACAATATACGTTGACGAAACTGTTAATTGGAAAAGAAAGACTTGTGCAGAGCGTATGGTTTGTTGGATGTAATATCTGTGAAAACAAAGTATCATAAGTGACATGTTTGTTTAAATTATTTAAAAGCACTTTTAATTTGTAATGTCTAATTGACATCGTAAAATTAAAGTACCTTTAAGTACCATCGTACAGCATATGTTTCTTGCCAGTTTTATATTTAATATCTTATTAAAGTAGTAAGTAGGTCATCAATAATTGTCAAAACAGTTTTCTGACTTTGACGAAATAATGTCGCTAAATTGAAAATAATTACGCCAAATGCCATACGCGTTACCATTCGTTTACACCTGTTACGATTATACTGTAACCAGATAGTTCTAGGAAAACATTATAGGCATAATCCAATTACGCAAGAGGCAGCTACTGAATATAAATTATTACAGTTGTTTGACTTACTTTTTAGCAGTTTTGTGCCTGTAATAGCCTGTAGTTTGGCAGTTAATCACGAAACAGGTGAATACTACACTTTTAGACGAAAAAGATCAATTTTATGAATTTAAATGGATCCAGTGTACGCAAAAGAGCTGAATACTAGTTTCATGTGGATTGCGGATTATCCTGAGTTATCGTTTCATGAGAATAGGCGGTTTTGTCGGTTATCTATAAAGAGTATAGTTTCAGTATTTTTCTGTTTCATGGTATCATGGTTGTTTTTCATACATGCCTTTCCTTTACTAACACCTGACAGTTTACATCAATTTATTGAGTACATTTATTTTGCACCATCATTCTTCCTGGCCGAGGTCAAGACTTTCTGGTTTTACAAAGAACGTAACAGATTCGGAGAGTGCTTGGAAATTTTTAAACCAGATTTTTTAAAATGTATGGATCACAATTCGAAGAGACACTACGAGAAATACAACACGGGTGTAAGGGAGTGCAATTCTATGTATTATATGTGGTCATTAATATTGCATGGAGCTGGTGTATTATGGATATTAGGTCCACTTGTAAGTTATGTGATAGATATTTCTATTAATTCTAGTAGTTACACACCTGGATCGTATAAGATTCTGTCTGTTGCTTATCCGTTTTCTATTAATTATTCTCCTGTATTTGAGTTAATAATAGCCCTAGAGCTTATTTTAATTCTTTTATTGGTAGAGCAGTCTCGTTTAAGAGAACTGACATTCTTGTATATTGTTTCCATGACGTGTACTCAGATTAGCATTCCGTCTTCATCTCTTTATTCAATTAAATGTATCAACGAGAATAAGGTATCATATGATGTGCAAATGGCAGCCTATCAGCGACTGATTGATTGCATAAAGGATCACCAAAAAATAATCAGGTAAGGTTATATACTTCAAACCACAGTATTAAAATATTACATCCCTTTCGAGCTCTTCTGAATCATAAAGAAAATTTGGGTAATGAGTTTCTTTACCTATCCAACCCTTATTTTCCATCATAGACACACATGCGTTTATTTCTCACCTGCCTTTATCTAATCCTAACTCTCATTATCTCAGTGCACCCTGTCCCTATCACACCACACAGAATTCTTCAAATACTCTATCTTGTCATTCTTAACTTTCTTTCAGGTATGTTTTACTACGCCTTGTATTTTACAGTTTATTTTAAAATTACTTATTGGGCATTTTTCTAACCCTTTCTCTAACTTTCGAGTACACACATATCACTCAAGTTACTCCTCCCACAAACTCACAAACTTTAACATCTTCTCTTCATCTGCACGTATGATGCACTTTACCTATGTGTCATATACGACAATTAAATTTTATAATGCATTATTTTTGTAGTCCTAATTACCTTATTTATCGTATCAAACATTTATTTCTCTAATAGTTATTCCATGCATCTTGTATCTCGTCAATATTTCTGAAGTAGCATACATTTTGATTATTAAGGGCATACTCCAAATAATTAAAACTTGACGTCCCTTACAATTGTTCTACCTTATAAGCTTATTCCTCCTTCTATCTTATCACCTCCCACTTTCAAATTTGAAGTTTTATAGAACGGAAACTTTTGAAAAATTGTAACTTTCATTGTTTCAGATTGACACAAATTGTACAGTCAGCATACTCTCCAGTGTTTAGTGTTCAACTCAGTGTTCACATGGCACAGATAGCTGTAGCTGCCTTTGTAGTCACTAAGGTAATTCTGGCACCTACTACAGCCTTTTAGTCACAACCTAGAAGTTTTGAATAAGTTGTATATTTTATTCTAGTCATTGAAAAACAGACGTAAAAGTCAATTGATTTTATGTAGCTAAACGGTATAACAGACATAAAACAGGAATTTCGAACCAACAAATAGTGTGGAATGTACCTTAAGTCGCCAAGCATAGTCTAGTCACTATCTTTATACTTTAATTTAGACAGAACTAAATCAAGATTTTTGTAGTAACTGTAGACAAAAAACATATGAATTTTCTAACTAAAAAGAGAGAAGGAGCGAGAGATGAGGGAATTAGGAAAGGGGGTAAGAGGAATGCAGATGTGCAAGAACATGAAAGCAATCTGGTTTAATCTAGTTTACTATCGCGCTAAGCTTATTTTTATTTTCATTGTGATATTTATTTTTGTATGCTGACTCTTATTCCTTGTATAATAAAGATATAAAAAATGTTACTCAATTTAGAGCAGTTGTAATTAATTTATTTAGTTAAAATTCTTTTCTTGATTTGTATTGCAATGTGAAATAAAAAATTTATTTTTGTAAAAACCTGTACACGATAGAATTTATTTAATAATTGTCATGTAAATAGTACCCCCCAAAAAAAACCACATTAATTGTAAAGCAATTTTCTATGGCAGACCTGTGTAATTAAACGAGTGAATTATTAATGCACTAAATAATATTTACTATATTAATAGTTAATAATTAGCATATATATAGTTTTATAAAATTGCTCAGTTCTAATTAACAGTTGAACTTATTTATCTGATTAATAGTCAGTAGGCCAACGACTCAGTATTAACGTACTGTAGATTACAGTTATTAAAATTAGACGCATGATTTTCGTCGAATAAAATTTTTGAGTTTTTAAAATGTAAGTACATTTTTTAATTAAGTCAATTACAGCAACTTCATTGGTTATTATTACTTTTATAATTATTTAATTAGTTTACTTATTTAAAATGACTTTTCATGACGCTTTTACTAGTGACCTTATATTTTTAAAGATATCTAATTTAATTACAATAGAAGTGATAGAGGATTATGATAAATAAATTTAAAGGTATCTTTTTAATTCAAAAATTATAAATAGAAGTAACGAAATTAGGCTTAAAAATTTGATTAGGTGGTAAAGTGCACAACACATTATGAATAATTCTTAATATCAATAGCTTGAAATGTTGGATAGTACAGACAAGCTAAATGAGAGTAAATAGTTTCTAAAATAATAATCTTTTAGGATTATTAAAAGTGTTATAACTTTATGTGAGAAATTACACAATAATCGTTTTCAAAATATTGTATTTACTCGTAATCACAAATTTCAAAAGTAAAGACATGATATAAGCTTGTAGTACGTACCTTGAAAGTTTCTTGAAAGTAAATTTCATTGATAACTCTCTTCTTGATTTAATTCCATTGTTTACTTCAGCGTTCTTATCGTCAACTTAATTATTATAGAATTACAAGCGATTCTAAGCAATCTTTTTATTTGTGTGAAATACACTCTTACGCTACCGCATAGTTATCTTCAAAAAGATGTTAGAATAAATAATTATCCTAACCTTAAATGAACGTTTGGTGTCAAATCAACGACAGCTATAGTAGAATTCCGGTGCGAACCTTGAATAACTGTTGAGAATGCAAGTACACCAACTAAAATATTACACTCTTCCCGCAAACTGAGATATTCAATAATTTAATGCTTTAATTCTTATAATAATAATAATCCTAACCTTAAATGAACGTTTGGTGTCAAATCAAAGACAGCTATATTAGAATTCCGGTGCGACCCTTGAATAACTGTTGAGGATGCAAGTATACCAACTAAAATGTTACACTCTTCCTGCAAACTGAGATATTCAGTAATTTAATGCTTTCTTTCTTATTGGATATTGTTCAAATCAGAATGTAAAGTCTTCTAATTATGTTATACCTAATAGTACTAAACACTGAATCTCATAACTAAGTACTAAATGCCCACTACAAGTAGAAATTTGAAATTTTTAACTTGGTATAATCTCTTTCTCAATATTGTAACGTATCAAAATAACGGTTACATAAAAATAATATAATACGTCAGATAAAAGTGTACCATAAGGATATTTCATCAAGCATGGAAGAAGGAACAGAAGTATGAAAACCAAACGTGTATCTATGAATGAATAATGTTAAAGCAACCCAACGA
This sequence comes from Magicicada septendecula, assembly GCA_034769895.1. Lineage (NCBI taxonomy): Eukaryota > Metazoa > Arthropoda > Insecta > Hemiptera > Cicadidae > Magicicada > Magicicada septendecula. The sequence continues at coordinate 198,351,932 of CM068375.1, read as the reverse complement.
AGAAGAAAGAAGAATCATAAAAATATATCATCGAGTAGAAGGAAGAAAGAGAGAATACAATGGATCAATATAATACGTTAGCATATAGGCCCAATAGATCAAAATAATGAGGGGATATATCAAGAATTACTATCATGATAATAAAGAGACATATTAAATGCAATTATCATAGTGAGAGGATAGACTAATTTACCATAATAGTAAGACAAATATAAGGTAACGATTATCATAATAATGAGTGAAAATATTGAAAACTATAACTATATTAAATGAACCTGAGTTATCACAAATGGTGAGGAACCAAGAAATGCCTTACAAGTGACAAACAATTAAAATGAAGAATAAACAATTGAATAACCAGAAGAAGAAGAAGAAGAAGAAGAAGAAGAAGAAGAAGAAGAAGAAGAAGAAGAAGAAGAAGAAGAAGAAGAAGAAGAAGAAGAAATGTACCATGAAGAACGAAGATTAAGTATAACTAGAACAAGACACCAACATTCCCAAAATATGGAAGGCAACACAACTAGTATAATAACCAAAATAAGAATAATGATTACAAGATTAGTAGTAATAAAAACTATCTATCAAGGAAGGACATAGTGAAACCAATATAATAAAAAACCATGTGTTGAACCTTAGTAAGTGATCACAAACAATAACAGTGAATACTTTATATAAGTGCAACAATAAATAGTGTAATGAAACTACCCCAAATAAGCAACACAGACAATATGAGTGAAGTGTTTATGACAAAGGGAAGTGAATAAAAATTAATAAGTGAAATCAACGGTTATCAAGTGAAATACACAAACAATTAGTGTACCAATTGTAATCCATGATTGTAAAACCACAAACATACTCAGTAAGACCACCAATTTAATGGGACTGAAAAGAGAAATAATTGCTCAAAAAGACCAATAATAAAAGCTATATAATCCTTGATATGGAATGTGCCTGAATGTCATAGTAACACAGGACATAATGTAGATAAATGTTATAACCAATATATAGTAAACAAACTAATTTATTGAAAAGAAACAAACCAATGTGTACAAGCCAAGATGCAACCCACCAAAATGTGTAACATAGTTAAGTAAAAAACTAAGTATTATTGTATAAACGTATAGTGTAAACTATGTACAAAGTGTGTAAAACATAATACTAAACAATGATAGTAACATGCCATAATGACATGACAGTATTTAAGCTGAATATTGAATAAAGTAAGAAGCATATTGTTGCCAACTCAGCAACACATAACCTCATCTGAACAGGACCTACAACATAAAATCATAACAATAATTAGATAAAGTAATTACCAGTAATTGTTTCAAACAGAGACCAAATAAGAACAAATATACAAGACAATGAATACCCTATGAACTGAAGAACACATCTATATAAGTCAGATTATTAATAATAACAATAAACAAATTAGACAGAATCCCAAGTGACCAGAGAGTTAATCAAAAAACCATAACAAAACTTGTAAAGAGAGAGTAAGAAAGTTTACCAGTAGTTAGAAGAATGTTCAATTCAACTATGAGAATATCTCACAATCAATGTATAAGTAATTTAATAACTATAATCTAATAAACTAATTAACTGTAATCATAGGACTAGGTGTAAATGACCATCATACTGTAACTTAAAGAAGTTTCAACTAACAAAAGTTAGTAAGTGCACTAAACAGACCATGTACAATGTCTGTGTACACTTTGATTATCAATAATGCATATAATATGTGCAAAAAATAACTAAATGAGAGTGACAGAATGGCGAAATAATAGCATAGTGTATTTTAAACAATGCTATATGTATAAATAAGACAACATTTGCTGGAGTAAAGTATCAGCAAATATAAGTAAAAGTGTTAAATAACATTTTGATACCAAAGGTATGTAATAGTATAAGAAATAATGGTGATATAAGCAAATACAAATGCTTGGACATTTATGGCTTGTACGCCATGAATGCATTTTGCTTAAACCACAAATATGTTAATATTATGTGTTAGATAATGAGAGATATGGACTCTAGACGTTTAATTATAAGCATTATGTTATAATAACACCAAAATATAGTGGAAAAAACTTATTTTTATTAAGAGCCACTATATGTGTATTGTATGAAGTGAAGTGAGTTGTTAATGGACGGATTTATTACTTGTTTGGACTTAAATTAAAGACAGAAGTATCCGCAAAACAATGCGACTATTCAAATGACGATCGAACGATTAATAAGAAACTTATGAATATTATAAGATTGTCTGTCATTTCCGAATGGGAATGAACGCGTCACAGCTGAGTCTCGAACCCAAAGCATAGACGCTAAAAATTAAAATTTTAATATAACCAAGGCATTTGGAGTAGAGAGTACAGACTTCTACACCAATAGGATGATCTGATTTTACCAGACGAAAGCAGGAGCTTCGATGAGAAGAATTAATTGTCTTTCAGCCACCGATGCGAGCGGAGCCCGCGACAGTCATCAAGAAGTCATTTTGAAATGTGCGCGTCTAATAGTAAACAATTATAACTAACCTCAACTGAAGACTAATATTTTTTCTCGTGTGACAGTGCTACGAGTGATAAAGTGAATTATTAAAACATTGCCAGTGTATAATAATGGCAATGTTAAGTGAAATATACAGGGAGTATTATCAGTTAAAGAATTTTTAAATAAAATGAAAATATAATTTTCGTCAGTTGACGGATATTATAGCGGACTACGTTAGCCAAGCACACACACTATGCATGGTTAATATAGCGAACGATGATATATTATCAGGCACAATGAATAAAAGTTCTCGTTTAATTTAAATATTTAATTAAAATATTTTAATATTTATGTAAGGAAAATAATAACAGAAGTCGAAGTAATGATAAATACAGCAAACAACACTTGTAAAATATAGTCGCTTACTTGACTACAGTACCAGTTGTACTTGATAAATAATGATTTTATATACGAGAACAATCACTGCCGTTAATTATCCATCTTATTACGATAAATAATGTTTTTTTGAAAATAGTATTAAGAGTTCAATAATGTTAAATAACTTATTTTGTTAACTTACTCTCATCTATAGGTAAACTAACCTATAACCAACAAATATTTCTTTGCCAACAGAGAGTCACGCCAGTCATTAACAATACCTTTTTTGAATAGACTCAATAAGAAGAATTTTTCTATTCTTTATCAAATCCAGTTCATAATAACAATTAAACCAGTAATATTGTTTTATAGTGTAACGTTTATAACACGTGTTACACAGCTTTGAATAACTGACTGCAGCATACCTGCTGTACGACAATACGGTAATTTTAATATCGTATTGAGGTTAACTATTATTAATTTTTTGTCTTTTTAATCATTCTATATGAATAAATATTGTGTTTTAATAAACATCTTTGTATCTTGCATCATGTAATTTCAAAGGATTCATGAAATTTGGTAACGCTTATAACCAAAATTAACATAACCAGAATTACCATATTATTGTATATTGTACCAGTGTTACCAGCCCTGAGCTGAAGAATTTCAGAAAAATAATTAACTTTTGTTGTTTTAAAAATTTTTATTTTGTTTAAAAGGAGTTCATTCAATCTAACTAATGTTAATAAAAGCCTAGATTTCTTACCTGTGAACAAAGAGTATTTATTTCTTTTAAATAGACACAAATAACTTGCATTTTAGAAGCAATTGTTTCTCAAGGTGGCAGCAATATTCCAGCGGCCAGTATTTGAATATTTAATCCCAGATTAAATATCATTATCATTTTATTTACTGTGTTTACATTAATGTCAAGGTGAAGTATTTTGTGTGTTATTCATGACTTTCCAGTGAGATAGAACTTAGTAAGAAGATTGAAGACGTTCACGGATGGTAAGTGGGGAAGTAGATACATCAAGAGAACAGTTAGTACAGTCCATTTTAAACATAAACATTACTATTTCAATTGATTATTAAACAACAAAAAACAACACCAACCATTGATAATTATATTACGACGTGAGGATTGAAGAGTAATACTACTAAATCAAATAACAAGTTAAAATAATTTAAAATAAAACACTACACTCACTCAATTATTATATATTATATTACAACGTGACGAACCCAACGTGGGGCTTGAAGAAGTACAATCTACTTCAATCGTTCAAACTACTACACAGTTCATCTAAACGTTGATTTGTAACAATATACGTGATTTTATGACCTCCTAAGATGATTATGTATGATCAAAGTGAGTTATTATGACACACAGTAATGAATACAAGAGAAGACTAACAACAATGATTTTTGTTGGTGGTGACAGTGCAACGTTTTATAAAAATAATATAAACAAATGGACAAACTGCTAGTTTCTTGTCGGACGCAGGTAATAATTGAAACACATTGAAGTGCAAAAATTTTTATATTTAGATACCCACAAAGGGTTTCGATTAATCATACGACAAAGTGTCTGCTCCCGGAATGAGCAGGTGCCTTCATAAATTAATTAAAATAAGCAATTATTGACATTAATTAAAACTTGTTTCTAGGCTGAAGTTGGAGATAATGACAGTATACAAGGACTCGTTTACTTCCTAACGGTTTTTGTAGGTTTCTTGAATCTTTGCTGGAAATCAGCAAATCTAATGCACTTGGTAAGTAGCTTGGTTACATTGTGTAACAAATTATGTTGTTTGTTTCCCATAGCAGTGCAAGCAATTAAAATTACACAAAACTTATAAGTACTGATACGTAACTGTTGAATGTGAGTTTTTGGTAGACTCTATTACACAGCTTATATTTTAGATGATTAGCCTCTATAAACACCAGGGCCAGCGCTAGCTACTTTGCCGCCCTGTGCCTTCCTGTCGCCTCTCCCCGACACCTAAAAGTCTCACTCCTTACACAGAATCATTTAAGGAAAAATTTACAATTAAACAGAAACCTACCTTAAATTTTAAAAAGTAATGTTTTTTTATAAAATCCTATTAAAAAAGTCTAGGATTAATAAAGTCAATAGTCCTATTGAAAGCAGGATTTTTTACAATAGGACTACATCAACAAACTATGCCTATTAGTGTTGTTGCGGCAATCACACAACGCTCTCGAAAAGTCGGCAGGTGCAGTTACGTAAACGTTCTACAGGTTTCTCGGATAGCTGAGCAGGTGCAGTGTCTCTGCCAAAACACATACACACAGCTAACTTGCAATAAAAACATAAAAACGACAGTCTTATAAAAATTAAAATATTTTGTTATAATTTATTTTGTTATTCCTGCAATTTACGATTGACTCTAAAATAAAATATAACGGCAACATAAAGTCAAAATAAAATACAACATAACATTATTAGTATATATATTAATGAACGTGTAACACCACTTATAGTTAGTTACATAATTATTTAATAGTTTACATGGGTAACTAGTTACACATTACTAAAACACGGAACCTCTTCAGTAAAAGAAAGCAATCTTAAATGTCTAAAAGTGTGTAAACCATGTAAACAAATTTGGAAATATATTTTATTGGTTTTACTAGTCTCAGAATTTTTATAACGAATTGTCAAAATTTTGGCCGAGATTCATGTTTAATTGATACCTATAGTCCATTAATTTTAAAACTAATTTTAATTCAGAAACAAAAAATCTACTATCAGGAAATCTGCCTTTTTAAATTTCTCGCCCCCCCCCCCAAATTTACTGCCTGTTCAAATGCAAGTGTTGCAGGCCCGGGAGCACCGACCCTGATAAACGCGTACATACAGCCACTCACTTTTACAGCAGGATGTCAGTGACAGGTATTTGCGGGTTTCTGTTTTAATTTTTTAAATTGATTAAGTAAAAATAATTATGTTAGTATTGCGTTATGAACAATACTCGTATGTAAATTGTTGAATTGTGCACGGATATTAGTTTTATTATCTTGTAATTGTATTGTTGTTAGTGTAAACGTATAAGGTTCATGTAAATGATAATATTAGACAGGCGTTTTATACTTCTGTGATTTTATAGAAATATTTTCTCTTACGTTTTGTTGTTTTAAAATTCAGTTTAGTTTGTAGTAAATTTCAATAAAGAGTAGCAGTAGAAGGATACAGGTTAACAAGTAGAGCATCTAAAACCACCCCAGCGTTGTTTTCTTATATCCAACCCCACTCTCGGCCAACCCATTACAAACCGTTATCTGTCTTCTTCAACAACTGACAATGTCAAATGCAATACATAGGCCTACAAAACATATCTCAAAGTACTACTTATTTTCAGTGTACAGATGTTGGCAACGATGCGTATGGAGCTGACTGGACAAACAGCTCTACATCCATGAAAACTGCGAGTCAAATGATTATCATGAGAAGCCAGAGGCCACTAAAGTTAACTGGAATGAACGGGCCCGGGTACTTTAAACCTAGAAACTGCAGTTGATGTAAGCTGTATTTATCTTGCAATGAAATTGAGTTTATTATTTTATAAAGTCAAAATTAATTACATATATTAAATTATCTATTTTTACAGGTGCTGAAGCTGTCTTATTCATACTTCGCTATCATGAAAACAATGGTTACAACAAATTAAAGTTTTTCTATTACAAGGGCAACATACAATGTATTTATAGTTGTATTTGGATATGTAATGCTTCTATAGTATGTAAAGGGCAACAAGACATTCTGCAGCAGCAGAATTTCATCTAAATAACATAAAAAAGAGATTTTAATTTCTTAATGAGATGAATTATTTAAATAATAAACATTAATAATCGAATAATGTATAATTAAAATGTAAACTAATTAGATTTTAAAACTAAAAGTAGCATATCCAAATTAAAATCTAAACTAATTAGATTTTAAAACTAAAAGTAGCATATCCAAATTTGCACTTACAAATATTGCACTTAAGTAATATTTATTTAACCAAAATTACCTATGCACAACAGTACGTACAAGTGTTTATTCTGTCTGTTACAAAGTAGCTACATTTTATCTGTGTAGTATTAGCATCGTGTTACAGGCCAAATAATAATCCATTAGTAGAAAACACATAGGCTTATATAACATAATAATACAACTAATATAATTGTGTTCAGTGGCCAATTTACTTACCTGAGTCTTATTAATGTAGCATATGTAACTTTACAAATCATCGTTTGTCACTGAGAAAAAATATTTGTAATATTTATTCATTTATTTAGCATTTTGAAAATCACATCAAATATTTACGCACAGCTTATAAATTTTGTATGTAATAAGAACTAGAACAAAGTGAAAGCAAAAAAGCCGAACTTTTGTGGTAAGAAAAACTTACTAAAAGTGGTTTTAATGTATTGTATATATATTGTGTGTTTGAAAAAATGAAATGAGCAAAATCGACAACTTTCAAAGATTGAAGTTTAAGCGAAAACTCTAAATTTAATATTTACTCTGTCCTTTTGTAATTCCGCATCTTTTAGAAAAACGATAAGGGAGAGACTGTGATTTAAAATAACAAATTATGTCATTAGCCTTTAAGTAATTTTTGTATTTTTTGTGCATTCAATAATTCATAAATCCGAGGCAATTTATAACAATAATGATTCCTTCTTTATGTGCTATTGAAGTGCTTCAGGAGTTATCCAAAATAGGCTGCCTTATGTGAGCCTTTTATTCGTACCTACTTTTGTTAAATTAGTCATATATTTATTAGATATTCCTACCGACATAAAAAAAGTGTTTGTAACTGTATGACGTATTATGGAGAGAGGATATATGCAATGATTGTACAGCCATGGTTGCAGGTACAGTATACTCGGAAATGAAGATGTATATTGTGCAACTGTGCAAGTAGATGAGTATTATTTGTGCAAAGTAAGTGATGCTACGCAATTAAAGAGATGTGTTTAACTTATGAATGTATATGTTGGGAAAATACGTATTAAGGGTAGAAGTACAATTTTTATGAAATGAACTGATAAATAATTTACTGCATCAAAAATGTTCATTGTTCGTGGGTTTGATGGACTGGTCAATAAAAAGTGAATTTCATATATTAACACGTAACAACTAATTTAATTTAATTTGGTGACCATGCTTCACATTAATAATAATATATGTAATATTATCATGTAATATGTTTTTGTTATTCCGGTTGTACAATGTTTACAAATTTTCCGGAACCAAGGATTACAGAAGTGATTGAATTCTCATCTTCCACTGCTGCTTGTCCATCCAAAGATCTTCAATTTCTCGTTCCCTCAGAATAGTCTGAATTTCTTTCTATCCAGGTGATAGGTGGTTTTCCTCTTTTCGTTCTTCATGGTGGGGTCCATTACATAACTTTCCTTGGTGATCCTTCCTGTGCCATTAGTTTCGTGTGTCCATACAATTGTAATTTTTTTGCTTAGATAAAACCAACAATTGAATTTTTTACGTTCATTATGTCCTTAAAGTCTTCACTTCCAAATATCGTGTAATATATGTATCAAAATTAATTTGTCTACAACAATACTTTTTGTGGTAAGGGTGATGATAAGGTACAGAAAACCCAACGCTTTGCGGCCCCTATGGATGACAAGTGTTGCGTTGGATGCTGTGGTACTGGTATTGTACTAAAAATATTGTTACGGGTAGGCAAAGTCCTACTATCTGTAAACATAATAACATATTATCGTCTCTTATGTGTGTGTTCGTAAGGCATTCGCAAAGTACAAGGTGCGTCTAAAAAGTAAGAAGACTGATTGTGTAAAATTAATTAACTGACACTTTCACTACAACACAATTTTTTACATAACCAATAACCAAATGTACAAAACCAAAAACAGTATCTCATTATTTTTCAGTCACACCTTGTAGATTGAAATTTACCGATGGAAGGTTCGGGCAAGGATCTGTCGATAAGTATAACACAAATTTAACATTACTTGTGTCGACGTGTGGACAACATGTATTGTCATTATCAGTACACATGTACGGGCACTAGAGAAAATACAAACACAGCAATTATTTGAGTGCATGTGTGTTTTGTCTGTGTGTGTGTGGGAGTTGAGACAGTTTGTTTTACATCAGCAAAATATTTACATTCCTTACATATGGTTTTACTTCAATACATAGACTAAATTTTGATAACAAAATATAATAATTATAGTACATAATTTCTACTACAAAACATAATTATTACAATACTAAATTTAAAATAAATGGTAATAAAATAAACCCTTAATTATATTTATAAATAATTATAGATGCAGTAATCATCGAATGTATGTTGGAATTGGTACAGATAGCAGTACATGTCTACATATCTCACAGTAAAATATATTATAGCTGAATACAGAGTGTAAAGATGTTCAAAAGGTAGTATTATTATTTTCACCCACTGCTGGCATTAAAAAGACTACCCGTGAGAGAATTACATACAAGATAACAGAATTACAAAATGTTACAACCACAAAATTACACTACACCGATCTTTCATAAGACAGTGGCTATTATCTAATATTTATATTGTTATAAAATAATATTTACAGAGTGCTTAGTGTATAGACCGTACTATAGGTTATTGTAGCTTTCGACAATCACACTCTCTCACCCTCTCACTATCTTCTCTCTACCTGTCTCCTCACTCCCTCTCTCCTTGTATACCTCTCCCTATCACCCACTCCCTCTCTTTATCGCTCTCTCTCTCTCTCTCTCTCTCTCTCTCTCTCTCTCTCTCTCTCTCTCTCTCTATTTCTCACATTCAGACTGAAACACTTTCACCATCTTTCATTACACTCTCACATTCCTTCACTTTCTCGAAGTCTGAAACACATAAACGTCACTCACGTTTAGTATCTTTCACTTTTTGAAAAAATGCATATGACTGGAAAATGTTACGGAAAAGTCACCCAAGATTGTTGGTTACATGCATGCTTTAATCAGAAGAGTACTGAAATGCAAATAGTAGACACGTCATGGGTATTTTGAAGGACTTACGGGCAATGTAACCGGAGGATAAAGGCAAATCTGAGGTCATAATCATTTAAAGCAGACGATACAGGGAAATACCACAACAGAAGGAAGACTGATGCTGATACCAGAGAGGTATTTTGAGTTGAAAAGGAATTCAGGTGAAAATGAAAAGAAGGTGGAACTATTCCTGAATATGTCTCTTCCAGGTACACACCTTTGACTTAGAAACACGTTTGAACAACTCTGAATCATTTCAAAACGACAACATAGCTACAACTAATCAGACCGTCTCAAATGCTTGAGTCGAGGGCGAATAAACGTCATACCGCAAGGCGGCAGAATAGTAAACATGGCGTCTGCTGACTCATAAAGTTCGTTTTGCTATAAACTGATAATGCTGCATTATGCGTGCAACGCTCCTACTCTAGTAGAACGGTAAATTGGTTTGATTAAATTCAGTATCACGCAATTATATTATTACCGGTAAATTTGAATGAGGGAAACAACCAATCTTCCTTTAGCGTGCACGGCTGTAAAATGTAAAACATCATAGTAAACAAAATTTGAATGATGTGGGCCTACAGCAACGTGCTATACATTTTTTAGCACTTTGATAACGACATATTACTAAGTGCAGAAAGGTATTTTGAACGGGTGCTGAAACAGTTTCTTTCGTTAGGATCTACAAAATATTTTTTTGTTATATCCTATATTATTAAAAGAGCAATAATTATTGTATGTAGCTATGTTTTTTTTCTCGAAAACGGCTCTAACGATTTTCTCGGAAGTTGGTACTTAAGGGTATTTTGACACCACGAATCGATTGGACTCTGTCACATTTTCCGCAAAATTCATCTAAGGGCCACATCTGAGGGCCTTTATTGTAAATTCGTGGGACCGATACCGGGTGCGTGTATGTGTTTGGTTTGTACGGTTTTGATATTTTTTTTTAATATTACATATGTTTTATTGAAAAAATTGTTTTTAAACAATAAATTATTGCTAGGCAACTGTAATTTCTAACCAGCTTTCTTACCGTACAGATAAATAGATTACAGAAACCGTCGATAAATGCAAACGGCGCAGTATCGATATGTTTATATATGAAGAAGAATAATTAGCTGTTTCAATCAATGTAAATAAACAAAATAAGAGTTGAGACGAGCAATAATTGTATACTATATCTATCTAATAATATTAAGCCAGCAATAACGTATTTAATTTATAACGTGTTCCCTGTACGCTGTTGTGTTTTCTGTGTTCTCTGAGGTAAGTATTAATATTAATTACCATAATGATATTTTATTCGTACTATACACCAAAACTGAAGTAGTTTTAGGTTATATAGATTTTAGATGCATAAATATATAGAGGATAATTATATAAATGTAATCATCCTATAATATTAGGCGAGCAATAATTGTATGTATCTATGTTTTTTTTTCTCGAAAATGGCTCTAAAGGTTTTCTCGGAAGTTGCTACTTAAGGGTATTTTGACACCAGGAATCGATTGGATTCGGTCTCATTTTTCGCAAAATTCGTCTGAAGGCCACATCTGACGGCTTTTATTTTAAAATATCGCGACAATTATTTATTACTACGCAACTGTATTTTCTAACCAGCTTTCTTACCGTACAGATAAATAAGTTACAGAAACCGTCGATAAATGCAAACGGCGCAGTATCGATATGTTTATATTATGTAACGTGACCTACGATAGCACAAGGTTTACAAGTATAAATAATTGAAGAAAAGCTGTATACTAAAGAAAAATAAAAACTATTAAACAGGAAATGATAGAACAACACCATTAACTGAATCTGAATTAGACAAGGACAATGACGATGACGAGACACAATAGATGGGATAAGGTGAGCCAGAGAAAATAGTCACATAATAACAATACCAAGTGTTAATAAGAATCATAGATATAAAAGTACAAAATTAAGTAGGAAAATAAATAGCATGTAAACTGTAGGAAATGTAAAAAAAATGAAATGTAAGAACAAATATACTGATAAAATATAGAAAGATTAGTAATAAGTAAACTATCAAAAGACAATATGATAAAATAAACTTAAATAACAATAATTAAGTAGGAAAGTGGTGATAATTAATAAACCTTGATAGGACCCAGTGATAATAAATACATGAAATCTAGAATACAATGTTAGGAGGTGAACACAAAAGTGATAAATATATAAGAAAGATAATAATCAATAATGAACCATGATAGGACCCAGTGTTAATAAATGAACTACATAAAAAACACTAGGTAATAAAGTGAAGTGTAGTCAAGAATAAAGAAATAACTTGTAATAATAGCTTATAAGTAATAACTGAACCCAAATATAATAAATAAACAGTATAAATTATAAGGGACAGTTATAAGTAGTAGTTTAATGAAATAAGAAAATGTTTGTGTATCTGATATAACAATGTTTGTTGGAAGCAAACCACTAATAATTGTTTTCCATTATGTTAAGGAAGTTTTTTAGTATAGAATAAGGATGATAAGGGATCCACTGTTTTATTGTTAACAAATAAAGTTTATAAATTTATATTAACCACTGTTAAACATAAGGATAAAAGAATAATATGTTATGTTGAATACAGGTAAAGGGAGTTAGACACTATATTCTATAAGTGAGATTATAAGGGAATACTAGTATACATCTAATGTTCATTTTATTATACGTATTTTTGTTCTGGTTGTAATTAAACCAAATGTTATTATGTTAAATATTATGTTTAACAGAACCGTTTAAAAACATGTAACACTTTATTTACAGGTATGGGCCTAAAAGATTTATTAAGTAATTATGTTATGTTATATGATGATTAAAAATAATCAAATGTTATGATTTAGTTTAGGTTATTACAGTAATTATGTTTAGAAGCATTTAAAATTTACAAAAAATGACATGAACAGTTGTAATGAGGATAGGGTAGGTGAATTATGAACTCTAGGCTTTAGGCCTACAACTGGTAACCAGAAATTTGTGAAATTTAAGGCAAAACAATAACCATTGATAAAATAAAGTATATAATCTGTTTAGGTTTCATAATAATAGTGTAGGACACAAAACTGGATAGAAAATAATTAGTTTAAAGGTAATTAACAAAAGAAACCCAAATGGAAAATGTAAGAATCTGTTATAATTTGAAAAAAGGTAACCTTGTGAGATATCAAAATAATTTGTAAACAAAAAGCAAACTAATGGTGTTATTGTATTTAGGATTACAGGAAGTATAAGGGTGTTATAATAGTTTAAAGATTTTTAGTAATTTTGTATAGAAAAATGTTAGTTTTATATAGCAATGTTGTAAATTATCAACCAGTGGGAGTTAGTGTTTGGAAGAGAGAAACCATAGTAACTAATAAATAATTTCCATGATTCGATTATTAGATCTTGATGAGTACAGACGCATTAAACCGCAAGGAGTAAAGAAAAGAATTAATTAACCAAAATTTATCAGAATTAATGATGAAAATCGTAAATAAACTACATAAGTAACACTAACACTAAAATGAATTAAAAAATTACCAGAAAAAATTAAATTATCTGAGGAATTGCTGAGGAATCCCAAGTGACGGAATACGAACCATTGGAAGGAAGAAAATATCTCAAACTCATAAATGAATGACGGAATTTTCAATAACAAGGAAGACTGATGAAAAATAAACACCTTAACCAAATAATTAAGAAAATCGAAGAATTGAATTAACAGAAACACCAAAGAAAGAACAATCAGCAGTATTCGTGAGAAATATTACCCGGATAGAAGAGACAGGGTATTGTTAAGTATATTTTAAATTACGACTCATCATTAACACACAAGAAAACCAAACAATAAGTGAAAATACACCTTCAACATCATTTATCACTTTTTAACTAACACTTGAACTTTCTTTTATTAAATGAACACCCCAGATTGAAGCACAATCTCAATCTAACATTGATTCCTTAAGTGAATATATTTTAAACATAAAATTTAAATAAACTCAAATAACCTCCAAACGCTAAATCCAGTAGCTATAGTTTACCACTGTAATTATAAGTATATCACATGTTCTATGTTATTTATATGGTATTTGTAAAATTTTGTACTTTTATTAGTTCATTTAACAACATTTTCTGTAGTCACAAGAACTTCGACCTGAGATTATAAATAAACGAAAAAATCAACTCCATAACGCTAGTCTCGATACACGGCTGGACAGAATAGCCAACCGCTAATAATTGAGCATGCCGGCGCAAAAATAAGATTTATAATTTGGAAGAAATTGTAATAAGAAAAACCAATTAATAATTGTTAATAAACATAATAGAAGCATTAAGCTGTATGTTTGATTTTATTTAACTAATCATTAAAATTTGAGTACTCATTTATACAAAATTAAACGTTACAATTTTGGTTTACTAAGAAGAGTTGGCCAACCCGAAGTTAAGACAGAAAATACTAATTTGAACGGCCGAACTGGTGAGTAGACACTCTCTACTTGTAAGTATTATAACGGGGACATCTCAATATATTACAAAATGAAGAAGAATAAACAGCTGTTGCAATCAATGTAAATAAACAAAATAAGAGTTGAGACGAGCAATAATTGTACACCCTATCTAACAATATTACGCGATCAATAACGTATTTAATTTATAACGTGTTTCCTGTGTTTTCTGTGTTCTCTGAGGTAAGTATTAATACTCGGACACGTCATGGACAAAAAAATTCAATAATTGTATTGAAACGTTCGAAAAAGGTTTATAGTAAGCTAAAGTTACTAATAATTTATGAGTTTTTTGAAACTGTTGCTCTTCCTTCTTTGTGACTTAGAACAGAAAGGTACGTTTTATTATAGAGTAAAACGCTCGGGTTGGTAAACGAGCTTATCGAATAATTGCTTATAATTCGTATTGTTTAAATTAGCAGCCATCCTTACTATTTCTTTTATGAATTTGCTAACCGCTATAATTTTTATTGTTCGACTAAGCTTTTCGTCATCACTGGCATCATCAGGTCTTAAACAACGTCTATCAACTGTACGTTGTAGGCTTTTATACTTTAGGCCCCTCCCCTTATGTCATCGCCCCTCCTATTGGTTCTAGCTGCTGCCGCTCTTCACGGGAACTTTGTCTACATTTTTCCGTTAGGCATTTTTCTAACGTCCGTCAAATTGTTTTAAGAATCTCCCGTTAATTTCTTCATTCTTGACTTATAATTTTTTTGTAACCTTTTACGTTTCGTCATTTTTAGTGTGTTATTTTTATTATTTTAATTTATTTTTGTTTATTGTTTAATATATAATAAAATATATCTTCATTTGTAAAATCCACTTTTATATTCATTAATTTACTTTTATCTTCTTTTTTAACTTTAAGTATTTCTAGTTCTTCTATTAGTTTTCTTTTTTGCGGATTGTTTTCTATTTTGATTATTTCCATATTTTCATTTAAATTTATGAATTTATGGCCTGATTCATTGAAATGTCTTGCATATAGTGAGTTCGTTACTCTAACCCCCTTCTCCTTTTGCGTGTTCATTCATTCGAATTTTAAATTTTCTTCCAGTTTCGCCCAGATATATCTTATTACATTCCCCACATTTTAATTTGTATACACCGCTTTTTTCTGTTAATGGAATTTCTTCTGTTTTAGCATTTTTTATATACTCGAATACATTTTTCGTTTTCTTTATTCCTATCTGTATTTCATATTTTTCGAGGCATTTTTGTAACATTTTTGTTTGATATCCTATGTATGTTATTGCTCCTTTATATTTCTTTTCTTCATTTGTTTTTTCTTTTTTGTTCGTTTCTATTTCTTTATTTTCCTCTATTTTCTTAACTATTCTATTAATTATTTTAGGGTTGTCATTATTATTTTTTGCTCTTTGTTGTACTTTCTTTAATTCTTTTTGTTTGAGTTCTTCATTTTCTAGATAATTTATAGCTTTATAGCAAAATGAATTTAATGCTGCCATTTTATAATTGACTGGATGATATGATTCTTGTGGAATTATTAAATCTGAGTAGGTTTCTTTCCTATATATATCGAATTTGAGTTTGTTATCTTCAATTTTTATATTGATATCCAGGAAATTAATTTCTAATCCTCCAATTTCTTCTTGAAATTTTATTGTTTTTTCTATGTTATTTAGTTCTTCCGTAAATTTTTTAAATTCATTTACTTCACCTTCCCAAACTATTAGTATGTCATCTACATACCTGATCCATTTTTAAATTCTTCTTTCTTTATCTATATCTTTTAAAATTTTGATTTCAAAGGTATTCATGAATATCTCTGCCATTAATGATGAAAGCGGTGATCCCATTGGTAATCCATTTTCTTGGCAGAGATATTCATGAATACCTTTGAAATCAAAATTTTAAAAGATATAGATAAAGAAAGAAGAATTAAAAAATGGATCAGGTATGTAGATGACATACTAATAGTTTGGGAGGATGAAGTAAATGAATTTAAAAAATTTACGGAAGAACTAAATAACATAGAAAAAACAATAAAATTTCAAGAAGAAATTGGAGGATTAGAAATTAATTTCCTGGATATCAATATAAAAATTGAAGATAGCAAACTCAAATTCGATATATATAGGAAAGAAACATACTCAGATTTAATAATTCCACAAGAATCATATCATCCAGTCAATTATAAAATGGCAGCATTAAATTCATTTTGCTATAAAGCTATAAATTATCTAGAAAATGAAGAACTCAAACAAAAAGAATTAAAGAAAATACAACAAAGAGCAAAAAATAATAATTACAACCCTAAAATAATTAATAGAATAGTTAAGAAAATAGAGGAAAACAAAGAAATAGAAAAGAACAAAAAAGAAAAAACAAATGAAGAAAAGAAATATAAAGGAGCAATAACATACATAGGATATCAAACAAAAATGTTACAAAAATGCTTCGAAAAATATGAAATACAGATAGGAATAAAGAAAACGAAAAATGTATTCGAATATATAAAAAATGATAAAACAGAAGAAATTCCATTAACAGAAAAAAGCGGCGTATACAAATTAAAATGTGGGGAATGTAATAAGATATATCTGGGCGAAACTGGAAGAAAATTTAAAATTCGAATGAATGAACACGCAAAAGGAGAAGGGGTTAGAGTAACGAACTCGCTATATGCAAGACATTTCACTGAATCAGGCCATAAATTCATAAATCCAAATGAAATTATGGAAATAATCAAAATAGAAAACAATCCGCAAAAAAGAAAACTAATAGAAGAACTAGAAATACTTAAAGTTAAAAAAGAAGATAAAAGTAAATTAATGAATATAAAAGTGGATTTTACAAATGAAGATATATTTTATTATATATTAAACAATAAACAAAAATAAATTAAAATAATAAAAATAACACACTAAAAATGACGAAACGTAAAAGGTTACAAAAAAATTATAAGTCAAGAATGAAGAAATTAACGAGAGATTCTTAAAACAATTTGACGGACGTTAGAAAAATGCCTAACGGAAAATGTAGACAAAGTTCCCGTGAAGAGCGGCAGCAGCTAGAACCAATAGGAGGGGCGATGACATAAGGGGAGGGGCCTAAAGTATAAAAGCCTACAACGTACAGTTGATAGACGTTGTTTAAGACCTGATGATGTCAGTGATGACGAAAAGCTTAGTCGAACAATAAAAATTATAGCAGTTAGCAAATTCATAAAAGAAATAGTAATTGCTTATAAGTTAAATTGTGAAGCCACAGAAGGTAGGAGTTTTCGTTTCTGGGTGAAACGGTACAACATGGATGATATTGAGGGCTATGATAACCAACAAAACCAAGAGCTTTTACTTCCATAAAAGGAAATGGAAGTATGGTGACAGCGAAAAAAATCGTGTTCGAGATAAGGGTTTATTCTGATTGTACTACCCTCAAAACATGAAGAAAAGTCATTTTTCGAAAAGTAAAGGATATACTATTTCATTCAAAACCTGTAATAATTTAAAAAATTTTTTCAAAACTAAAATAAATATTCCTTTAAAAAATAAATCAGGAGTCTATAAAATAAAATGCGATAATTGTGCAGGATTCTACATCGGCCAATCCGGCAGAGATTTTTATACAAGATTTTTAGAGCATATTCCTAAAACAAATAATAATAATTCCAGTTTTGCACAACATTTAATAACAAAAGGTCATAATTATACTAGTTTCGAAAACAATTTCGTAGCGTTACAGACTTGCAAGAAGGGTAAATTAATGGATAGCCAAGAGGAGTTCGAAATATATAAAGCTACAAAAAACGCAACAACCAAAAATAATATATTAAATGATCAAATGAACTTCGGATCTAATAACCTGTTTGACACTGCTATGTGGTTGAATGATAATTATAGCCAGTCGTAAGGAAATCGCGGTACAGCGTGCATGCATGCGAGCGCTCCGAGCGATTCAGTTGTTACTTTTTGTATATTTTATTTAAAAGATTTTAAACATTTTAAATTATGACATAACCACAAAATGTGGTATACATTTACGTTTGAATTGATATTATGTATCTGAAGATGGGATTTCATCCCGAAACGCGTCATTGAATGAAAGAAGCTAGTGTCACTAAGGTGAACCGAATAAGGTAATTTAATTATATTAACCATAAAGTGACTCGGTGCGTAAAACATGAATAGATTGATTTTTCGAAAAGTTTGTGTGTGTGTGTGTGTGTGTGTGTGTGTGTGTCTGTGTATCAATGTGTAGAATTTTTTTGTGACGAACGATAACTGCCGCAAATTCAAACAGAATCAAATAATGTTTTGCATACGTTCCTGGACTGTAGAGGATTCAAGGCCTATTGATTTTGGTGAAGATCGGTTAAGGGGAAGGGCTAGTATGTTTTAACATATAAGAGTAAAGTACTTAATTTTGATAAATAAAGAATCCTGAGAAGAAGATCATAATAATCCACTGTAGAAAGGTAGATGAAATATCTATAAATCTATAAATAAAAAGGGTAGTTGAAGGGGGAGGGGGTAATTTTATATAAATGAAAATGATAGTTGAAGAGGGAGGGGATAATTTTTTTATATGTGTACAAAGTTGTCGGCAACAAAGAAGTTGTTTGTTGTTAAAATTCCTTTCCGGGAGGAATGGCCGTGGTTTCCTTCTGTTTGGCCGTGGTCCAATGTTTTCTGCAAAACCAGACGTTTCGGCAGTGCTATAGACTGCCAACAACAGTGAAAATCTAGTGCGCTAAAATTTATATTTTAAATATAAATCTTAGAACATGGAAGTTGTGTATGATTCTCCATAACGATATTAAACATATGGCAATGGAGGTTTGCCAGTGAATGCTATTGATGAGATTGAACTACCAGAGGATATTTTTTCAAACGGCAATCTTATTGAAGAAGTATTCGGAGACTGTCTGGCTAATAACGGATATGAAGATATGAAGGACAGGGCTATACTAGCACCACTAAATAAAGATGTTAATAAAATTAATGCAGAAATTATTGAAAAGCTTCCTGGAGAGTACAAGGTTTACAAAAGTTATGATTCTGTCAAAGATCAACCAGAAGGAGGTCTCGGATTTCTTTCTGAACTCCTGAATTCCGTCGAAATGGCTGATCTACCACCACATGAACTGAAAATAAAATACAATCATAATGCTCTTGCAAAACTTGGATGTCTCCGAAGGATTATGCAATGGAACAAGGTTAATAGTTACTGAGTTATGTAACAATATTATTAAATCAAAGATTATCACTGGAGAAAATGCAGGCCGAGAAGTCCATATCCCAAGAATCACATTAGGTTCTAATAAATTAGCAAAAATCAACTTGGATGTACTATGAAACGGCATCAGTTCTCCGTAAAACCTGCTTTTGCTATGACCATCCACAAAGCTCAAGGACAAACGTTTGAATTCATTGGTATCTACTTACTTATATCAGTT
This sequence comes from Magicicada septendecula, assembly GCA_034769895.1. Taxonomy (NCBI): domain Eukaryota; kingdom Metazoa; phylum Arthropoda; class Insecta; order Hemiptera; family Cicadidae; genus Magicicada; species Magicicada septendecula. Next base: position 198,332,077 of record CM068375.1, on the reverse strand, counting down.
TTTATGTATGGAATGTTGTACGTATCATTTTCAAGAGTAAAAAGGCGAAGCAGTTTAAATGTTCTTTTGGCACCAGAAAATCCTCACCATACACGAAATGTTGTATGGAAAGAAATACTAAATACTAGAAGACTAGAAATACGAGAAGACGTTACTATAACTTTCCAATAATTTTGTATTATTTTTGAATTAAATTATACTATATAACTTGTGTACTTAATGACGTAAGTCAACTTTCCAGAGCAAGGAAATTTTCATCAACTTACTTTAATAAGAAAATTAATTAAAAAAACCTATTCTACAGTCATGCATCCTAAGTGCACCACGGCTCTCGCTCACTTGTTAAATAACAAAAACGTGTAAGTGTCGCTTTCGCTTGTTAAAGGTGACAGCGAATGTAACAAAGCGATATTCGTGATTATTCAGTTATGGTTTTAACATCGGAGCCACAACTATCACGGCCCACACTCTCAAGGTCATACAACCGTTTTGAAGCCTAAAGTGCAATAACCGTTTGACCAATTATTTTGCGTCAATGTGGCGTCACTGATGCCTACATCTGAAACAGGACACCATGTGACTTTGACAGGTGGCATGAGACAATCTGTTAATGTCTGTAAACGATTGATATTGTAAGAAAAATTCAAATTAGAAATATTACGATTAGTTCTATAAAACGACATACTGTACTGTACTGTAGCACATAGTACCTGTCACCATCGGTTTTAGTATAATTAGGCCTACTTCTCAGAAGTAACAAATATCTACTTCAATGTAATTGTTCTTCAAATATTAACTACTTCTGCAAGTAAAATTATTTTATTTTCTCCTGACGCACGTTATAATCTGTTTATAATTATTTTTTATAATAACAATCTAATAATGTTATTATTTTAATATTTATAATAATCTATTTATAATTATCTACTATATTTCAATTATTTATAATTCTCTGATGATACTGATGTGATCAGTAAAACGTGCGTCAGGAGAAAATAAAAAAATAATTTTACTTGCAGAAGTAGTTAATAATTGAAGAACATTTACATTATAGTAGGCTTCAAGAAATGTTTAAGTGTTGCTTACAAAAGTAATGATGTTTAACGTAATTATATTCTAAAAATTGTACAGTACATTTTAATTACTTACAGAAGTGATCATCCTCAAGTCGACGTCAAAGAAACCGCATGCGGAGAATCGCAACTTTTTGCGTGACATCAGTTGCTTGGCAAACATCTGCAGCTTGATTAATGAAAAACACAATCCACGAATTAGTTGTCGATTATCTTGCATTTTCTACAAGCCAAGATTGTCAGATTCTCGTTCATGTATGCTACACGCGAACTGAGACATGCATGAGCTAATTATATCTTTAGAGTACTGTCCAAAACATTGTTCAGTTTATAATAATAGTCTGTATGAGCAAAAAATATCAGTTGTTAAAAAGCTCAAAAAGCATCAAACACTCACTATCTTAATACTTATCTTGATGACGTGATAAGAATCCGGAAAAAATACAGCTTATAATAACTACCAAAATACACTAGTATAAGTCTACTTTGCTTGCAGACACTCTGCTGATTTTCAAAGACGATGAAGTAAGCAGCGAATAAATTTAATTCAGTCTATAAAATCAACAGAATGAGAATGTCTACTGGTAAAACTGAAGTTATAATGTTTACGGTTTTGGAACCTATAAAATCATAATTAACAACAAAACAAATAGATCTAGTACCACACAAAAGACGATCGGACTTTTGTTGAAAAATGTGTAAAAAATGGAAATTATAAAATTGTAAAATACTGAAAACACGATAAAACCGATTACCAAAGGCAATTATTACAATACGTATAAACCCGTAGGGAGAAGAAATATGGGGGAGGATGGCCAGACTAATATTGAAAATTTGGAGACTGAATAGGCATTATTCTTAATACCTGAAGTACAGAAAAGAAAAGGAACAAGAAAAATAAAATAGAAAATGAAATAGAAGAAGAACATAATGACGAATTAGACAATTCATCATTGTTGACAATTCATCATGAGATTTAATCATGGTTAAATCGTATACATATGGTGAAATCATCAAGAAACATTACTTCACTTCTAAAAAAATTACTGAATGTGCTAAGCTGTTAAAACATAGCAAAATAAATAAGTATTTAATCACAGTTTTACATGTGCTCGTTTAAATTGTCAATTATCAGCCATTTTAAAACTATAATTTCTTAAGAGTATATTAATAGTATTATTCGATGAATAAAATTTGGAAGGGTACTGAGATTTTACAAACCAACGACAACTACTCTATGGCATCACTTATTGCAAATAAATTTCTTTTGTTCCTTATAAATACTAAAAGCCAAGGGTGTTGTTTTTACGCTTGGCGAATGCATACTTCATCGATAACATCGTCGGGCTGTTCTTCGTCCAACAGGTCGCAGACCAACAGCGCCGTCCTCTTTGACTGCAACAACACAATAGTGGTTGTACGGAGTAATAAAGTTGTCACTTAAGCACCACTTGATATGCGCTATTAAATGCTGAAATGTGTAAACTGAACGGTATCTTACCTCACACTGTATCTTGTAAAATGTATCAGCCACTAAGAAAACGTACACGATAGTACTGGTAGCAAAGTCAAAAGGAATTAACTTCATGGACGTGTCCGTAAAGTCCGGATTAAATTACAAGCAGACAAATTTTTATCGTTCTTAGAACCGCCGTAAAAACGATAAAGAAAATTTGTATCGAGACCTTGGCGATGACCTTGCATGAGGAATACAGCAAGAAATGTACTTGGTTGAATGTCTTTATCTTATACACAGTCACATGCCTTACGCATGTAGTGAAGACAACAAATTTTTATCGTTCTAAGAACCGCCGTAAAAACGATAAAGAAAATTTGTATCGAGACCTTGGCGATGACCTTGCATGAGGAATACAGCAAGAAATGTACTTGGTTGAATGTCTTTATCTTATACACAGTCACATGCCTTAAGCATGCAGTGAAGACAACAAATTTCTCCGCAACATCCTTTGCGTACATCTTGTTTTCAATAAATATCTTGTCGTCAGGAGGCGTGAGGTAAACTGGAACTTTGTTGTTCAGGTAATCCAAGTGCCAGTTGACTGTTACTAGTTTGCCTTTGACAACAAACAACAGTGACAAAAGGTGAATACAGCATCCAGTGAATGTGACATAGAGTAAAAATCCAGTCACTTCGAGTTTTTTTGTAAAAAGAAGCAAAATGACAGCAAAATACGCCTGAGAGATGAGTACCACTAACCCAAACAAAATCAAAGCGTACAGACTAAAGTTTGTCGGGATCTGCCTTTGAGTCAGGTTTAAGTCGTAAATTATTTTTTCTACTCGCTCTAGTCGCTTGAACAGTTTTAGATAACCTTTTTTGGTAACAACGGGATTAATGCAGCGGAAATAATGAAACCAATGTTTGATAGATCGGACAATACGATAGTGAAACATATAATGTCCTTAAATTCATTAAAGTGATATATACTCATATGTATGAAAGATTTAACAGATGCTGATGTCAATACCAATGAATAAATAAGGTAAAGTTTAGATATTGTCGGATCGGACACACCTCGATGAGGCAGAGTACCAGAAAGTCTGGCCAAGGTATGTACTGGTTGCAGATACTGATCCGCCTTAGGAAACATGCTGCCGGGTTAGTACCGCTACGGAAACTACCACACTGACTCGTTGTAATAACGATTTTTAAATTATTTTCATTATTTACTCTCCACCGAGTGACTTCCACATTGAATTTGCGGTGCATACAAACAATTGTGTTTACAGACGGTTGGCAACCTACGTTGCGTCGTTGCTAAGCTTCAAGTGTTTGTCTTTCTGCTATCTTAGAAACCGAGTAAACTGTCTGCACTGTAAAACTGTAACGGGAAAATATGAAGACTTTGTTCAAATCGTGTATTCTTCTTCTCGCTTTCGTTCTTGTGCTTTGTCTTATATTTTTCTTGTCCTTTTCCTTATTTATAAATTGTGTTCATTATTATCTCTCGGTTATTTTTAAAATGTGAATATGTTCTATGTGTAGTATTTATGTATGCAAACAAAATATTGTTTTAAAATGAAGAATGAGCTTGACCGCATTAACGTCTTTTGAGTACTTTAACAACTGACACTATTAATTTAGTGTTAACATCTTGTACACTAGCGCAATCTATAACAGATGCAAATTTTATTGTATAGTGGTATCTACGCAAACTTGGCCTAAAATAAACAACCACTTTATCTGTAATGAACGTGTGTAGTAATGAATATGCAAATATTTTATTATAACTATTATTAATTTATTGTTGTTATTATTCTCGTTGCTGTTGTTAGATCCCCAAGAGACCATAGGAGTGTCTACGTATCATGGTCTGGAGATAAATTTTGTTGCATTGTGTAGTACAAAGTACACTGACAGAATTTCTAAGAGTTTATTTGTATGGCTGAAATGAACTGTTTCCCATTTCTAGTCGATTTTACTAGTGACCATATAAACTTTCCAAATAAGATAAAGCACGCAGGCCAAGGCTCTCTGTTACGTTCAGAAGCTGCCTGTTGTGTTAACTATTATTATCTTTGTACTTTTATATGAGAAGTGCTTTTAGAATATATTTATATTTATTTACGTGCCAAAACAATTATGGGATGCAGAAGAATTAATTTTAAACTGTAATACAAAGCAGTTGGAAAGGAATAGAAGCGCTTCTCTACTTGTCTCTCCAACGCATATCTCAAACCTCTTTCTCTTACCTGTGAGGTGGTAAACCATCCCTAAAAGCAACAGATTAGCGCGGGCGTGTGTGAGTGTAGAGTGCTTAAGATGTTTTTGGACGCTTCCGCTTTCCAAACTTAATCGCCATTTGTTTTTAATAACATTTTACTTATACGCTAGTCTTCTCCCTTTCAAAGTATTCTGTGTTTTGTTCTTCTTCATCTTGGGATAGTCTATTTCTTCTACGTCTTTTTCGTCCGCTTGATGGAATTTATTTGCACTCTGCAGAATTAAGTAATCAGGAGGTAAAATAGACTCCTCTCGGATGTCCATAGGCAGAATGTCTGGACAGAGTAAGATATTGCAATTGCAAGTATTGCAAGTGACGATCTAATCGAAAGGTATGGTCCTATCATAAAATATTAGAATGATTTTGAAAATGATATAATAGTATGTAGAAAGCTGAATCACCTAACTATCTTTGAACTGCGCCTGCACAAAGAAGAAATCAACATTAATTCATACTAACGTTTGTACAGACTTTAGAATCATCATTAACTCTGCGCTTTTCCTTTCAGTGTAAAATTTTTGGAATTTAGAATTATGGAAATTATTACAATAAAAGTATAGTAATTACGGCATGTAATTTACGGAATATAGTTACAGTAATAATGGAATATTATGCAAGAAATACAACTGTTATTCCTATATGTAAAACACTTTTGTTTATTTTAAATAAAAATATTTAAAAATTTATTTTTCTTTTTACCTTAAAAAATAAACGTAAATGAGGGAACAAAATTATATTTTCTTAATTTTAGTAAATCGCTAAACAGAAACTATTTTCTGTTTTTAACAAGCCACAATAATCAAGTTATGGATGTAAAAGATACGCAGATGTGGGGAGTGACCAGAATTAATTTAAAAAAAAAACCATTTATGAAGATTTTGCAAAAAAAAATCAGAAGAATCCATCGACGCTAACTCAAAATCGGCAGATAATTCTTCATGTAATAGACTATTAAGCGGGAAAAGAAGTCAGTCATTTTAATAATTTGGTCGACATCTTGTGACGTCAATGGGAGAACGGTGGTGATTGGTATGTTAGGTTAGGTTGTTGACGAGGCGGAAATAATGATGGTAGGATTAAGATAGGCTAAATGTTTCGTACTTAACAAGAACTGTAAAATACTTCAAGCTCAAAAAATTCAAATAATTATTAAACATTATATCTCAAGTTAAATTATTGTATCTTGGAATCATTTTAACACTGTTGTAGTTAATATTACTACTAAGGCTGTAATAACAAAACCGATTCAAAGCAGTAAATATATGTAGTTATCACAAATAAGGGTAACTAAATATAAAAAAAAATGTTTCTATTAGCACAGGAACCTTTAAAAATTACTTTGTAGAATTTGCATATGAAACAGTAATTTAACTGTAAGCATATGAAAGCTTGGTGCAATGAAAATTTGTCTAAGTAAATACTGCAAGTTCGGACATTGTATAATAGACAAAGGTACATTTTAAATTTGTTAATTTACATTAATTTTTAACAAATTATATATTATGGAAAATTTACAAATATACAAACACAAAACAGACTAATTCCTGAACAAATACAAATCAATACAAAACATGGCACAATTTTCACAGCACTCAACATCGAAATTACTCAAAAATTTGTATTGATTTTGTATTGATTAGTATTTAAAATTTGTTCACTGTTTAAACTAGACATTTTCTTTTACTTTTGACTGTAAGAACATTACTTCGGTAAGATACTTAATTGAAACAAATTGTAGAACGATAAATTTTTGTTAATTAAACAATGCCTCATGACTACTGGTAAGTCACATATTTTGAAATGAGAACTTTGTTATCACTTGGTTGATATTATTATGTACAATATTTCTTAAGTATAAGGTTGTGTCCTTTTATACATTTTAAAACAATTATTTCTGTATATTAATTTATGACAACTAATTCTTCCGTTAAAGCGTGTTCCGAAACTTCAATACTGTAAAACCCACTAATATTTATGATGTTTTTATGGTCACTCACGTAAGATTTATATAATTACGCGTATAATATACGTCGAGTTATATGTCAATAAATAATGAAGGTATGGCTAGATTCATAAAGTCACAAAGTGTTTCGGGAATGTTTATCGAATTGGTAAACTAAAAGACTAATCTTCTGAAATCTAATTGATCAAGAAGAATAGGAAGACCAAAGGCTGACGGATGTAAAATAGGACTTGAGGATACTGGGATTTGGTAATTGGTTAAGAGTTGGATAGATCAGCAGTAGAAAGTCGTTCAGCAATAAAGAAATAATATCTTTCTTATCCAATTAAAGTATTTAGGTAAGGAAAAAGTTATTATAGATGTGCAGTAACACTAACTGCTTTTGTTTTGTGAACCAGCAGATGATTTTCTGCATCTGCAGCCCGCTCGCGACCCACTCTGTAGCAACAACTGTTACTGCAGAGTATGCTACAGTCTCAAACTACATGTACGTAATTACAGCGAATCAAAATTGGCCTCGCGCCTCGCGCGTCGTTTGCCTAGAATCACGTACGCACTCAGTGATGTAGAACTGTTTATTTCATGGCGTAACAATATAATAATATACCAGTTTCGTTACGCCAAGTGCAGTAAAATAATGAAAATATGAAGCTGAAGAATATTAAACTGTTTTATTGTTTACTTAAAACAGTATTTATTTATTGTTGTGTAATATTGTAAGAATACATATTGTAAATATTTTGTAAGCTTTATCGGTTATTTTAAAATAAGTTATTCAATTATTGTATTGAATTTTTATTTATTGAATAAGGTGAATTTTTATGTAAAAATGTGATTAATTCAGTAAGGTTTGATCAGTTAATTAAACACAATCTTAAATATTCTTGTCGACGCTACGAAGAGTCGTATTTTTACCTTTATGACAACTGTAGATGACATGTGCCTACTTTGATGCCCAGATTACATATCCAGATTATGAGATGTTAATTGAAATTTGAAAATATATTACTGTAGAGTTCAAAGTTTACTTTGTTGTTGATTAATATGAGATCAGTGTGGTAACCACGACGTACGAGTACATTACTGCGTGTGCTTGGTTGTTTTGTAATAGCTCGCAGTAGACGCTACACTGCGCCTAATCTCAGAGTTGTGACCTCTTGGAATGCACAACAGTATCCAAGTAGTAAGTAATATGTCTCCGTTACACTGTCTCTTAACATGTATTGATTCTATAGTTTTAAAAGATAAACCATATTGTCTACTGCGCGGTGGTATGAGCATACTTGTCTCCTTATTAGGCTTAGTATTTTATGGTAGCTAAGACTGTAACTATAGTATGTATTTTTTAATAGTCGTAATAATCTAGAAAATATGTTTTGTTTTGGGCCCACTTTCCGATATGCCCAAATAAGCATCACAAATTATTAGACATCTTTGTACCAAATTGATTGGGGTACAAATTTTATAAGAAAATCATATCGATAAAGAAAAATAAAACACTGGTATAAAAAAGTACAGCCGATAATATTTATTTCTTACGTTTTTAAGTGTTACCTTCTTTATCTAGTTTTTCTTTTGAAGAAGGCTGACAATCACTTTGTTTTTTTACAAAATTATTCAACACAATTTTAAATGCTATACAATTTGTATCATGAAATTTTTTGTATAAGTTACTACTACAATAACAGAGTTTATCAAAATCAGGTAAAAATAAATCCTACAAATGTTAATTAAGTACATTACAACAGAGTTTACCTAGTACTGAGAGCTGATTGTGAGTACAGAATTTGTCGCACAACGTTTGTAGAATATGGCGTGAAATTACAACTGATACTAGTTGTTGTTGGGATACTAGTCCCAAAAAGTTACGGACGAACTTTACGTCGTCAAAGGCTATGGTTGAGGCGGAAACTGAAGCCGCATTAGTCGACCTCGTTTTACTGCAGATCGAAAGTACTGAAAATCGCAGGACCAGGGTTTGTGGTACGGACGGAGTCTTCGGCCGAAACGTTGGACTTATATGACCGAATTGCAGGGGGTTTCTAAGGCAGAGGGATAGAGAGGAGCTCGAGAGCGAGTGGACACGCCCTTAGTTTTGGTTTTGTGAGGGAAACCTGCAAGCGGATAACATGGTGGCGAATCTACCTCTGACTCTCAGGCGGGGATGTAGGTAGTCCCTGCAAAACGCCAGGGGTCGCGGTTCTAGCCACAGACGGTCTAGACATGCGCATAATCTGCTCACGACTATGAGGAGTGAGCTGGATAAACAACTAGATAGCTGGCCTTGCCAGACGGGCGTCCGCTATTTCCTTTACATCGGTGGAATCACAAGCAGTGGTATCGCTTACCACTGGTGGGAGCTTGCAAGTACCAGCCAGGGCAGTGCTGCCTAGCGTGGCGTGAACACCAAGCAGAAAAATAGAACAAGCGGCACTCACCGAAAACCCAGAAACCAGACAGGTTCTCTTCAACTGGGTGGTCACCGGTTTCAGCCGGCTAGGTAATCACCGGCAGCTAGATTTTAAGAAGGATCGATGGCTTATTGATACTGGCAAAGTCCTTTTCTACGTAGGGGAATTCCTGCTCCCTTTATAACAAAATTGATGCACTTTAAACAGCTGAGCACATCGAAGTTTTGTCCTATTAGTGGCAAGTAGCATTCAAACAGCAGAAAGAGCCTTTTAAAAGCACACAAGTTGTATCCCAGAAAGACCTGGAGAAAGAGCAGGTGTTTACTGAAATGAAGTTTGATGCAGAATTGTCTGTCTAATGAATCGGCGTGTAGAAAACATAAACTTAATCGCTTTCAAATAAACGTATTGCTTATTCCTCTACTGTGAGACGCGTTCAGCCTGCCACATAATTAAACGCTATCCTACTGAAGAAGGCCTCGGGTGGGAGACCAAACGTTTAGAAATTAACCAAAGTGCAACAAATCAACCACGGTCCAACAGCACGGTAATTTTAAATTACAATCAAGTAAATAAGCCCCGTCACGTCAGTAACGTAAATAAACGTAAATATAAGTTCTGTCAGTTTCGTATAAAACTGAGTCAATATTTTAATCAATTTGTCCGTTAGCAGACAAAAGTACAGAATCAAATCAGTTTTAATACCTAAACAGGCTTCCAACCGAGATTAATTCTTCAGAGAACTGAATCAAAGTATTGTGAATTGCTTATTTTAACGTTGTTGTTTTGACCACAAGGAGTTGCTGTTGTTGTCATAATCTCGGTTTTCTACTTAACAGTGAGAAAAGCGTTGTAGTGAAAGCCTGTGGAGATGCTATTACGGCAACAGCAAGTAACAATGGAAAGCTAGACTCAACTATAAGGAAGCTACGTAAGGAAACTAAAGTGAGGGGTCTTGGTATCGACTAGGAAACAAACAAATATTTGAAAGTGGAAAGAAAAGAAAGTGAAAATGAAGGCAGAACTGTAGTATTTGCCAATAAATAATTTAAAAGTGTGTCAAGTTTTTAAATATTTTAGGAATACGGTTAACAATTAAAAGGTTAAAGGTGATTAGGATTACAAATACCGTACCTTATAGAATCCGTTTTGTGTTTGTGTATGAAATGGGATAATGTGTACCACACGTGCGGATGGAAAGTAGCTGACAATGTTTGATAGAAGGGCCATGCGAAAGTTAGAGGAAGGTGTTGATTAATAGCTCAAAATCATTAGAATTAAGAAATAATAAACATAAATGTCAAGACGGTTCGGATACTTTAGCAAACATGACGAGATTTATAATTTGAATAAGACTGTAAAGTGGAAGGGGTGGTAAAAGAATTGGAAGAATAAAAACATCAAACACTTTAGGAATTCAGTGTAATGACGGTGACTGAATGAACTGAGACAGTGCGAGATAGAAAAATCGTTGGATGGCGGGAGCGTGTGAATCTGTGGACGGAAAACAAAGGATAGGGTAAAGTGACTCATCATCCAACATTCCTTCATGGGCCTGAGAACCTCGAAAAGCGGCTAAAACGTCATACGACTGTGTCAAGCGATATATACCGTAACTTACCTGGTGGTCTTTTACGCAATCAACCAATCGCTGGTAGGCTGGCAATTGTAAACCATCTAATCCGTTATTCTCTTTGGTACAATTAATTGAATAGAGGGATGAAGACAGAATGTTAATCTGTGTACACGTCATGGAAGCAATATACATAAATGTTAGATCATTGAAACGAAACTGCTCTACCATTAAAAGAAGTAATGTAATCTCTAAGGCAATAATTATTACAAATAAAGGAGAATATTTAACAGGAATTAGATATGCAATAAATAGAAGCTTATACGTGTCAGGTGGGTAAGTTCTAAATGAAATATCTATGACATACATAACAAGTGGGCTTGACATCCAAAATGCAGTAGCTGCAAGCAGTAACAATGACCATATAATATATATGGTGTTAAATCCCTTTATACCCGAAATATACAATTCATTGTGTCTCTTCAAATTGTGATTCATACATTTCAAAAATTGTTGTCTGAAGACATTCAGGCACTCCCTGACTTGATCTCGGTTATTGTAAAAGTAGAAAGTATTACTCGCTGACACAAAAAAAGGTGCTGCACTACAGAAATATTCTACAAATTGATGTAATTTCTCAGATGTTAGTAATGAAAATGTATAGATGAAAAACATCCATGACATCATGAAACAGAAAAATACTGAGCATACATTTTTTGTAGAGAACATACAAAACCGTCTATTCTTTTGAAACAATAACCCAGGATAATCCGCAATTCGCATGAAGCTAGTATGCAGCTCTTTTGCGTACATTGGTTCTATTTTAATTCACAAATTTGTTTTTTCGTATAGTAATTTTGTATTCACCTGCGTGGTGCCTATTGGACTAAATAAAAGGTTCTAAAAACTGTTAACAAATTGAGTCAGTCAAGTGTTCTTTAGATTACTATAATTATTTTGATTCAGTAGTGTATTCTTCTGAGTAAATGCACATAAAGGTTTTCGTAGAACTACCGCTATGACATTTGGTGTAATTACTTTCCATTCAGCGATATTATTATTTCGTAAAAATTACAAACTGGTAGGCAATTAATATAGACATATTTACTGCTGTAATAGGGTCTTCTTAAATACCACCTACTTACTACATAATAGGGAACCGAAAGTACGTATGATGTTAATCTGTAATTAGAACGATATCAATTAAACATTAAACATTGATGATGGTTTTTAATAATACAAACCTTTTACTTTTCATATTTTGTTTCTACAGATATTATATCCAACAAAGTACACGTTACGCGTCTTCCTATTTTTAGTAACAGGGTTGTCAACGTATTTATGTGTTTATGTCATTTGTTTATGTTTTTTTTAATACCCGTTGTTATAAATGTACATAATTGGGAAGATGTACGTAACATATATATTAATAAAATAGTGGCAAGAATAGAACAAGTATGAAGAACGAAGGGACTTGTCGACTGGTAGAGGACAGAAAATGGAGAAAGTATTAAATTATTGACACAATTTAACGACGGCAATACAATCGTTTTAACATAGGTTTTCCATATTTCTTCCTGTAGTGTTGTCATTTATTTACAACTTGATAGCTAGTGAAATATTAACTTTTAAACACATAAATAGAATTAAAGAGAAAACAAAAAGTTTTAAGACTTTTAATTTCTGGTTTTCTGCATACATTAAGCAATCGTGGCAACGCACTTTTTATAATCATGAATCTTATGTCCTGATTTACGTTTCCCTTATAAAATAATAATAACATTAGGAAGAGGAATTTAACAACAACCATGCTATTAATATTCTCGCTTACTACGTGTTTCCCAAGAATACATTTTTAACACGTAGGCCTAGTTGCTGGTTATATTTCAAATCGATAATTGTTATCAAAGAACATTTTATTTACAACGCCGCGTGAGATTCGTTTCATAAAATTTTAATATTTTGTCTGCCTAACATTTGAAGTAATAACCGATATTATTATTTAAAAAATAAGATTCCCAAGTTTCCTTCCTTCTACTAAAGCCACTCGACAACGTTATACTTGAAATATATATCAGACTAGCAGTTCAAAGAGAACAATTTTTAAAAGGTAGAAGTTGTATTGATTATTACTATTTTTGTCATTAATGTAATGTTTTGTTACTTTAATCAACTTATTTCATAAAGCTGGCAAATATTTGTTAACGGCGTGAGCAAATCAGACTGCATTAATTGATATATGTTGGCTAAAAAGGTTATAAAGAAATAAAGTATACTTTACTATCACAGAGTAGACAGTAAACACCCTAGACGCTGAGCCCAGTAGAGCAGACTATACTATAGAGTCCGGTACGGAACTGCTCTACGGTAGTGTAGAGGAGACATCGTGCCCGGCTTTGTCGTAACAAAGTGAGACACAGTTAGTGTTGACGTAGGCATTGGTTTAATATCCTAAAAAAACTATCATTGGACAAGAATGCATAGACTATATAGAAGAAATAGGTGGAAGAAGTAGAAACAAGCACTTAGGGAAAGAAACAGAATAACGCAGTCAATGATTAAGGTGTTAAGAGAGCAAGAGAACTCGTCTACGACTGAAAAACAAAATGTTTCTAAAAAGTAAGAAAGAAAAGTTGCTTTCCTTATAAGCTGACTTATGAAAAAGGTAGAAAGATAAAAGATATTTAAAAATAAAAGTACTAAGTAATCTTGAGCCCCATATTTGAATTGTACGTGAATTTAGCCGCATAGAATCTAATATGCTTACCGTTGACATTGATGACACTTTTAACTGCTTATTGTTTTCGCATATTATTTTAATGCTTAGTAATTGTATATTGGTGGTTGTACAACGCTGCAACCGTAACACCAGCCGCCATTACTGCTTGAATACATTATCCTGTTTCTTTCTTGAAATGTGTGGTTTTTCAATTTCTTCCATTTATAAACTTAAAAATTTGTTGCACTTTTTTCTTGCATATATTGTTTTGTCAGTTGATAGTATTCATAGCATATTTAACCTCTGTCTGTACCGGCTGCTACGACAAAGTTTAGAGGCGATTGCTTTACTCCATTGAACTGCACTCCACCGTACCATACTCTAAAGACCGATTTACAAGACTACAGCCGTCGGGCGAGTACTTGGTAGAGTAAAGTAGCTATACCCGTGTAAATGCTACGTAGAGTATCGAGTAGAGTAAATAATAGCTGGTAGAGTAGAATAGGTTTGCATACGCGGTAAAATACTCTACCACTTACTCCCCCCAACAGCAAAATTGTCACTTGCCTATGGATTCTAGTCGGTAACGTAAAATTTACCGAGTGAGTGCCAATGATGTCACTTAGTCAAATAAAATGGTCAGAAAAGGAAACATTGAATCTTAAAAGCCTTTACCAGGAATATGAGTGTCGTGGAACCAGTGCGGTTTTTAATTATCGTAATAAGAATATGAGACAAGGTGCCTAGGTTGAAATTGTTAAAATTACCGGGGACTTTGGTTTACCTGAACTAAAGAAGACAATTAAAAACCCTGAAGTGTACGTACATGCCAAGATTAAGAAAGCAGGTGGTGGTTAAGCTGATTTCCTCTTTCCAAATCTGAAATATATCAACATAATGTATACAATCTTGAAGAAAGCAAAGAGCGACAAGTCAACCGGGTCATCACAGGTAACTTGATTTGTTTACATTCTTAGTGACGTTATGAGATAATAAACAGTTTTTGTAGATGACGCTAAAATTTATTATAAAAAACTTTTATTTTTGAAAACATATTGGCATAACATAGCACCTTCTATGTTGAACTATTCTCTGAGACAGTTTATCGTCTTTTTAATTACAGTGGTTGACTTGTTTCCACCAATGCTTATAACATTTCGAAGAAAGCTGGTTTTGTTCTCTATTGCCCTAAAAAACCTCTCCAATAGCTAAATTCTTCTTGGTTGGCTCATGCAATAATTAAATGTCTATTCAGTGATAGACGTCTTTTAGATCCGCTGTGTGGTGTCATTAGGTACATTTTTAGCATAAAAACATCATCACCAACTAGGAAGTACTCGTTAGGAAAAAAAATATTTACAAGTAGATCAAAACTTGAGCAATTTATAATTATGCCACTATTTTAGATTGTGAAACAATATTGTGGTCGACAACTGCTAACAGTACTATGCTTTTTGATCTCTGATAATTATAATTACAATTATAATTGTAAGCGACTTACACACACGTGGGGGTTTGAGTCAGGATTTTCTTTACCTTATTAACCATACTATAG